>QNUK01000004.1:5617500-5950000 GCA_013621035.1 Clarias magur | reverse complement strand
ACGCACTACACACATACAGTACATTATGCAACACTACAATACATACACACACACACACACACACACACACACTTAAACCCACACACGTACTATCACACTTCTCACACTCGCATACAAACATTAAAACACACACATACATTCACATACACAAACACTTACACACTAAAACGCAAACACACACACACACACACACACACACACACACAGAAACACACACACCGAATGGCTGGAACATTTCTGCACCAGCCGTGTGGAATGAAGTGTTTCAGCACTTCAGCGTCTGCTGTTCACACACACTACAGCACACAGCGTGGATGAGCTCATTCAGTCGCACACACATACACACACACACACACACACACACACACACACAGAAATGTTGAAGTGTTCGTGCGCAGTATCACTGGTATTCACTGTGTTATGATGAACTGGTGTTATGGATTAGGATTAGGGCTGTGCTGCAGCATCGTACACGTGTGTTGTTTGATGCTTCACGTGTTTTGCATAACTTCCAGCCTTCCTTTCATGAAAAGGGGGAGATGAAGCTCCGCCCACTTCCTTCACTTCCGCCCACTTCCTCCACACCATGATTCGGTAAACAGAGACGTGTGTTCCGCTCAGCTAACATCAGGCAGGCGTATGAAGCTAACTCCACGTGACTACGCTTAGACGCGTCTGAAACCATGGCCTCCCAGGAACTCCGTTAATGTCTCTTTCCTTTAATTGAATCATCAAAGGTGTTCTGTTTTCTCGCAGAACCACGCACAAGCTCATACCGCGCACAGCACCACTTTCACAGTACAGGAACTCGGCTGGGACTCGTCCTGTCAACAATCAACCATCACACTCCAAGCAGTGTTCACACATTAAAGGAGTTCCTGGGAGGCCAGGGTTTCAGATGTGACGCAGGGGGTTATAAAGAGAAATAAATGGGCGGGAAAAGTTTTTAACTGTGTTCTGTTAAAAAATCATTCTGTTCGATCGAAAGTCTCGCTTTTACTTGAACGGCCATCATTTTTTCTTTGTGGCGGGAAGTTTTGAAGTAGATGTGATGGAAGCAGGAAAAACGGGCGAGCGTAAGGATTCGAGTGGCTCTTAACATGTTGTGACGTCTACACCGCCGGTACTCGACCTTACTCCTGCCTGTCTTAGTCTTAGCCCACTCTACCCCACCCACTTCCATGAAGACAAGCCTGTTAACAAGTTGATTAGAGGGTTGAGTTGGTCAGTGTGTCTCTAAAAGGTGTTTCATGGTTTGTAGTGAGCGGGACCTGACGAGGTCCTCCTTTGCGGGGGTCACCGACAAGCCCATTATGGGGGGGGGTGTTGGGGTAGGCGGATCCGAGGCTGGTCCGTCTGGTGTTATCTCTCGCCTTATTGTAAACGCACCAGAGGAGGATTTTTGTTTCGTAAAACGCCGCACTCTGGTCCGCACTCCTCACACCTGACTGAACGTGTGTTATATAAATATCTTATAATCTACATCATTCGTTCCATTCCATTCTGTTTTTTCCTCGTTTTCTTTTCGGTCGGTTCTTGAAGACGACGACGAATTTTATTTGCACGCGCTTCTTCTGTCTCTGAGAGAGCGACAAGTTTTTGGCAGATTGTTAAACCAAGTCCTGAGACGCCTGTTCTGTTAAAAAAAAAAAAAAAAACTAATAAAAAATACAATATCACATATCATAAAAATGTGATAAGACACACACACACACACACACACACACACACACACACACACACATGCAAATAAAGAGGCGTATTCAGATTCGTCAATGAGTAACGGCTGCAATACCAGACATTTACACACACACACACACACACACACACACACACAAACGCACACGGTCACACTCGTACATTCCGACAGACTTTCTCACACACACTCTTTTTTTTTTCTTTTCTTTTCTTTTCTTTTTTTTTTTTGCTCCAGCCTGTACGACTCCCTCTCACACTCCGTCATTCGTGTTCCTTCAGGCCTGGCGAGCGGGAACGCTATTGTGCGCATTCTTTTATCTGAGTAAGGATTCAAGTATTGGGAAGTGGTGCCGATCAAACGTGTGTGTGTGTGTGTGTGTGTGTGTGTGTGTGTGTGTGTGTGTGTGTGTGTGGCTTTATTCACCTGTACAGGCTTGTCCTTATAAGAGGAAGCGCTTGGGTGAATTTTTTTATCCACTTCGGGTGTATTTACACAGCGAGCTGAACAATAGCTCTCGTCACAGAGCCGCGCTGATTTAGGTTTAAGGGTCGAGTTTAGATTGAGGAGATTTGCTTTAAACGTTCACGACGTCTCTCTCTCTCTATCACAGAAGATATCACACATGAAAATCTAATTCCCCTCACGCGGAGTTCACGTGGCTTCCTGTAACTCGGAGCTGCGAGGAATAAAATCACTCTCGCTAGTTCTGTAGCCATAAAAAAACACACAAGTACAAAATCGTTAATCAGTCGTGTTTTTTTTTTTTTTTTAATTCCTAATATCTCGTGGAAGTGTGAGCCAGGGGCTCCAACCTGGTCCTGCATCTCGCTTTTATTTTTTTATTTATTTTGCGATCCATGATTCGGTTAATTAGCACGGAGTCAGCGCGGGACAACACTTTGTGAAGTTTCATGAAGCGATCGTGACTAGCGAGGACTCCGGAGGTCCCTCCTCTGTAGGGGTCGTGAGGAGCGTCCGTAAAAGCCCACGCCACCGCTTTATTCACCGATAACGAGCGAGGTCTCGCAACTTAATAACGAGCAGATGGACTACACAACAACAACAAAAAAAAACAAACAAAATAAAAAAATATATAAAAAGGTTTAGTAAAATTCCCCAGGCTGATTGGTGTTGTGTTTGCGAGCTGCTGTTGTGTAAGTGTACAGAACACGCACACACACAGCCACGAGCTACGAGATGGACGACGTGAAGTCTAGGTTTTAAGAGTTTATTATTGAAGAGGAGCGCTTTCACTTTTGGATTAAAAGACAGACGGGTTCTTTGTACAGTTGCCGCTTCGAGGTCACACACACACACACACTCACACACACACTCACACACTGTGTATATATTCATACATATGGATCTTGTGATAAATGTGTGATTATTCTGTTTTAGAATTCTGATTATTCTTTATCAGAATAATAATAATAATAATAATAATAAGTGCAGCTCATCACATTACAAAGGAAGTATAAACTCGCCGTCTCACACTGGAGACTTCTTCCATGAACGTTTAATAAATAAATGCCACCTGAACAAAATGTCTACACGCTTTATAAGACGATTAAAAACCTTATGAAAAGACGAATACCATCGTTTTTCCGCCGCAGTCTCCTCGCGTTTCAGTTCTCTCTGTCCGTCTGTCGACAAGCGTTCGTATCCCGTCGCTAATTAGCCGTAAGTTCCGGACGCACCGGCGTCGTCGTCACTTCTTCATCAGACATGACTCTCCATCCTTCGGTCCAGGGGACCGAACAGGTGAACGTGAGATCAGGACTGCAGGGAGGACGCGTTAACACATCGACATCGTGGGCAGAAGATTAGGACGCACTCGGGCGGTGGCCCTGTGTGTTTAATCCGGAGTTCAGGCTTCGGCTCTTCAATAAGCGTCTCACCGTAGCGAGTGCTGCCAATCGTCGAACGCGGCTACGGTTACTCTCAGGTTCGCGGCGAGGAATCCGTGTCTCCTCATCAGTATCGGAACCTTCCAGAATCCACAGTCCAGTTCATTTAATGATGATATTCATATATAGATTTACAGTAAATTCTTTCTGTATAAGACGCAGCAACACTTTTCTCATGTGTATCTCAGAACAGAAAAGGTTTTTCAGTTTTAGTTTTAATTGAGAAACAATGAGATGAGACATAACTCTGAGATAACGGGGGTCGAGGTGGAACATCAGGTTATTATTTCTCTCATAGAGCTGAACTGTTTTTTATTATAATGCTGTTTTTTTTTTTTTTAATGAATTATAATTTATTTAGCTTCAAGATTTCCTCTCTCGGCTGAGAGCTTAGAAGGAGCTTTTGTGCGTCCGTGTCTCTGCAGCCCGTCTCGGCGTCGTGGTTTACATCACTGTCACACTGGAGATGTGTACGGTATCTAAGAACAGATCAGACTGTGGAAGTTACAGCACCGTTCTGAACGAGGCGAGACACGCAGGGTTAAAGACAAGCAGATTTTAGACTCAGATCGGACACTGCAGGTTTTGTTTTGTTGTTGTTTTTTTTGCCTGTAAGCACTTGGTGCGCTTAACATACAAATGAAAACGAGTCTGCGGTTTTTGTTGTGCCATGTGTTTTTTATCTTTTTTTTTTTTTTTAATCCAGCACATTGCAAGAAAAGCCAAAAAAAATGCTGAGGCCACAAACTGTAACGTACAACTTTATAATGCTTCGTCGAAATTTAGTTTGGAAAGGAAGAAAAAAAAAACAGACATAGCCGTTCTCATCACTTTTTCAGACATGTGCAGGTTTTTTGTTGTTTTTTTTCCTCAAGAATAAAAGACGACTACATCCACCTCCTCGTCCCGGTGCGTGAGTCTCCCGGATGTCCTCATATGTACGGGGTCGGTGAGGGTGGGGTTTTTTTTTTTTTTTTTTTTATCCAGCTGGTTTAAATCGCAGCTCGTTTATTTTTGGTTTAAATTCATGTTCGATGCAGAATGGAAACACATGTCTCTGCCATAAATTCAAACTCCGTACTCATTCACGAGCAGCTCACCAGCACCCCCTGTCTGCAGAACCGCTCCACAGCAAGCCAGGGTAGGACAAGTCTAAATGTTTTAAGCTTTTAGTCATTATTTATTTACGATGCTGAGCACGACAGGGGAGCAGCAGCTACTCAGGAACAGGGTGTTGTTTCTTTTCTTTTTGGGATGCGCGAATATTATTATTATTATTATTGTTATTATTATTGTTATGGAAGTCACAAGTGCACTGCCGTCTGTTGTTCTGTACAGTGTAGAGGGGCGCCAATACATTATA
Source organism: Clarias magur (assembly GCA_013621035.1). Classification (NCBI taxonomy): domain Eukaryota; kingdom Metazoa; phylum Chordata; class Actinopteri; order Siluriformes; family Clariidae; genus Clarias; species Clarias magur. Next base: position 5,945,031 of record QNUK01000004.1, on the reverse strand, counting down.
CAGAGCAACAGACGAGCTGCACTCCTCTCTTTTTCATGCCCATGCTCATGTGCCTTTCTCTCTCTCTCTCTCTCTCTCTCTCTGTGTGTGTTTGCCTTCAAGGTTGCCGCCATCAGCCGCAAAGGGGATGACTGAGCGCGTTCACAACATCAACCTACACAACTTCAGCAGCTCGGTACTGGAGACCCTGAACGAGCAGCGCAACCGTGGGCACTTCTGCGACGTGACGGTGCGCATCCACGGCAGCATGCTGCGCGCCCACCGCTGCGTGCTCGCCGCTGCCAGCCCCTTCTTCCAGGACAAGCTGCTGCTGGGCTACAGCGACATCGAGGTGCCGGCGGTGGTCTCCGTGCAGTCGGTGCAGAAGCTCATCGACTTCATGTACAGCGGCGCGCTGCGCGTGGCCCACTCGGAGGCGCTGCAGATCCTCACGGCCGCCAGCATCCTGCAGATCAAGACCGTCATCGATGAGTGCACGCGCATCGTCTCACACGCCTCGGGCCCGGACACGCCACGCGGCACGCCAGACTCGGGAACCTCGGGCCCCGGGAGCGATGTCGAGCAAGGCCTCGAGCGCGCCTACTCGTCTGTCTACACCGGACTGGAGCTGCAGAACGGCTCGCGGAGTGAACGCCAGCACTACACCAGCGTTTCCATCCCAGGCGGTTTCGACCCCCTGCAGCAGAAAGACGGCGTGCAGGACCCGGCGCTGTGGGTGAGCCGACTGCACGAGCGCCAGCAGCAGGCCGAGCGCTTCCTGGGTTCGACGGAGACCACACACTGCCGCAAGCAGCCACGCCCGGTCCGGCTGCACACGGCCGAAAATGACGTGCGCATCAAGCAGGAGAGGACGACCGAAGAGCCGTACGGCTGCTACGGATTGGACGTGGAGGACGCGAACGGCGAACCCAAAGGAGAGAGCTTCGACTCGGGCGTCAGCTCTTCCGTCGGCACAGAGAACGACCCATCGGAGCAGCACTTCATGCCCGGGTTCGGGCGCGAGAGCGAGGCCGAGGTCGGCACACCGGTGCACATCGACGTCACCGACTCGTCCCCGGAGCAGAGCCAGGAGATGGGTGAAGACAACAACAGCGGGGACGGGAGGGACATCGTGATGGACCAGACGCCGCTCTCCAACCCCGTCGCGCCCAGTTCGGTGCCCGGCGGGCAGCTCTACATCCGCCCATGCGACACCATCGCCGCCAACCTGCGCATGCCGCTGACGCTAACCGGCAGCACCAACTCGTACCTGCCCACGCTGTTCGCCCCGCAGCCCTCAGCCAACGAGAACAAGCCGTTTCTGTTCAGCCTGCCGCAGACAGTCAGCTCCCAGCAGCCCCAGTTCGTGGCCGTGCCTCCCCACAGCATGACGCCTTTCCCCAGCGGCCTGAGCGGAGTGCCAACCGCTGGCGCGCAGCAGCAGCAGCAGCCCGCCACCACTGGAGTGGTGCAGCAGGGCGAGAAGAAACCGTACGCCTGCACCCTGTGCTGCAAAACCTTCACTGCCAAACAGAACTACGTCAAACACATGTTCGTGCACACAGGTAAGCCCGGCCCACCTATCCCTCTCCATTAGATCCATGCATTTCATTCTCCCCCAGGTTTCCGCCGCTACGTCCCGTCCCTTTTAAGAGAAGACACCAGAATTTGATCTTTTGTAGAATTTGGCCAGCTACGATGGGAGTAAAGATGGTGTACGGTTAAAGAAGTTTGGACCTGATAGTTTGTTAGAGTTTATTGCTTGTTAAGAGTGGACTTGAGGACAGTTCAGTTAGCGAAACACACATACACACACGCACACGCGAGGCGTCACTTGTCAGCGATAAGCCTCTACATTACAGACGAGGCGATCTGCTCATCATCACGGTGTGTGTTTTGGATCTCAGGAGAGACGAGCGTTTCTGCGGGACAGCTCCGTCCTCACCCTCCAAATTAGGCTTTGAGCAAACTCATTACACAAAAACAGAACGCAATTAAAAAATGCTAAAACGCAGCCGTCTTTCCTTCCTCCCCCCGTTCAGACGCCGGCACGTCGAGGTGACAGCGCTTTGGGCTGAAAGCGCGTACGCCGGGCTTCATTAGAGCCGCACACACTCCGTACAGATGGTAATCACTGACAGATCTGTGGGGCTTTTCCTGCGACGTGAAGGCTGTCGCGACGTTCCTTGTTTGCATACGCAAAGGAATTCTAGCCGAATTCGGGAGGGGGAGGGGGTGTAAGGGGGGGGACACGTCAAGAACGGAACATTTACCATTAAAATACCAGCAATTTAAATTCGGTAATTGAGTGTCTAATTTGAATCTGGAACCGACGGGCAAGTCTGAGTCGCAAACACGAGTACTTTTCATTATATTTATTATAATTTAAACCGTATAACTGTAAAAGCTACGTTCCTGATTGGCTTCTGTTTAATTACAGATTATATAAAGCCAGAAAAAATAAAGCCAGATTCTCAGACATTTCCTCGACACTGTTCAGGTAAAACAGGGAACATCGGAGCCATGTTTGTAAACACCAACCGGAAGTGGATTCCCAAGCACTTTCTCATTTAGCCACGCCCACAAAGCACCACAGAAGGCACCGTGCGGCTCAGCAGGTACTTCACTACCAACCAAAAAAAAGAAAAAGGCGTGCGTATAAAAGAAAACTAATAAACAGACAATTTAAATTCGACAGTATAACGCGTAAATAAACCTGGCGTGTTTTTTTCTAGTAGAGACACCAAACCGAATGACAGTTTTTAATCACGTAGTTTAGCCGCTAACAACGTTAGACATGTTGTGAGAGTGAAGGTGAGCTGGAGAGAGAACATGCACACTTGTTGCAACAACATGCCGGTGTGAGGTTTCTGAGATGTAAAACCGTGCACATTGTGGTGTGTGTGTGTGTGTGTGTGTGTGTGTGTTGTGTGTGTGTGTGTGTGTGAGAGTGGAGCAGTTTCCGAACGCTAGCTAGCCGCTGAATGCTGCAAGTGTTTAGCAGTCAAACATCACATTGTGCGTGTTACTGCGTTAGCGGCAACAGACCATCAAAATGTTTCTGTAATATCCGAATTTTCCTGTTTTTCGCTGATTGTGAGGACATTTAGACAGTGCCAAGGCGAACACACACACACACACGCAGTGCGGGTCATCAGATAGGGAATGGTCCGTGGCAGCGCAAGCCACAGAAGCTCACCGATGTCTCTGGAGTCACGCCGGGTCAGCTCCTTTACACCACCACGCGCTTAATTAAACTCTATTTAGGGACAAAAACACAAGAATTAACACTTCTCGGCGCTCCATTATCCGTAATTAATAGTCATTAAGGCATCGGCGGATCACACACCTTCTCGTCGCGGCGGATAAATATGATTAGCAGACACGACTGAGTTTGTGCCAGAGAACTTCAAAACCCTCCCTGAAGCCTGCCAAGAAAACTTCAGACAAACCCGGCGAAGACGAGCGCCATCGGTTACGCCGCCACGTACGCCCCGAGCCAGGATTTACACAAACCTTCAGAACTCGTAAAATACGTCGTCTCTTAAATACGCTCGATACAGACCGACTCACTTGCGCGTCTCTTCCAGGAGCGTCCGCGCGTGTGACGCCACACGTCACAGACATTTTCATGCATGAGTTACCGCAACCACACATGACGCCCGAAACGTGCGAAACCCATTACCAAACCCAGTAATGGCGCCCTGTACCACAGTAGCCGAGCTGCGCTACTTAAAAGATTTATACCGCCGTCATTCATACTCGCGGGGAAAACCTCGGACCTCAGACACGGAAAAAAAAGTGAAAATGGAACGGAAGTCGGAGCGTCGTTTGATGATAAGATCATTGTGACTGACAGATAAAAACAGTAGATCTATTTTATTCGTTCTTCATTAATCACCCGGAAAAACAGGTTCGAGAGGCCAAAGTGTTTCAGAAAGCTTTCCCTGGAAAATCGACTTCGCGTTAGCGTGCGTCATTCATTCACCTTTCGGTCTCGTTTTCTCGTTTTCTTCTCACTGGGAGTTTCAGCTTTTTTTCAGAGTTTTTTTTTCTTCCTGCATAAAAGCAACACGAATGCATTTTGTCTTTTACAGAGATATCAGTCAAGAGTGACGAAAGTCAGAAACTCAGATGAGAATTTTCTGCTCAGCTCATTCAGAAAACACACACACACACACAGCTTTACTAAACAATTTAAGACAACATTGACTGATCTGCTTTGATATTGAACTAAAGCACACTACACTCTCAACTTTATCAGCGTGCAAACTCCAAAGTTAGAGACGGGAATCAACAGGGATCACACGATACCATAATCACGATACCACTGTAACATTGCGATACCGTAACATCACCATACCATAACATTGCGATAACATAACATCACAATACTGTAACATCATACCATAACATCATCATACCATAACATTGCAATACCATAACATCACCATAGCATAACGTCACGATACCGTAACATCGCCATACCATAACATCACCAAACCATAACATCACCGTACCGAAACATCACCGTACCATTACATCGTGATACCATAACATCACCATACCATTACATCACCATACCATTACATCACCATACCATTACATCACCATACCATAACATCACCATACCATAACATCACCATACCATAACAAAACGATTCCATAACATCACCAAACCGTAACATCACCAAACCATAACATCAGCAAACCTACTGTACATACCGACAGGTGCCGATGTGATTTGTATTGCCATTCTGTTAGTATCATGATTTTATAAACATTTTACAAAAGGTTTATTGTGGAAATGCGACATTTTCCCACCTCAAACACAAACATATATAACTAAAAAATATTTATAGAAAAATAAATATATTTCAATATATTTATACACAAAATAATGGTGATGGAATGGTTGAATCGTTTTCTCTAATGTTAGTGTTAGTAATGACCCGGTGTTGTGCAGTGCATTGCGAGACCGCATTGCAAGACCGCGTCTCGGGTTTTTCCGTCACGCAGCACTAAAGTGAAAGCGACTCTCCCCCGTGTCCGGCCCTGGAATGTTATTTGGGTCTTATATAACACTTTGTCAGACTTTGACCTCAGGCTCGTCATCGTGAACGAATGAAGTGTGTGTGTGTGTGTGGGGGGGGGGGGTGTAATATGAGATCAGAGTAACGGTGAAAGCCTGTGATTGGGCAGACGCTAATCAAACGTTAGCGTGGTGCGGAGACGAATTACATGCCGCAAGTGGTTTATCAGAAGAACAGAGCTTTCCTCCTGATGGTGTTCAGTCAGGTATCATTACTGTAGTGTTAATGAGAGAGCCATAAAAATAACATCTACTCGCACTGAAACTCACTATTAACCAACAGCGTCACAGCAGGAGGGAAGCTATCACCTGTGCATGCGTTTCCTCTGCGTTTGCTCCTTTGGCCACGCCCACCTGCACCAGCATCTGCTCAAACAGCTGTGCTTCTTGAAGCTTCACAGCCTTAACGATGAAGCAAAGAGAAGTTCTTTAACCCTCCTCTTTAACAGATCTTTCCTGAAAAAAAAATGTGTGATGTTCTAGGAACAGCGATGTCACTTCCTGTGCTCATGAATATAAATTAGCATCGGCGCTTGTCGGAATGCGTGGTGTACCGTGGCGTGTCTTATTTGCTTGTAACGATCCGTCCGTTTTTGTGTCCCCGCGCAGGTGAGAAGCCGCACCAGTGCAGCATCTGCTGGCGCTCGTTCTCCCTGAAGGATTACCTGATCAAGCACATGGTGACCCACACGGGCGTGCGCGCCTACCAGTGCAGCATCTGCAACAAGCGCTTCACACAGAAGAGCTCGCTCAACGTGCACATGCGTCTGCACCGCGGCGAGAAGTCCTACGAGTGCTACATCTGCAAGAAGAAGTTCTCCCACAAGACCCTGCTGGAGAGGCACATGGCGCTGCACAGCAGCGCGACTGGCGTCACTGGGGTCGTCACCGGGGTTGTCACCGGCGTCTCCGGCGCCAACCCGCCGGGCCCCGCCTCCATCCCGGTGCAGATGGCCGTTCCCGAACCCGGTCCTGGAGTGGTGGCTCTGGCCATGCCGGTGGGAGGAGGCGGAGCCGGGGGGGGAGTCAGTGGGACCGGAGTGGGCGTGGCCTCTGAGGCGAGCTGCCAGGAAGCGACGACCTACATGTGCTCGGTGTGCCCGGTGAAGTTCGACCAAATCGAGCACTTCAACGACCACATGCGCAAGCACGTCTCCGATGGATAAGTACGGAAAAAAAATCTATATATCGTCAAAAGTTTTAAAAAAAACTTTTTAAACAACAACAACAAAAAAAAAGAATGAAAAGAAAAATAATGGCACTAGAATTTTTTTTTTTTTTTTTTGGTTGGTTGGTTGGTTGGTTTGTTCGTTTGTTTGTTTGTTTGTTTTTCCCTAAAAATTGGGGGCATGAAGAGTAATGAGTATAGACACTGGCACATTGAGTTGAGTTTTCCCAGAAAACAAAAAGTTTTTTGTTTGTTTTGTTTTTTTTTTTGGTCGTTTTATGTCGTTATTCTTAAAGAATTAAAAAAAAACCATAGATGGTGGCCTTAAGGCTGTGTAGTTGGAGAATGATCCACTGGCTGGATCCAAACTACTGGCCTCTAAATGTATGATTTCCTTACTGATTTATGTGTTGAACACTACCGAAAGGCCTGCGAAAGATACACACACACACATGTACACACAACTATATATGCGCATATACAGTGTGTGTGTGTGTGTGTGTATATATATATATACACACACACACACAGACTACTTATACACTTACACACCGTAGAGTGAGTCGTATCGGATCGGATCGTATGTGTGTGTGCGTACGGACATACGTGGCCGCGTGTGTGTGTGTGTGTGTGTGTGTGTGTGTGTGTGTGTGTGTGTGTGTGCGCGTGTGCAAAACCGTGACATTTTTAAGCGTTTTCCCATGTAGACCGTGCTGGATGCCGCCGGCGTCCTGATTACTGTGGTAAACCTTTAACAAAAAAAAACAAGAAAAAAAAACCAACAAGAAGAAGCAGATTATCAGACTTTAGATTGGACGAGGAAGTGAAGACGGTCACACCTTTGCCTTCTTTAGATCAGATCCGATTTCACACCGGATTTATTTATTAAAAATCGATTCAGCTACATGCTACCCAGGTCCGCACGCGTCATCGTGAGGGGAAAAAAAAAACCTTAAACACACTTTACGGTGATTTTTAAAATTTTTCTCTCACTTTTTATTCGTATTTATACACACACAACCCCCAGCTCAGCACCCCCCCCCCTTCCTCCGTCACCCGCCCAATACACACACACACACACACACACACACACACACACACACACACAACCCTTCCCTCAACCTCTCTCCCTCTAACCCCGCCTCTTTCCCATGATTCCCTGTAGACGTCTGGAGTCGAGTTTACAGCACGAGGGGTTCGGCCTTTATTTTCCTTGTCAGTATTTGAGCTTTGAGAATTCACTTTTTTGCGAACACTGCCACTGGAAAAAAAAAAAAGACTGTTATTCGATCTCTTCCTAAAAGTGACGAAAAAATAAATCGGATACAAAAGAAAAGAAGCCCAGGAACAACAGAGGGTTCTTTTTTCTCTCTTTTTTTTTCTTCTCTCTTTTTAATGAATTTATTGTTATTCTTCTTCTTTTTTTTTTTTTTTAATTCACAATTTGTATCTTTCTCATCGCTCCTCGATCGTAAAAAAACCCTGAAACAAACGGAAATGTAAAGGCTGGCGCGGCGTGGCGTTAGCGGCTGCTCTGCACACACACACACACTCCCGCGTTCAGACTGTTACACCCCGACGCGGTGTGCTGAAGCTGTTCTCACTATTCGCACTACTCCACCAGCTGCCGACGCCGAGCCGCTCAGCGACCCGGACACAAATAACCCAAAGTCCCAAAATAAACGTAAAAAAAAAAAAAAAGGAAAAGGAGTTTCAAAGGAAAAATTTTTTTTTTATTAAAAAAAAAAGGAAAAAGACGAAGCTGCTTCCTGTTAGCGACGACGTCCGCCGTGACTCAGCTCTTTGGCCCGGGTGGGGCGACTGAAGTGCACTACTCCTGATCCCTAAGCCCCATCTAGTGGCTCAAACGGCCCCGGCGTGAGATTTATCGTTTCTTTCATTGTTTTCTTTTTTCTTTTTTTTTTTCTTTTTTTTTTCGGCCAACAGGAAGCACAAACAGTCCGAAAAGGAGGGAAAAAGAAAGAGGGAGGGAGAGAGGGCTAGACGGGGAAAAAAGCAACACACACACACACACACACCCTGTTCACTATCTTCTAGTGCACTTACTCTTTTAGGGAAAAAAAAAAGAAAGCTGGATAGAGTTTGCCCATAATGCAACATGCGTTGGCTTGTAGGGAAACCAAGACAAAAAAAATTATAAATCAGATCCTTTTTCTCTTTTCATTTGTTTGTTCTGTTTGTTTTCGTTCAATCCGTTCCTGACTGAAGTGCACTACTTCTGATCCCTAAGCCCTACGTCTAGTGGCTCAAACGGACTTCGGCTCTCCGGACTGAAAGAAAGAAAGACAGAACTGGTGTTACAGGCACGCTCAGAGCTCAGATTATCACCGTAGTAACAGTCACTCCTGACCTGAAGTGCACTACTTTTCACCCCTACAGCCTATTGAGTGAAAAACCTAGGAAGAGTAAACCATAAAGAGAGAGAGAGAGAGGTGTCCGAATCTTCCCACAATGCACTGCTGCGAGGTGTTAAACACAAACCTGCATTCCTGATTACGATGCACTCCTGTTCATCCTTAAACCCTGAAACATCTAGTGGCCTTAAAGACGAATCTACAGGGTGTGTCCTAAACTTCTCACGCCCTGTCTGTCTCATTATAAACAATAACAATCAGCGCGTGCTCGTAAAACCCCCACGACACCGTCACCCCGGCTGGTGCTCATCACCTATAATGCACTGAGGTATTCGGAAAGAACTAAAACACTTCATCCCGAAAGCCCTCCCAAGGAGGCGGGACGCACCACGCCCTAAACCCCCAAACCGTCCCGCGCGCAGTTTAAACTCCCACCATGCACTGCAGCAGGTGTGAGTAAACATAATGCACCCTGATCTCTTTTTTTTTTATTTAAGACTGAAACAATCAAGTGCCCTACGTAGTGACACTCAAAGAATAAAGACACGGACACACACACACACACACACTCTGTCCTCGGTCTAGTGCACTACTCTCAGAACACCGTCTGTCTAGAGAGGGGGGGAGGGGCGTGTCCAGAGTCTTGCCCCGTTCACTACAGCGTGCACCCGACATTTCCCGTGTCCCATAATGCATTGCAGAAGGTTGCCAGTTTGAGTCACTAGATCTGCGTGTGTGTGTGTGTGTGTGTGTGTGTGAGACAATGAGACAGAGGCCGCCGTTTCAGTGCCGTTTTCTGCTCTGTCCTCGTCCGCACGCTACGTCATGAAATAAAAAGCAATCGTAATAAGAGAGAAACTTCATTCGCGATATAATTTGTTTATTACAAAACAAACCAACAACAAAAACAACGAGAGTGTTAATTTGCACACTTCTAAGCGCCTGTGCTTCATATGGAATAGTTTCACTGATGTGTGTGTGTGTGTGTGTGTGCGTGTGTGTGTGTGTTTTCCTGCTTGGTTTAAAAAAAAAAAGATTTCTCTTTTTTTGTTTGTTTGTTTGAGAAAAAGGACTGCATCGTGTGTTTTTTGTTTTTCTCACGTCTTCGTTTTTGCACTGCAGAATCCGATAAGTGCACTACTGTTACCGCGAGAGAGAGAGAGAGAGAGCGGTGCGTCTGAACGAGTCGAGAGTTTTGTGTTGGAGTAGAGCGTTGTTTCTTTCTCTTCTCCCTTCTTTCTTTCTTTTTTTTTTTTTTTACACGTGATGATGATGATGATTAAGTGTTTTCGCTTTTGTTATTTTGCGCTCGCTCGTGTTCACTTTCGTGCTCTGTTTGTTTTGCCAGTTGTATTTTTGTTTGTTTCTTCTTTCTATTTAAATCCGAACCATTGGTGTGTGTGTGTGTGTGTGTGTGTGTGTGTGTGTGTGTGAGAGTGTGTGTGATTTAATTTTTAAATCTCTCCGCAAAGCCCACCAGCAGTCTCGTTCTCTCTCTCTCTTGCACACACACACACACACACACACACACACACAGTATCAGATAAACAAGACAAGTGTATCATATGTGTATCATGTCTGTGTGTGTGTGTGTGTGTGTGTGAAAACATGAGTTGTGTCATATAATTCGTTTTCTATAAAAAGCGATCGTGTTCTTGTTGTGCAGCTTTTTATTGTGTTGTGTAGAGATTGTGTGTGTGTGAGAGAGAGAGAGACAGAGAGAAATGCCTAAACTGCAGGGCTTCCTTGCAATGTGCAGTGCAGGTACTGCATGTGTGTGTCTGTGCGCGCGTGTGTGTGTAGTGTATCCCCCAGCACAGTTTCACAACTTCACAAGAACAATCACAGCAAATGAAATAAATAACACACACCCCCAGAGCGTGGCGCAGCGTCAGGCCTCGGACCACTCCGACACACACACACACACTCTCACACGCACACAGGCAGGCAGGAGATGATGCGCTTTGTTCTCGGTCTGTGCGCGGCGCTCAGGCATGTGCCGATGTTTTATTCTAATGTCATCAGCATACAGTATTAATGGGTTTGAAGTCACAGCGCTGTGTGTGTGTGTGTGTGTGCGCACGTGCACACACTTCAGGATGCTCAGATTGACGTCACTTCCTGTTGCACTGAGATTGCATCAGACCCGAGCGCAGCGTGCTTTAATCAGACACATCGAGCGCGGGGGTGGGGGGGAGGAGGGGTGTGTGTGTGTGTGTGGAGGAGGGGGGGAGGGGGCGGCGAGGAGGCGGCGCCCTCCACTTACACCCGTTTATTCAGCCCTTTAGCTCCGCCCCCCTCCCCCTTTTCCCATCAGCTCTGTTGAAGGAGTGAACCTCCGATGTGAGTTTACAGGACACGAGACAGAAGAGCCGAGACGCAGAAGGGGAACGGACGTCAGACGTCTTTGTCCCGCCCACGTCCCCCTCGGCTCCCGGAGCCAATAGACATGAAGGGGGCAGAGCCGTAAAACAAACCCGTGATTTAATCGTCACACCTGGAGCTGCTGTTTCTGTGGCAAGAAATGACGCGTTTCATCTGCGATTCCACAAATCTGAACCTTTTAATAATGAAGATCAGTGTCTCACACACACACACACACACACCAAGATTTAAACCAAATAATGAGCGAAGATTCAGTGAACCAAAAATTAAGTCAAGTTTAAAATAAAACCATCACGCTGTGGGTAGTTTTGTAAGAAAATATGGAAATATTAGGCTAAAATTAAGCAAAAATAATTACAATTACAAGACTTAAAAAAATCAAGCAAATATCAAGATATAACATTAGGCAAAATACTACAGAATTTGGGGAATTTAAGTAAATATCAAGCTCAATTTGTAATTTATCTTTTTTTTTTCACCCCAATTAAATTTTTTTTGACAAAATTTCAATTCAGCTTTCCAGTCCCAAAACACAAAGGTTTTTTTTGCTGTTAACTGTGTAAATGTTGACAGCAGTGTGTGTAGACGCTTGATCAGTAAAGGTTAATGTTGCAGTTCAAACACACACACACTCGCACGCGGTCGTGACGTCCTCAGACCCACTGCAGGTGAGAACTTCTCGTCATGGAGTTAAACGAGTCCGATCCGTTACTGATCCTGTGATTCACAGACGTGACGTCATGGCCTGCGCTGTGTGTGTGTGTGTGTGTGTGTGTGTGTATGTGATGACGTGGTAGAGCCGATCATCAGCACATGCCCGGGTGTGTGAGCGCGTTCTTGCCTCCTGCTGTTCATCACGGCAAGCCAGACTCACGGGGACACGACCGCGGCTAATCACTCCTGCCTGCACACACACTCTTGTTCACCCGCTCACTCACACACTCACACTCACTCACAATCTCACCCGCTCGAGCCAATCAGAAGCCTGGATCACTTTGAGGCTCCGTGAGTCACTTTGTGATTCAGTTCCAGCCAGACCGTGTACTCGTTCATTGAGTTTGACACGGATCATTAGACGACCGTACACACATTTTTATTTTTTATATAAATTAATTACTAATAAAACACACACACACACCTTGACGATCAATGCATTTTGTCAGCCATCCTGTCTGTGCCCTTAAAACCAGCCTTAACAACGTTTAACACAACCAAAATGCACTACGCAGCGTAAAGGTGCTTTCGCAATAAAAGAACGCCTATTATTCACACACACACTCGCACACATCTCTTTTCTCAGTACACTTCTGTATAACCACACCGCTTCATTTTTTATCTACAATCAGCGTCACACGTTGTCGCCGCGCGTGTCGAGTGTGTGACGATTCAGACTCTTGGATTTCAAAAACTTGGATTTCAAAAACAAAAAAAGAAAGAAAAAAAATATATATATATATATCAGTATACATACATGTAACTTCTCATCTGGTGTGTTTGTTTGCTTGTTTTACCTCTTCCGGATTCTACGCTCTGGAGTCAGAACCTCTGTCCTTATCAGCCAGGGCGCGGTGTGACGTTTGCTAACATAGCTAACACATAACGGAAGCTTTTCCAAACCTAACAGGTTAACATCTCGCGCAAACACACACACACGCACTCGTTATAGGAATCGCTTCCAAGTTTCAGACGAAAGCTCCGCCTTTGCACGCTAGGCCACGCCCCCTTCGTCCAAACGATTCGCAGAACAGGAGAGCTTCTGTTATCTGTTAGCCACGGCAAAAAAAAACGTCACACTCCGACTCGCGCATGTCATAAAAAATAATAATAATTATTATTATTATGTAAAAAACGAACGAACGGGCAGACAGCTAGTTTGTTTGTTTGTTTGTTTGCAGTTGTTTTTCGGTATCACATGTCCATTATTATCTACACATACGCTTGTTGCATGATTTTCGTTTCTGTAGGACGCTGTACACGCGTGTTAGTGACCACACACACACACAGACACACACAGGTTTTTATTCACCATTAGGGAATCTTTCAGATTTTCATATTCAAAGGTTGAGGATTTTATCATTTATTCATTTTTTTTATCTGGTAATGCAGTACAGGTGTGTGTGTGTGTGTGTGTGTGTGTGTGTGTTTGATCTTTTACATTTTTACATTTTTTTCCTAGAGTAGCTGGTAGTTTGTTTTCTTTCGGGCACAGAAACGATATATAACTTCTACACACACGCGCGCGCGCGCACACACACACCGCCTTTATCCGCTGGTTTAAACATCATGTCTCTCCGTTTCTTTTCTTCTTTGTTTTTTTTTTTAATCATAACAAGCTGGTATATTTCATCTGTCCATACACATGAGACAAACAATCCGACGACGTTATTCAGACCCACCCGCGAGATGTGCAAGTGTCTCAGCAGTCTCACTTAACCCTTTCAGGCCTCCGCGTGTATCCAGCTTCTCACTTCTTCTTCTCCTCCTGTAGATTCCCGCCGCTCGTCTTCTATCAGTTCTCAGCTCAGACGCATGAACCAGATGATCTCTCGACGCCGCTTCCCGCAAACAGATGAGCGTCAGGGTCATCGGTTAAAAAAAAGATCTAACAGAAATCTCGCGCGCGCACACACACACACACACACACACACACACACACACACAATCAATGCTGTACATACAATACAAATAAGCAAGTGGAATTTTTTTTTATGTTTTAATAACAAAGTGCCTCTTTGTATAGCTCCAAGCATGAAAACTCGAAACGACTCACAGAACACCATGTGCTATAATAACAATCATCATAATATTAATAATAATAATAATAATAATAAACATAATAACTGTACAGTATTCAGTCGCTAACAAACCTAATCACTGCCTAAACCAATCCCAAGTGACGTTTAAAAGTTTTGACGACCAGCAATAATTAAACACACAAACACGCCGATTTCAAGAAGTAAAAAAAATATCTTTTTTTTTTTTTTTTTTTTTAACAAAAATAATAATTACCAATAATTCCCCGTCTTCTGCCTTGTACGCCTGACGCAAGCGCCGTGAGTAAGGGTGTAGCCTCCTTTAACCCTGAAATCACCAAAATAAAACAAACGCCGCTTTTGTATTTTGTAAATCTTTTCTTTTTCTTGTCTTTTTTTTTTCTTTGTCCAAAGTGCCCCGGTTTACTGTTTATAATATTAATATCTGACATATATTTATTTATTTGATTTGATTTTTTTTATTATAATTTTTTTTTTACGATAATAATAATAATAATGGTTTCTTCGGATTTTGGTCACGTGACTTCGATCTGCTTTACAACGTCAGCACTTAAGAGTTGAAGTTTTAGTTTCCTGTAGCGGAAGCGTGTGGTGTTGTACCGTGTGTCGTGTGTGTTTTTTGATGTGCGTGTGTGTGTGCGTGCATGTGTGCGTGTGTGTGAGCGTATATTGTGAGTAGAGAAGTACCGAGTTTAACTTATAATGTGGAATATTATAGCGCGTCGGTACGGTTTGATGTTTTGCTAGACGGAAAGAGATCACAGAGCTCGCCTTTATTACAGGAGTGTGTGTGTGTGTCTGAAAAACACACACACACACACACAAACACTCTATAAAATATATAACTGAACAGAAAGTAAAAGATCAGATCCCTGAATTGGTTTACGATATATATATCTATATTTATGTATGTATTCTACTTTTAACGTATAAATCTCGTACACTGTCAGTATTTATCATGTTGTTGAGAAAAAAATGTAAAATTCCTGAAAAGTGATTATTAGCTACTAAACCGGAGAGACACGTGAGGATATGTGAAGTCAGACATCTTTACACACTCGGAGTACGGCGCTGTCGGCCCTCTTCCGCACCCCGAGCTCGAACACGCGCCGGATTCAGCAGACAGTTATACGCTAACAGACGAAAACAACCCCGGAAAGAACCGTGAGTGGTAACGTGAACGTCCGATCGAACGCGCGTACAAACGTGAGATCGATCGTAACACCAACGTCTCGCAGTTAAAAGTTGAACCAACGAACGAGCAAATTACCGCCGCGATGTCACTAAACAAACCATGGCACCGCGAGCGAAGCCATCAGACGGGTCTCAGTAGGGTCAAAGGTCACGGGATCGAGGCATCATCACCTCACACGTTTTTATTTTAAATTCACGTCCACCTTCATCCACGTTCACGTCACATACACTTCAGCATCCGCAGTCCTGTAAATGAGACCAATCCAAAGACACACACACACACACATTGTTTATAAGCAGAAAAATCTAATCTTTATTCTCCACTTTATGGAGTGTACAGAGAGAGAGAGTGATGGACCTACAGAGGAACAGATATTTATAAAATACAGATGCAGATTATTCTTCCTTTATCAGAGCAGATAATAGTGCAGTAGGAGCTTGCGTATGAAATTAACACACACTCACACAAACACACTTAATCTACTCTCACTCCTGCATGCTGACGCGGGCGTTTTCCTTTCTCTCCCCGTGGTTTAATAAGAGGATTCGTGTTGTTCTGGAACAGGCATGTGGAAGTCGAGCGCGCGCGGCCCAAACACACTGCGGTTTAAACCCGAGGAAGAGATTAACACTAATAAACATCCAGCAAAACCGTACCAACCCGCAGCGAAGGATGATGCTGTCGCACTCCTCTCCTCAAACACTCCGCAAAACATCGTCTCTCTAAACGAATAAATGACATTAGTTTGGAATCTAGACGTTTGACCCGAGCTGGTCTGGCCGTGCCCCGCCACGCCCCGTGATGTTTAAAGACATGGGACAATCAACACATGCAGTGCATTTAGCCTAATTTTAACTGTTTATTTTATTAATAATAATAATATTAATAATAATCTTGCAGATCCTCTTAGCAAAGATTTAGTTTATAAATCCAACCATTTCAATATTATGTTATGATAATAATAATAATAATAATAATTGGCCTGTTTGCAGATCTTTTTTTTATTATTAATTAAAAGTAAAACTTAAATCAGTTTTTTGTATGTGTGAATAAAATAGCCTCTGAAAAATGTATTTACATTTATTTTATTTAAAATTATTATTAGAAATTGCATGACTTATTTAGGTATTTTAATTTTTATTTCATTTTTAATTTAGAATTTTGTAGGCTGTAAGGGTGTTTCAGATGTTTTGTATCCAGCGAGCTCTTTAACTGCAAAATAATAATAATAATAATAATTCCACAGACCCTTTTAGTTTATAAACTATTAAATTTGTATTATTATTATTATTATTTATGAATTTGAATGTTTTTTTAAACTGAAGATCTTTATAAACATCTGGACTTTTCCCTTCATTCAACATCATTAATCTTTATTGAGTACAAGATTACATTAGGATTAAAAACCAGATTAAATAACTTTTTTTTATGATTAAGATTACTTTAAAGAATTCATCACTTTAAATTATTATTATTATTATTAATATTCTCAGTAACTCTAGTAGGACCCCGTAGCGAGGTGTGTATGAGCTACCCGTGAGCGCGTGCTCTAGCATAGCGTCCTGAGGGAGGCGTGGTGATCTGGAGCGTCTCCACCTGCCTGCGTCCATCTCATCTACATCCAGCCCAAGTCTCGGTACTGAGCTCGAGGAAGACGCCCAACTTCAGGAGGAAGATTGTACTGAAGTGCCAGTGCGTGTGTGTGTGTGTGTGTGAAGCTGACAGATGGCTGTCCGTGTGCTGGTGTGTGTGCGCGGAGGTGCAGCTTCCCTCTCCCGCCCCTCAGCCTCTCAGACACGCCCATCCTCCCACAGTCGCACTCTTCCTCCAGCTTCTTTTCCTGAAGGCCGTTTCCGTTTAACCGCACGCCATATGCTAATCGCCGCGCCATCATTAGCTGCGGAAAATCATCATCTCCAAACGCTCGGGATGAGCACCGGATACAAACTCTTAATAAGTTCTCTTCCTCCATTTATTCATTTATTACTTTCGCTCAAACTGAAATCTAGTTCCGACACTTGGCGTAATCGTACGATGTGGCAGTCTGATCGTGCCGGCGGTTATTGCTCAGTGTCAGGGGCGGAGCTATATGACGAGAATATCCTATCATCATACAAACTAACAAAATACAAACAAAACTCTATTTTCAAATAACGACAAAACATCATTCAGCGACTTCTAACCCGTCTATAAGTGTTAAAGGAAAACCTACGGGAAAAAAAGTGTTATCTCAATATCAATATCGCACCGCCGTATCGCTCAGTCCCGCAGGCTCATGCCGATAATCACGCGCAGTATTGTAGCCGCGGATGTGAGGAGAAACGCAATTGCAGTCACGACATGGATATTTTAAAGGATCGGGACGGGGCTTGTTGAATTCCTAGCTAGCAGTTTGAATAAGCTATAAATCCAGACCTAGTGCTGTTATAAATCATAATCTGTCTGACAAACGAAAGAAAGAAGGAAATGTTACACACTGCATCTTTAATCGAATCGTCCTGACTGTCGAGGTCTTTACGCACCAGACGAGGAGTGGCCAGTTCAGTGTGAAAATTTAATGTCGTTCCTGGTGCGTGAAGACCTAGCGAGGTGCAGCACGTCCCCAGTTCATGCTAAAAAGTCTCACTTTTATTAATAATCACATTTCCCCTGCTGAAGTATTATAATGCTGATTATTCCAGCGGTTTCAGGACGTCAGTCGTCAGTATTGTGGCCAAGCCGTTGTATCAGCGCTCCTTTTTTTCCTTTTTTTACATTTTTCCCCTATAATAACTCGGCCTTGAGAAAATAAAAGCAGCGTTAACAAGAGAAGAAGAAAAAAACCCGGTCTAAATATCAATCATAGCTCACATTCCCCCGTCTAAATCACCAACATTCCTCGCTTCTCTCTCGTCTATTCAGCCCCCGAAAAGTTCAGCCCGGTTTTTTATTTATTTTTCTTTATTTTATATATTTATTTTTACTTTCTGGACTTTAAACACTTTTAATCATGACACAAAAATAATCAATCAAACGTTAAAGAAAGCATTCCGCCAATCCGCCAAATTATTTAAAAAAAGGAAATAAAAACGTTTTTTCTCTGCATTGTAATGAACAAACGTCTTGTTTTTTCAGTAGATGAATGCGGAGGTTTTGTCACGCCCTCGCCAAATCACTTCACTTTTATCATCTGATTAAAAGATGAACGAATCGTCGATGGCGGTTTTGGAGAAATCGGCTCTGAATGCCGGCTCTTAAAAAGATGTCCTTTTTTTTTCTTTTTTTTCTGATTTTCATGGATCGTGCTGAGTTTCGATCAGGACGGGACGAAAAACATCGAACTCAGTGTTGAAGACACTCCAGTACTCTAACGTTAACTCTTTTTATAGTCAGATTCAATCTAGTTTAATTCATCTAGTTTAACAGAATGTACACGTTTCACCGAAACCAGATAACACTCAGGTTCTTAAAAAAAAAAAAAAAAGTCCCAGAATGCATTGCAGCTATGTGGCGAGCTATAACATGGCGATGTTGACGTTGGTGTTAGCGTGAGATCTTTGAAAGCTCCAGACGTCAGACGTCTGAGAGGAGGTGGGAGAAGCTTAGAAAGCACTACAGAGCTACAGCACTAAAGCGTCGCCGCACGGCATTGTGGGTAATGTAGGAAACCCTTTAACCCAACAACAACAAAAAACAGCAGCATTTCTGACACTGAGGATCGTCACGCCATGTTTTCAAGTTGGAGTTTAACTATATATATATATATATATATATAAATTAAAATTAAAAAAAAGGAAATGATGAAACTTTACAGGGTCCGGTCCGTTTGATGAGATGGCGATGAAAAGCAGGAGGAAGCGTTCTGATCAGATTTTCGAAGCTCGCGTTAAGGCGACGCGTTGATCCTTGATGATCCCGAGCACAGCGCTCGTCTGGGCGCGTCCACCTGCTGCACTGAGCCACTAACACACTTCTACTACCTGCTTCTTCTGCGTCTCTTTTATTTTCTATATATATATATATATATATATATATTTATTTTATTTTTTTTGTGCGCTGTATCTACGCTGAGCATGCTAACCTCATGCTAATCTCCGCCTCAGCTGCCTAAAGCTGCCCAGCTTCGTGTTGATCAGTAATTACGTTTAATTTCTATAACCAGAGCACATGGAACACAGCAACAGTGAAAGAGGCATAGTTATTATTATTATTATTATTATTATTCCTGTAAACACCAAAGAACATCAGACGCCTTTGTATTATTTTTCGGCCGAACTTTAAACACAAACTTCGTACTAGAATGTTGGAACTTACAGAGACCAAAAAAAATGTATAATAATAATCCTGACTATTTATTAATTAAAAAAGAAAAAAAGAAAAATCAGACGAAAAGAAATTTTAAAAATCCTAATTCAACATCTGTGCAGTGATTTAGGGAAAAAAACATTTTCAGTCTCATTAATGCGCGTCCGTTTTCAGCCAACTGTGAGAGAGAGACAGAGAAATTAAAAAATACTAATAATAATGAAATAATGAAATAAAATGCACTGGATTAGTGGAATTAATTAGTCACGCTCGTAATTTTTTCCTGAATATTTTTGTAAAAGCTGTTTTTTTTTTTTTTTTGATAAATTAAAAAGGACCAAGCTGTTTATTTGTTTGCACATAATTATTATTTTTTAAATTATTATTCCTCTTTTTTATTTTCCCAAAAAACACGCCTGCATCTTGAATCTTCCCACAAATATAAAACGCGTCCGTAATTGAAACTCTAGTGCCTGTTCCGTGCATGTTTTCATGTGAGTTCGCTCAGTCTTATATACAGTATATACACACACACACAGACATACACACACGTACACGGCGACACGGATGCACCGACAACAACATGGCATGCGCCCGCGTCGACCTGAAGGACCAAACCGTCCCCGATTCTGTTTCCTGTTGCGTTCGCATTTTCTTCTGTGACGTTTAGAAGAAAAAAAAAGATGATAAAAAAATCCATGAATATTATTCAGTTGTGTAAATACGTGGGTGGAAAACTAACGTGGATATGAGAGTAGAATGTAAAGCCCGTGGTCATTAGATAAAGGCAATATTATGGTGAAGCATGAGCTCATTTAGAGTTAATTTAGCGTACATGGGTTAGCTATTTGTCCGCATATATTTATATACATATATACAGACACACATATATCTCTATATTTATATCCATTTTACCCTGTCAGCGTCATCGCTTCCTGTTTTATGGTCATGTACATTAGAGTGCTGTAAATCTGGAGTCCATATTCCGACCTGTTTTGTTTGAAACGCTGTTTATAGTCGTATCTATCTACACGTGCGTATAGGCTATGAATACCACATATAAAGACAAAAGCACTTATACATCATTTACTTTTTTTTCCGTTTGTTCTTCATTTTTACGATTTCCATCCTGGCCTCATGCTAGAAAGGTTTATTCGAGGGTGGAGTCCGCTGGCAGGAGGAGTCGAGCTGTCGTAGTAACGGGAGGAGAGATTTCCATCGGACTTGAGAGAAACAAAAAAAAAGATGTAAAGAAAGATCTAAGCAACCCTAAATGATGCTGCAGTTTGATTACTAAAAAAAATATACATATATATATACAAGTTTTCTTTCCCTTTTGATTTTTATGATTCTTGTTGAAGCGTCTTTGCTTTGTGACGACTGCTGTTCTGAGGTTGATTTAGAGGGGGGTTTTTTTATGAAAATCGTGTGTGTACATGCCGTATTCTTATTACCTTTTTCTTTTACTTTGACTTGTCAAACACTGGACTAAAGTGAGACACAAACAAGCAGCACAGGACACGGCATTACCGCCTCCGTCACGTCAAGAAATATCGCAGAAAAAAGAAACTAATTAAAAAAATAAAATAAAAAAACAAACACATCTGGTATTAAACGGATAACGAGGTGAGATGAGCGTCTGAGGCATGTGCTGATAATCAGCGTGACGGTCCATCACTGTATTGACATCATGGAGACTTTAAAAACCGTACTCAGCGTGCCTTTCTTATTTTTAACAAAAAAAAAAATATTAAAAATAAATTAAACGAATCCCTGAATACATTTTTTATAAAAGTTTTTTAATTTCTTAATTCAATAATGTTTTTATTACAAATTAAATCAATTGATTTTATTTATTAAATTGCATTCTTCAGTCAAATTTTAATATTAATATTTTTTGGAATTATTTTTTGTTTCTTCCCCATGATAATATATCGTGTTATGAAAACTGAATATCAGCGCATGCACACATGTATATCTTTAAAAAAAAAAAAAAAAAAGAAAGAAAGAAAGAAAGAAAGAAAAAGGGAAACCACTTTTAGCAAATTTTCCGAAACCACTAAGGCTAAAAGTCGTCTCACGCTCTTTATTGCAGAACACTCTTCTTCTTCTTCTTCTTCTTCTTAAACAACAACCCCGACTGCCATTTATTCCAAAACGAGATAAGAGATTTGCACTAAAACAATTGTCGGTCTTCTTGGATAAACAGCAATATCTACGTATCTGACAGAACAATTAGAGTAATTCTTATAGCAACGTGGGTGTGACGGACAGCACGCGCTGTCCGTGCGCTCGCACCTGCTGTGGGTTTGAGACAGAGATCTGAGAAAGACAGTCTTTTTACGAAATAATTCCAAAAAGAAAAAAAAAAAAACAGAAGAAGATACAGGCGTGTGTGACGTGACGTGACGCCCCCCGGAGGCTCGCGCTCGCTCACGCGGAGATCCGTACGCAAGGACACGAAAAGGCAAGGGGAACAAGACGCATTAAAACATTAGTACTTCCTGTTTCCTCGCGTGATCGTTTTGGCGGGAAAAAGAGAAGAAACAAACAAGCGGAGATGGTGGACAAGGAGATCTGGAGATTCGTCCCGGAAACACGGCGTCAGGAAAAAAAAACACGGTTTTATTGAGAAAATTTTTTAAGATTACACAACCTGTAGTTTCTCTCTCCGTCCTGGGATCTGTACGCTACAGTATACAAAGGCATAGTGCAAATGTGTGTAGGTGGATCTTTTCCTTCCGTTCGTCATCGTCGTGGTCGTCGCTGGTGTCTGTCGCCGCTGATGTCGTCGCTCCGTTCACTCCTCTGCTCCCGAATGCGCAGACGCCGTGTTCCCGGGACGCCACTCGCAAAAAAAGAAGAAAAAAAAAAACAACGATTTCATCTGAGTGTAATTAATGTGAACGCCTGTTTATAGGAAACACGTTTTCCTTCTTTTCTGCGTGCGACACACATCGTCCCACGCGCAGGCCGTCGCGCACAAAAATTAACCGTAAAGGAAACTTAAAAAAAAAAAAAAATTTTTACTTTGTCATCTTTCCTTTACGGCTAATTTTTTTTTAGATCTACGCTCATTAATAATCGATAGCAATCATAAATAGTGATGAATTTTTTTGGATTTTGTCAGAACTAGTGGCTTTAATGTAACAAGCGCTTCGTGGTGTTTATTGAAAGGTGTCGCAAACAAAAAAAAATCATAATAATAATAATAAAGGTGTCACGTCTCAAAATCGTCGCGTGTTAGAGGAAGCATAAGTATGTGCCTTCAATGTGATCTTTCTTGGTGAGCTTGTTATTCTCGAGAAGCTGAAGCCAGCCGATTGTGTTTGCACTAAAAAACCAAAACCGCTTTGTCGTGATGTAGGTGATTTAAAGCGAGCTTTGTCGCGTCACTTTAACCGTGTGCATGAGGGTAAAACTTAGGGCTAGAGCTCTCATAACGCTGATCTGTAAACTAGTGCAGCTTACGGAAATAAGAAAAATCATAAAAATGTTTAAAAAAAAATAAAAACATTTCCAAGATTTCAGAAAAAAAAGAAAAATAAAAAAAAACAGAATAAGCATAATAAAGATTATGAAAAATATCTCTGCTTCGTTCTGTGTCGCATTCGGTTCAGAAACATCACATCCTCTCACACACACACACACACACACACACATACACACACACTCACTCACAGTTAGGCGCGTGCCGACCAGCACTCACAAACACACACACACACTGCACTTACCACAATCACACTTTTAACACCCAAACTATATCATCATCATTAAACATCACACACACACACAAACACAATGTCGGTACACGCCTAACACACATCCAGCATAAAGAAAAAAAAATTAAGTTTTATTGTTTAAACACACACGAGGTCGCCTCGAGACTATTGGTTATTTTTGTGTTCTATTGTAAATTATTCTTTGTGTTGTTATTATTATTATTGATTATTGATTATTATTATTATTATTGATTTTGTTAGTGGGATATAAAAGGCCTCCATGCTTTGAGTCTTAGTAAAGCACCTTATCATGACTGAGTCGAGTCGAGTCGAGTCGTCTGATGCGTCTGATTCAGCACCTTACTACGCAGCATGATTTCACTTTACACCAGTCTCGCTCACAACAACAACATCAACAACAACAACATCAACAACAACAAGATAAACCTGATTATATTTTTACCGAAAAGGAAAAAAAAAAGAAAAAAAAACATTCAAAGGGACGTGCCAAAGTTTGGAGGCGATCTCCCTTGTTTAGTTTTTTTTTTTTTCTTTGGTTGTTTTTTTGTTTTGTTTCATTTTTTTTTTCTTTTTTAAAGCATACTATTCCTTTCATTCTCTTCTCCTTCAGTTATCGCAGCGCTACGTTCATGTAACCTTTCTTATAAACGTGTTTAAGGAAAAAAAAACGTTTAAAAAATCCAAAAAAAAAAAAAAAGATGATTTCAGCAGTCAGTATCATTACCTGCCATTTTACAGTAAGCCCTGTATTTCACGTATAATTACCAGTGATGTGTATTTGTTATTATACAGAAAACTAGCTGTAAAAGCTTCATTATGTTACATAATATTGTGACTTTTTTTTTTTCGAAAAAAACTGTGAAGACTTATCTTGCATATACTTTATACAGAAGTATTAAGCCTTAATACAAAAGACTAAAAAAAGGAGTGGAAGAATAACTGATTGTCGCAAAAGTAAGGATGATTTTTTTTGTAAATGTTACCAGCACTTTTTTGTAATTTTCACTCTCTTGAGGTATTGTACAAGTTCACGCTGTTTGTGAAGTTTGAATATGAAGGAATAAAAACTAGTACTTTCCTGTACTTCACACACCAGGGTCCTACGTGTTGTTCTTTTTCAGCACACACACACACTCACACACACACATGTGATTAACGCTTTCATTCTCTGCTCACAGCTTACAATGTTACACGCCATCAGAGCTGATTATCAGTTATTTTGCACACAATCCCTCCAGGACGCCTCCTGCTGCCGCACTGTCTGGGTGATGCTGTTTTTCTCTCCTGATCCTTTTTCACGTCACACTGTTGGTTTGTTTTTGTGCGGGGGGTGGAGGGGGGGGGTTATTTGGGGGAGGAAAAACAACCAATGTGAGGACAATGCGTCAGTGTAAATACGTCTCGTTAATGAGCGACATGTTAAACTGTAAATATGTCGCTATGTTTTTTGGGATGTTCACCGAGCGTGGCGTCTCACACTACTGATGATGATGATGATGATCAGTCTAATCCAGACACCAGGCTAGACTGATTGATTTTCTGACACACTCGCGATGACACTTACTCTCATTTATACCTCGATACACATCCTGGAGAGGACACACAGTAAATAACTGTAAATAATGTAAATAATAATAACACTCACAAAGAGCGGCGTATCTACATCAACATCAACTTTTCACATGTAAAGAAAATCCTAGAAATCCAGGATCCTTTATAAAACAAGTAATGAAATAAAAAGTAAAATAAAACTCCTTTAAAGGATTTCCTTTAAAGGATACCTGTCTTACAAGACTCACATATACAGTACTGTGCAAAAGTCCCCCCTCCTTGTTTCTTTATATTAAATGATATTGATTAAATGAAAGAAACATTAACAAGTGTGTGACTGTGACCGGCTGCAAAGTGCCTAAAGGTAGACTTTATCTCATTGTCTTTAACACTTACAACACATGACAGACGCCCTTTTACAATTTATTACACATCTGAGCAGTTGAGGGTTAAGAATTTACAGACAGTGGTCACTTGGTGGTGCTGAGGTTTGAACCTGAGACTCCAGTGCTTTACCCACTGAGTTACACACTGAGTTTGCTTTATGAGACGACCCCAGCAGCAGCGACCTTATTTCCCGTCTCGTCTTAAGTTAGATGTGTTTTATGCTTGAATGATTCATAGGTCTCTGTGCGGCTCAACAAACACAAAACATTCCTCAAGACTGCGTTAAACATACAACAGTCTGGCTCTTTGGAGGCAACATATGAAGAAATGAGGGGGGTCACTTCTTTTGCACAGCACTGTAAGTCTCCAGTATGTGTATGTATACACTGACATAATATGAGGAAAATTCTTTTTTTTTTTTTTTTACCTTTTCTTTGTCCATTAATGTGTTTGTACATGATGTCCAGATTTCCCGCCTACTATGATGTAATTTCAGGCAAAATAAATGATTAAATATTTTTTTAAAATCTGCTTTGCAGAACCACTCTTCCGGCTCGACTCCTAAGCACCACCACAATGTTCAGAATAATTCCAGTGTTCTGTATTTTGACTGGATAGAAAGGGGGGGGTGTTGGTCTTTGGCTAGATTCCAGAACATTCCCCATGTTAAGGCGTAATTTTTTTTTTTGCAGTGTTGCGGTGCCGTATTATAAAAAAATCTAACTTTGCCTTGCAAATGTCTGTGTCTCTGTTTTTGTTGATAAAATGTAACAAATAAATGAAACGGATGTCTGTCATGCGTTACAGTGTGTGGAAGTGATGTCGCTCTCACCACACTAAATTTAATGTTTAAATGTTTTATTCCTCACCACAGTGACTTTATACATTTTATATTATCATACATTTTATCGGTTTATAGTTACCACTGGCACTGTCGCCTCGCACCTCCAGGGTCCGGGTTTGATGCCCTGGGATTTCCTCTGGTTTCCTCCTCAGTCCTGAACTGGATTGTCACCCTGTCTAGGATGTACCCCGCCACGTTACAAACCGTTAACGCTGGAGACTCCTTCCATTAATGTTACACGTTAAGCACATCGTTTTAATCAGTTTACTTCCCGTACAAGTTAAACAATAATGCGTAAGACTGCTCTACAGTCCATACTTTCAGAATCTAGAGCTGTGGTGTAAAGAGTTTGGTTGTACTAAAAGAAAACTACCCACGTAATACCTGCTCATTCAGTCAAGCAACTATGTATGATTGACAGGGGTAAAAGGGGGCCAATACTTTGTAAGCAACAGATGGATTACAGTCGGGAACTGTACGCCTACGACGCGCCTGATGAAACGCTGTTTCGGTGCGTAACGCTAAACGATGAATATTATGAATATTATGAATATATTTCTGCAGACTTTTATGCGAATGATTTCAGCTAATTGGACCTAATGGCTCAGCTCCTCGTCCTGACAGAAGGTTACACTCCGGTGTTTTTTTTTTTTGTTTTTTTATATCATTTTTATTTAACACTCATTAATGGATAATTCAGACCCAAAACATACACGGCAGAGAAGAATGTTAAGCCCACTGAATTCCATTTACATACGCACGCATCTCTGATCCGTCATTTCCATCTGCGCCTCGCTCTCCTGAACAGATGGCAGCGGGAGGACGAGAGCAGCGAGGAGAACAGGTAAGAAGAACCCGTGCGCTCTCGGCCTGTGCGCGCACTCAGTACCGTCTGCCGGTCGCTCAGGGACTCACAACATTTTGCCAACTCTCAAGAAAAACATATTACATAGGACACAAATTAAATGTACACAGTTTACCACTTAACCCCACATGTAGATTAAACATGTGTTGTGTGTAAAGTTTGTTTTCTTTTGTTTTTCACACTCTGAAGCTAATGTAGCTGAAGCCTATAGCCTGCGGTGTAGCATTGTGCATTTCTGTCTCCAACAGAGACACGCTGATGTCTCTGAGCATGGACAGGACGTCACAGCTCCATCGGGTTCTACTGGAACTGGAACTGGATAGTTTGGAGTTAGATTTAAGTAAAATGAGCATTGCATAAGAAACTGATTTAAATCCATACAAAAAAAAAATCACATCTACAATCTTCTGTACAATAAATTAGAATCACTGTACACAGCACACCTCGAAGAGTTTTAGTCCTCTTACACCACATCAACTTGCCACAATTACCTTTTAATCCATTTAATGCTACAGAACCTCTAAAAAATAGAATTCCTGTTCTGGCTTTCGTTATACACCGCCTGGCCAACAAATAGTTTGCAATTTCAGCAGGGTCAAATTATTGGAATTAATTATTGGTATTAATTATGGAAATTAGTTCGAAATCTGTGACAAAGTGTTTATGACTCAAAACGATCAGATCGTCCCTGATGAACAACCCGGGGGCGACAGTGCCGAGGGAAAAACTCTCTGAGTTGACAATAGGAAGAAAGCTGAAGAGGAACCAGACTCAACAGGGAACCCATCCCAAGTTTGTTATTGGAGGCTCAGGTAGACTGTAGGAAACTCCAGTTCTGAAGTTGAGAGCCAGAAGTTAACACAGACATGAGGGCTCCCTGGGGTGTAAAGCAACCATTCACTCCACCATCAACAACCCTGTGTGATCTGTGAGAGTGGGGAAGACAGCATCTAAACATAAAAGTTTACCATAATAAGAGAGATGATGGAAGAGAAGAAGAGATAACAGTAAGGTATGGTCACAGTCACATAATGTAAGGTGATGTACAGGTGAAACTCGAAAAATTAGAATGTCGTGCAAAAGTTTTTAAAGTTTTTTTTTTTAGCAATGCAACTTGAAAGGTGAAACTTATATATGAGATACACTCAGTACATGTAAAGCAAGATAGTTTAAGCCGTGATTTGTCATAATTGAGATGATTATGGCGTACAGCTCATGAAAACCCCAACTCCACAATCTCAGAAAATTCGAATATTACATACAATCAATAAAACAACCCCACATGTAGGGTTGTACATAGAACAATATCAGACCTCTGAAAAGGATAAGTATGCATATGTACTTGGTTTGGGCCCCTTTTGCAGCAATTACTGCCTCAATGCGGCGTGGCATGGAAGCTATCAGCCTATCAGCTCTTCTACATTGTTCGGACTCATGTCTCTCATCTTTCTTTTGGCAATGCCTTATAGATTCTCTATGTTGTTCAGGTCAGGCGAGTTTGCTGGCCAATCAAGCATAGTAATCTCACGGTCATTGAACCAGGTTTTGGTGCTTTTGGCAGTGTGGGCAGATGCCAAGTCCTGCTGGAAAATGAAGTCAGCGTCCCCATAAAGCTCGTCTGTGGAAGGAAGCATGAAGTGCTCCAGAATCTCCTGGTAGACGGCTGCGTTGACCCTGGACTTAATGAAGCACAGTGGACCAACACCAGCAGATGACATGGCTCCCCAAATCAACACAGACTGTGGAAACTTCACACTGCACTTCAAGCATCTTGCAGTGTGTGCCTCTCCGTTCTTCCTCCGGACTCTGGGTCCTTGGTTTCCAAATGAGATGTAAAAGTTGCTCTCATCAGAAATGAGCACTTTGGACCCCTGAGCAATAGACCAGTTCTTTTTTCTCTTTACCTCAGGTGACACGCTTCCGACATTGATTGTCGTTCAGGAGCGGCTTGACAAGAGGAATACGACATTTGAAATTCATGTCCAGGATCTGTCTGTGTGGTGGCTCTTGATGCACTGACTCCAGCCTCAGTCCACTCCTGGTGAAAGTCCCCAACACTTTTGAATGACCTTTTCCTGACAATCCTCTCCAGGCTGCGGTCATCCCTGCTGCTTGTCCACCTTTTTCTTCCACACTTTTCCCTTCCACATAACTTTCTATTAATGTTCTTTGATACAGCACTTTAGGAACATTCAACTTCTTTTGCAATTACTTTTTGAGGTTTTCCCTCCTTATGGAGGATGTCAATGATGGTTTTCTGCACAACTGTCAGGTCAGCAGTCTTTCCCATGATTGTGCTTCCTACTGAACCAGACTGAGAGACCATTTAAAGCAGGGGTGTCCAAATCCAGTCCTGGAAGGCCAGTGACCAGCACAGTTTGTAATTCACCAACACCTAAACACACCCACTGAACCTAGTAATTAACAGATTAGTTAAATCAGCTGTGTTTGAGAAGAAGAAGCACCAAACTGTGTTGGACACTAGCCCTCCAGGACTGGATTTGGACACCCCTGATTTAAAGGCTCAGGAACCCTTTGCAGGTGTTATGGCTTAATTAGCTGATTACAGTGAGACACTTTGGGCCTAAAATATTGAACCTTTTCACAATATTCAAATTTTCTGACATTGTGGAGTTCAAGAGCTGTACGCCATAATCATCTCAATTATGACAAATCACAGCTTGAACTATCTTGCTTTGCATGTAATGAGTCTATCTCGTATATTAGTTTCACCTTTTAAGTTGCATTACTGAAATAAATGAATGTTTGCACAATATTATAATTTTTCGAGTTTCACCTGTATATTCACCATTTGTTGCAGAGTTCAACCAGGGACTCCGGCAAGACTAAATAGGACTATATTAATATTAACTTGCACTATTATCAGAGAACATCATCACCAATCAGAATAGGGTGTATAAGCAAAGTGCACACATACAGTTTATAGTGCGCTACAGTACACTGAAACCCTTAGAAATCAGTTTGGACCAAACACACAGTGGAAACTGAAGACTGAATCCAAAAGCCCTATATAAGAGCACAATGCATTGGCCTACTGTACCTCACATAGCGCACTTCATGTTTAAAAAAGGCGGGGACGGGAATAATAATTCAATATAAATACTGCTAATACATTTTAGTTCTTTTTTTAAAAATAGTTTATGTTCATGGGGTAAATTTTATTTTAATAGACATAACATTATATCTTACATACAATTTTACATTTATACAGGTTAGAAAATTATAATTAATACGATATTACTTTATTATTACTCCACTGCTATAAGATATAAACAGTATATCTTTGTTTATATATAGTTTTATGTTTATTTATTTTTTGTAGAAAACAAAAAAAAAATTCTATTTTCAGTGATAAAACCACTTACACACTTTTTACAAATAGACAGAACCAAAGTATAGTATTAAAAGATGTATTACAAAAAAAGGTATAATATGTTTAGATAAAAAAAAAAACTGCAATAAATGAATTTTATTTATATGACAATCTGGATTATACGAATGAGCGCGGATCTCACTTCCGCATACGTCATCATCCTGCGCCGACTCGCCGCTGCCAATGGGGGAAGAGAACGAGGTTAAAGTTGCTTTAACAGCGGTGGTTTAAAGCGTTTTTGTCTTCAGGTCGTTCATTTTAAAATAAACGAAAATATGACAATGTATTCGTCGTTGTTTTGTTTATGAAAATGTCGGCTTTGTGGCGCTGGTTTGTTTAAAAGCGTTTAAACACCACCTGCTTTGGAACTTTGCAGCAGCGCACGTGCCTCAGCTCCAGCATGGACTCCGGCAGAAGGTGATTATCTTCTTAATCTGATTTAGTTCGGTATTATAACATGGTGTTTCTCTCTTTTGTTTTTCTTAGTCTCGTTTTAATTCAATTTTATAAGAGAGCTGACACTCAGGCACGTGTAGTGTTTTTACACACTCAGGAACAAGTGTTAGGGATTTGTGTTATTAGTCACTGCACCCAGGACGTGTGTGTGTGAGAGGGTTAATGTGACTGTGAAGCTAATGTGGCTAACATTCCTCTCTCTCACTGTCTCTGTGTGAGAGGTGTATGGCTGTGAGAAGTGAATGCAATAATAAACTATTTTGACATGTCAGTGAGATTATGATCTAAATTAGTAAAAAAAATAATCACATTATTTTGTCTTTTTTTCATAGCAAACTTGTGAAAATGCCTGCAGTGCTGGTGGATGATGATGGCGAAGAGTTTTCTGCTGATGAGGAGAATATGATCAGTGCCAGTGAGGATGAGGTAAATCATGCTCTCTCTCTCACTCTCTCTCTCTCTCTCTCTCTCTCTCACTAAATTAAAAATCTCAACCGTTCAGTAATAAAGCATTTGAGCATAATTAACACATATATATACATTATATAATGTGTGTGTGTATAAAAAAAATTAAGAACCATTTATTTTATTTTCCCCTGATTTTCCTGACTTTTCTCTAATTTAGTCACATTTTAGGGGTTAGGGATTTGGGATTCAGCCTTGTGTTTGAAGCTAGTTAAAGCAACACAGACTCAATTCAAAATGACTTAGAAGTGATGACTGCAGAAACAGCGTGTTGTTTAAGACGACATAACTTTATCAGATGTGCTTTCTTATTGAAAGTGCTTCTGTGACTAGTTGTGAATGTGGGTTTTGCATTTGTGGAACAAATCTCGTACAATCAGATTACTCGGTCGGGAAAACAAACTGTTGTATAATACACAGTAATTATGTAGCCTGCACAATTTGATAAAAAAAAAAAACACATTTCCATTAGTTTTACACACATTATTTTGCAATTACGATATGTAAATGTTAAATGTACAATTTAGTATTCAGTCGTATTTATCGAGGCTGACGGAAAATCAGCTCAAAACATCAGAAATGATCTCATTAAGAGGATGTATTAAAGTATTTAGCAACTTGAACGTATAAAAACAAATAATAAAGAATATTAGTTGTATTAAAGTGTTAAATAGTAATTATTTAAATAGTATTATTTTAATGACTGTTGTGTAATTCGTTACCAAGGTGTTGAAGTTGTTCTCATGGTGATAAATTTCCAAAATAAATCACATCATGATGTGATTAAACTGCATGTTAAACTTGTGTTGATGTTTTGTTTATATTTGTGTAACACATATAACTGTATTTGTGTGTGTGTGTGTGTGTGCGTGTTTGCAGGAGAACAGCGATGATGATCGGAAACACACCAAGCTCCTGGAGGCCATCAGCTCTCTGGGAGGGAAGAGAAAGTCAGTGTGATTTTTCTGACCTCTGTGTGCTAGTCTAGCTAATGTCGGTGACGGACAGATGGTCGTCATGGTAACATGTCATTCTCTTTTCAGGAGGATGCAGGCGGAGAGATCGGAGGCCAGTCTCCAGGTCTCGGAGTTCTCTGTGAATGCAGAGGGAGCGGGAGAGAAGGTCGAGCTTTCGGACCTGCTGGGTTCCGTGGAGAAAACGCCCGGAGCGCCGAAAAAGACCAAGAAGCAGCTGAGGAGCCTGCAGAGCTCAAAAGAGAAGCTGGAGCTCCCGCTGAGCCGGCAGCAGACAGAGAAGGTTGTGTTTGCACTGTGTTTAACACCTACACACAATGCAGAGACTGGAGTGCCAATACTTTTATCTGTAGTGTGGAGGGAAATATATATATTTATAAATATATATAAATATGGAGTGTTTAGACACTTCGACAACGACACAGGAAATTACTCAAGCTGTTCGGAGTAATAATAAAATGTAGTCCCACCTTCTCTGCATACTGATTGGTCAGTGCTAGAAAATGTTTTTTTTTTTTTTTTTTTTTATAAAGCTTGTTAAAAAAAAAAAAAAAAATTCTCTCATACATATGAATGTGTTTGTGTGTACAGATCCAGAGGGGCGTGGCGTATGAGCGCAGCAGTAAGGAGGTGTCCCGCTGGGAGAGTGTCATCACACAGAACCAGAAGGCCGAGCAGATCGTCTTCCCTCTTAAACAGGAAACAGCCGGGCCCAAACGTGTCGAGCAGGTGGTGGCCGGCTGGAAGGTGTGTGTTCTGTCCCCTGAGTGTATCTGTGGTTTGTGTGGGCGTGTGTGTATATTTCATCATATTTTTAACGGTGTTTACTGAGAAGCAAATAAGTTGCATATTTTATAACTTTTTTTTATAACTTTTTACTTTATTTTTGAAAAACGTGGCTCGTAAAATGTAAAAACCAGGCAGTTTATAGGATGGTATATTGGTTTTTTTTTTTTTTTTTAAGAATATACAATATACCATCCTATAAAAGTTTCCAGTTTTTTTTTTTTTTGTCTTTATTTGTCTCTCTGTTTTTCTCGCTCTCAGGCTCAAACTCCTCTAGAGCAGCAGATCTTCAGTCTCCTGCGCAGTAATAATCAGCCGGTCATCGACACTGTGTTGACCCCTGTGGAGGAGGCGTCCATCAGGGCCATGAGTCTTGAGGAGGTGGGTGTCAATCATATCTTGAGTGTTTAGGCCACGCCCTTATTTCGGTGTCCGGGATATGGAGGGAGGGTTGTAAAGATGTAGTTGAACAATTGGGGGAGGGGGGTGAACCCTTTGGCCATGAGTCTTGAGGCCATGAGTCTTGAGGAGGTGGGTGTCAATCATATCTTGAGCGTTTAGGCCACGCCCTTATTTCGGTGTGGGGGGAGTTCTGTTCGGTTCGGGATATGGAGGGAGGGTTGTAAAGATGTAGTTGAACAATTGGGGGAGGGGGGTGAACCCTTTGGCCGGGGGGGGGGAGGTTGTCGGGGACAGTTGGACGCTCAGGGGGGGGGGACAGTTGGACGCTTGGGGGGGGTGGTTGTTGGAGGCAGTTGGATGCAGGTTGTAGGTAATTAATTAAAATGTTCTGTGTTTTTGGTTTGCAGGCGAAGATCCGGCGTGCGGAGCTGCAGAAGGCTCGAGCACTGCAGTCTTACTACGAGGCCAAAGCTCGGAGAGAGAAAAAGATCAAAAGCAAGAAGTACGTGTGGAAAATATTAGTTCTAGTTAACTTTTAATTACAGCGTGTTTTTTTATTTTATTTTATCACACGGTGCTTCACACTGCAGACATAAACACTGTCCTTCAGCCACTGACGAGCACAGGGCTTTATTCCACTCTGTTCTTTTTCACTTTGAAGTCTTTTATTTATTTATTTATTTTTAGAATTATTTTATCTGCCATAACATTAGAATCACCTGCCTTATATGGCACAGGTGCGCTCTCTCTCTCTCTCTCTCTCTCTCTCTCTGAGCCATCAAATTCTGGACTCCACGAGACCAGTACCAGGTTCTTTAAGTCCTGTAGGTTGTGAGTTGGAGTTTTTACACGTAGGATTTCATTGTCCAGACGCTGTCTACAGACGCTTGAAAATCTGGAGGTCGAATGCTTCATCATGTTCCTCAAACTGTTCCAAGCCAACTTCTTTCATTACTCTGTGATCCAGTTCTGATGCCCACATGTCCATTGTAGGAGCTTTCGGTGGAGAATACGGGTCATCAGTGTTGTTATTCACACTCCCTCTCAGTGGGTTTAAAGGTTGATTGAGTACAATCTGAATCTACAATCTTCTTGGGGAGATATAAGAAGAATATTCATAAAAATGACGAGTGATATCCTTATTGTCCTTGGCTTTGCACATCTGTCTGTTGAAAAATGTGTTTTGTGCTGCCTGTTCTTTTAGTATGCTAATTAGGCCTAACCTCCCTTCTGTGGCACCAAGATCACGTGACTCGAGACCTCATTCAAGTTTTCTTGAAAACAACCATCATGGCGGACAAGAAACGTTCTTACACACGTAATATAAGTGTTTGTCTCTCAGGTATCATAAGGTACAGAAGAAGGCTAAGCGTAAGGAGTTCCTGAAGCAGTTTGATGAGATGATGAAGACTGATCCAACCGCCGCCCTGGACGAGTTGAAGAAGATGGAGCTTTCCAGGATGGAGGAGAGGATGTCTCTCAAACACCAGAACAGCGGCAAGTGGGCCAAGACCAAAGCCATCATGGCCAAATATGACGACTCGGTAAGGACGGCTGTGTCGTATATCTCACTCGCTAATTAACTGCAGGTTTACAACATCTGTTTCTTTTTCAATCTACTTATTTATTTTTTGTTTGTTTGCTGATGTTTTTCAGGCCCGTAAAGCCATGCAGCAGCAGCTGGAGATGAACAAGGAGCTGACTCAGAAACTCGTCGTGCCGTCCGACGACGACGAGGAAGAAGATGAAGAGGCGACGGGCATGCTCCCTGACTTCGTGAATGCACCCGAGTCAGCAGGTGGCGCTGTGAACCCCTGGATGAGGGGCAAACTGAGCAGCGAGGATCACGAGGTCACGGACGCCACGAAAGCAGAGCAACCAGCAAGCGGAGTGCAAAGGGAGGAGGAGGATGATGAAGAAGAAGAAGAAGAAGAAGAGGAAGAAGAGCAGCTTCTGAGGCACTTCGAGGAGAAACGGAAGCTGAGGCGAGACGAGGAAGACGATCTGACCCCGGTCACACAGGAGAAGGAAGACTGTACGTACTCACTCAATCATTTTTTTTACTGTCATGCAGGGGGCGTGGCATAACGTGTTTAGGCGGAGGTGTCTGTCAGCTTTTGGAGTTTGTGATCTGATAAACAGATTTTTATTTAACACTTCTGATATAACGACGAGATGTTTATGTAGCGGTCTGTAATGGAAGGAGTCTCCAGTACATATCAGGAAAAGCTATAGCTTTACATTTTCTGGCGTCTTCATGAGCAGTGAAGGTTACACTTTGTGGTTTTGTGTATGTAATAGGCGCTCTCTCTCTCTCTCTCTCTCTCTCTCTCTCACGTGCACACACACACACACACACACACACACACACACACACACACACACACAGTGTGTTCATTATATAAATGATCAGGCTCCATTATATAAGTAGGGTTTAGTGTGTTAATGAGCTTATATGCTGTGTACAGCCTTTTCATTTCTCTCTCTCACACACACACGCGCGCACAAAAGGCTGGTGTTGGTGTCAGTATCTGAGGGATTGTAGACGAACGCTGCTATAATGTATACACACTCTAATAAAGAGCTTCTCATGTATTATCCAGCAGCACTGACTCACTCAGCTGCTGAAATTTCGTCTCGGGTTACACGGATCAGCTCTGGTCGCTATGGTGATGGGAATAACTTTCGGTCAGATATCTGATCTAATAAAGTTGTTACTCAAACATATGTTTAAAAGATCGATCTCTTCCACCTAAAAAAACAACACACACACACAAACAGCAGGCAAACCGATCGACAAGTGAATGATCTGCCATGATTGACAGTTACAGAAGTAGCGTCAAACCCTTTCATGTGAACTGATGCCCTGGAAGCCCCGCCCCCTTTCTTTCTCTCACCTCGTACATTTTTTCTGGCTTGCTCTCAACTGTTTCAACGCTATACAATTATATTTAACAGAAACCAAAGTGTTTGACTACGCCCCTTTTCCTGGATCTCAGCACGGTCATTACGATTTGAAACTCTGTAGCCGACCTTTTGACATCTCTGATCTTTTATCTTTCCTCAGCGCACACAGGGACACAGGAGGACTCGGAGGAGGTGTCGAGAGACGTTCAGGAGGAGGAAGAAGAGCAAGAAGAGGTCGTGTCAGAATTCAACACCCTGTTTAACCGGCTGATAAAGAGCGCTCGGACGCCCATGGAGCTGCCGCCGGTTAAAGCCGGTCGTGCACAGGAGGTGGAGCTTGCGCTCGAAGAGGAGGAGGAGTTTCTGGAAGAGGGGCCGGTCCGTGCTTGCACCATGGAGGACCTGGAGGCTCTGGTACATGATGGGGCTGCGGAAGAGGCTGCGGTGTGTGTTTCACGCCCTGCCCTTGTGGACAAGGCGTCTGAGCCGCGCAGCAGCAGCGAGAAGAAGAAGAGGGAAATCGACCCGAGCGAAGTGCTCACTAAAGACGCCAACGTGATTACGTTGCCGCTGGCGCCGACGCTGGTGGAGGGAGACGAGGCAGAGGAAGAGGAGGTGAGGCGAGGAGTGAAGAGTCGTCCTCTTCTGCATTAACGTGTTTCCTGTTTTTGAATCTGTTTTTCCTCAAAGCTGAAACTCGCAGATCATCAGTGAACAAAACTCTCTCTCTCTCTCTCGCTTTCTTCTTCTTCTGTCTCGATTTTTCTCCAGTTTATAATCCCGTTTCTGTAATTACCAGATTCTCCCAGGAGCTGTGTAATCGGCCTGCTGCACATTTATGAAAGTTTAATAAAGTTGTCTTATTATGTCGCATTATTAAGCAATGTCACATTCGCGGTCGTGTTTTGTGCTGGATATCAGCATGGCCCTGACGTGGTCGTAAACGCAAGATCGCAGCCCGAGTGCTGAAGATATCACATGATCTTTGGCACAGCAGCACGACCTCGAGTGTGATCTCGTCTTTATACGACAGTCCCACAAAGTCAATTTATCATGATTTGTATCTTTTGTTTAAACGTATCCTGCTGCACCTGGCGGAACTGACTAATCGCGACTAGCCGGAGCAGCTAGCGAGTGTCCGTTAAGATAAATATGAGGAGTGAAAAAGTAGTTACAGGTACCATGTAGCCAAAAGGTGAGGAGAATAAACCAGGCACAGGCCTGAGAAATTCACCAGATTTACACTTATTACACATTAGAATATCAGCTCTGTTAATGTCCGGGTTCTGGGGTCCAATCCCAAGTAGCGTAAAGAGGCAGCAATAATCATAACGTTATCAGATGTGGTGTGCTGACAGTGCTTCTGTGACTGGGTGTTTTTTGTCAGGCAGCTGCTCTCTCCTCAGTACTGCGAACTGTACAGACAGTCAGTGTAATTAACCTCTGTACAACACCTGGGACACCAAGTCATACATAGTTATACCTCACAGTGCTGTTACTGTCCATTATCAGCACTCTCCTCCCATCAGATTACTCTCTCTGAACTAACTGTTGTATAATAGTAAGTAATAAACATTAAAATCATTCGGTCACAGAAAAATAATAATAATAGTTATTGTTTCAGTAGAGTGGAGAAGCCTAACTAACTTAAAAAAAAAAAATACATTTTCAAAGACCAGTTGAAGGTGAAAACGAGTTTTATGACTTGTTTAAAAATCCCTTCTACAGCTCTGATTAATACTCTAGCCCGATTCTGCTGCGGAAAAGCAAAGTTTGCTTAATTACGACTTTTTTACTTCATTCTGACTTGCTTTTGTTTCTTTAGTTCTCACAATTCAGATTCCTGTTTTTTTTATTTTGTACTTCTGCCTTTTTTCCCTCACGGTTGTGTTTCTGTTCCTCCTAATAGTTGAGCCAGTCAGGCATCTCCAGCGTCACCTCGTGTGCAGGATGTTAGACAGAAAGCTTCACGTGTTGAACATGTAAACGTATGCAGTGACGGAGGACTGTTTTAAACGTGTTTACACCCGAGCCTGTCCTCACTTGCCCCGGGGCCGTAAGCGAAATCCAGTTAAGAGACCATCCAATCTGAGCTGTGAGACATTGCTGCACCCCAGTGCTCCCAGGGCACTGTGCTGTTACTCATTTTTATCTGAAACATCAAAAACCCGGGAAACCTGATTTCCTTTTATTTTCAGAAGTAAGATACTAAACACTTCCACTTAATTAACATTAATTAGATATTAGTGACGAGAGTCTGCAGTCACCTCCCGATATTGTATGATCACGATACCACTGTGATGATTAGATTAATATGGTTATATTAATGTGGTTTAATATTCAGTATCATGATTTTATAAACATTCCCATTCCCACAAGTAACTCTCTTATCAAACCGCTTCACCACTGAACTGATCTTGAGTAATTAAATGTAGCCCGCTGCTTATAACATTCGTTTTCTCACTTAAGAACCAAGCGCAGGAGTTTTAAACAATACAAACTAAGTTCCAAATCTCATTTAACAAAAAGCCTTAGTGTTACTGACTCTCTGTCCGCTTCCTTAATTATTATTTCTAAACAAACCTGGCGAATAATTTACTCCTACCACATGGCATGCCAGGTTAGAGAAACGGCGACGGTTCATCGCCTCAAAAGCTTCCAAAGTCTCAAAACTCCGCTTTGATGGCCAATTTAGCGAGTTTTAACTTGAGCAGCTTTTGATAATGTTTTGTTTAATGATAATAAAATATGATTGTGTTGCAGCGCTCAGAAACTCGTGCACTTGTCCTCATCTTACGGACATTCAAGTTTCTGCAGATACGAACGACCCACAGTTCTATGAACATTAGTGGATGCAAACAAATCGCGTGTATTGTACAAAAAATTTACACTGCAGTGCACCAGATACCAATATTTTACAATTACATACAATATTTCCAGTGTGTAAGTGAAGGTATAGAATGTTTACAGTCCGGTATATTATATGCGTGTTTGTTTGCGGGAGAAATGAGTCGGAGAAATGACTCACCGGTTTGAGTGAATCAGTTCGGGAGCACGATGACTGAAAATGTCTGTCCTGTAAAGTTGTCCTGAAGGTGAATAATCCTAATTTCACAAAATCCTCAACAAAACAGAGTTCACTGTCCAATACAGTGGAAAACAGTTCTGAGACAAAACGGCGTCTGCGATTCTCTTCGCGATTTAAAGGCACAAAGACACAACACTGTTACATCTGAAATGTGTGAGATTAAGTACTTCTTAGTTGCTGTTACTGTTTGGCCACATGATGGCAGTGTTGGGAAAGGGAACAGAGATTTAGTCAAGTGGATCGGTGTGCTTTACGTTGTATATTCCTGGTAAAGGCGTATACGACTCACTTTGTCCGACTTGAGAACAAATCCAACTTAGGAACGTGCTCATGGAATGTAACTTGTTTGTAAGTCGGTATTATGAAACATAGATTCAGTGTGAATCAGCACACCCGTTAATCTCCATCTCCAAACTCCATATCAATTCGTCACTTTGCATCCTGCATTAGTCCATTATTGCTCACAAAAACAAACAAAAAATTGTCTAGACTGGGTCCCACAGAGGTTTGTGCAATTTTAGGTACACGTGACGTGCTTGTTTTTCAAACTGCAGTTTATAACACAGAGACTCAGGTGTGATAAATAGTTGTTGTTGTTTTTTAATCACATTTGTCAGGTACAACGTCGCAGAAGACGTGAGAGAGAGCGACGCAGTGTGACCTAGCACATTAATTTAACCTGACTATTAGTCACTGACATTAAAACTTTAAAATAAAAAAAAAAGAGGAGAGAACGCACACACACACTGGACAAGTCACTGGATTTATTTTCCATTTCTGCTTCATCCTTTCTTAGACACTAGGTGGAGACGGGACTTGTGAAATTTGTGGCAAAGTGCGTAACCTTCGTACTGTAAAAATCACGTGGTGTTGAACTTGTCCTCTGTGAGTGTGATGATCACCTTTGACCGACACCAGACCAGACCGATGGAGCAGAAGCTGCCTCCTCTTCCTCTTTCTCTTTATGCTGCATTATTGCTATCATGTACACCAGTTTGGAATGGAGTGGAGTTTCCAGAGATAGTCTGCCATTTATATTCAGTGTGTAAATCTTTCTAACAGGGTGAGCAATTACCAGGAAGTCAGGAAATCAAAATTTTAGGGAAAGGCAACGCTGAGATAAGTGCATTAGTGTAGCGGGGGATTGTATAGAAAAAAAAATTAAGGGAGTTTTTACTCTCATAACTACTGTTATTCTGCACAAAAAGTCCCGGTTTGACTCGAACACCCCTCATTTTTGTGTTCATTAGCGATATTTTTTTTGGTTTAATTTTTTTTTCTTCCCTCCTCACCATGCTGCTTCATGAGCTTTCTTCATTTTCGAGTTCCGGCTTTAGTTTGCAATAATGTTTTATACTCGTATAATTTAATTAACTGGTCGTGCAGCTGGAGTTTAAAAAAAAAAAAAGCTATCTGTAATATCGGGATATCTTTTCATATATTGTGTGCACGCCCGTGAGCCTGGATCGGGGAATTCCGGCTCGAGTTAAGGGAAATAATTAGCTCCTGATCCGTGTTGATGGAAAACGCCGAGCCTGGATCGACCTGTTAGTCTGAATGAAGCGAGACTGCTCTAATGAGCCTTAATATAAATAAATGATTACGAGCTCGCGTCATGGGAGAGCACCCCTGTGTGTGTGTGTTAGGGGGGGGGGGGTGTATGTTTTCAACTTTTATCTTCCCATCTGCTTTATCTTTCCTTATGTAAACCTCGGTCCTGAATCTGTTTTTTTTTTTTTTTTTTTTAGCTGTTTTTCAGGATTAAAAACCATTTTCTCTACATTAGAAAAAAGAAAAAAAAAGATCCAGCGTCTGTCCTCTGACCCTAAGCCCTGTCTCCCTTGTCTTCTCTTCAGGGCCCGGCGGCGCAGATATCCATCATCAAGGAGGCCTTCGCAGGAGATGATGTCATCTCCGACTTCCTGAAAGACAAAAAGAAACAGGAAGAGGCGGGGCAACCCAAAGTGGTGGACCTGACCCTGCCCGGGTGGGGGGAGTGGGGCGGGGTCGGGCTCAAGCCCTCCCGACACAAACGCAGGAAGTGAGTCATATAGGAAGTTTAACATGCCGTTATTTTATCTGCATCCGCGGTTTAGATACAAGTGTCTCGCTGTACAGATACGTTACCATGGAAACGTAGAGGAAGATGTTTAGTTAAAAACAAAGCAAAAAAAAAAAACACAAGCTATTATTATTTTAAGCTACAAAAAAATTTTATGTAAAGCTTGCTGAAGTTAAAGTATTGGCGCCCCCGTACTGTTTGCTTTGCAAATGTCTAACTTTGCGTTCCTGGTCTTGGATCAGTAACCGTGTGTGTGGTTTTTTTTATTTATTTATTTTTTCTTCATTAAAATTTTTTAAGGTTTCGGGTGAAGCCACCTCCCGTCGCCCTGAGAAAGGACCAGAAGCTCCCCGCCGTGATCATCTCTGAGAAGAGGAACTCGTCCATCGCCTTACACCAGGTAACCTGCAGCTCGGGGAGGAAGTGCTGCTGCACAGACGCTTTCAGGATCAGCAGGAAAATGAGACGAGCTGTGAAGCGATAAATAAATCAGATTAGCTACATAATGCTCTCTTAATAAACTCTGTGATCGCTCGGAAGCTCTTTTTATCCGAGCAAAATATCACTGTCTACTTAAAGTCTCTCTCTCTCTTTGTACGTCTTTGTCTCTTTCTCTGTCTTCTGTGTGCGTCTGTTTCTTGTGTAATTGCTTTCTTTTTCTTGCTGTCTTCCTTTTTTCTATGCGTCTCTCATGTCAATATTTTTTTGTCTCTCTTTCTGTGTCTTTAATGGTGTCTCACGTCTCTGCTTTCTCTTTGACTTTCTCGCACCCTCAAAAAGTGCCCTAAATGCTTACTGTCTTTTTGGTGTCTCTCTTCTTTTGCCTGTCTCATTCTCACTCTCTCCTCATTTCTTTTTCAATATCTGTCTTTGTCTCTCTCTACCTGTACGTCTTTGTATCATTCTCTGTCTCTGTGACTTTAACTGTGTGTCTCATGTCTCTTTCTCCTGGCCTCTCTCACTCTCTTGCTGTCTTCCTTATTCTGTCTGTCTCTGTGTGTGTGATGCATCGTGTCCGTGTCTCTGTCCTTTTTTTGGTGCCTCACGCTCTCATTTCTCTCAATATCTGTCTTTGTGTTTCTGTCTCGCTCCCTCACGTTAACCTTGTCCGTCTCTCTTTCGCTCTCTTTAGGTGAGCCAGTTGCCGTTCCCGTTCCAGAACAGCTCCCAGTTCGAGACGTGCATGCGCTCTCCCGTGGGTCAGACGTGGAACACGCAGAACACCGTCAAGAAACTCACCGCTCCCAAAGTGGTGACCAAACTGGGCTCCATCATCGAGCCGCTGAGGAAGGACGACTTCCTGACGGACGACAAGAGCGCCGGAGCGCTGAAGAAGCGTCCGCAGATTGCCCTAGACGATGAAGGCGGGAAGGCGGAAAAGAGAAGGGGCGGAGCTCAGCAACATCAACACA
Organism: Clarias magur; assembly: GCA_013621035.1. NCBI lineage: Eukaryota > Metazoa > Chordata > Actinopteri > Siluriformes > Clariidae > Clarias > Clarias magur. The sequence goes on along the minus strand of QNUK01000004.1, from coordinate 5,902,443 downwards.
AGAGGAGGAAGAAAAAGAAGAGAGGAACGAACGAATGAATGAAGTGACTTTAACCAGGATGATCACATGACTGGAATCGTCTCAATTGAGTGACGTTAGACATCATTATAAAGTGGAGGACTAGAAGTTAAAGTGAACCGATGTATCGCAGCGACCTCGTGTGAAAGAGATTCGTGTAAAAAAAATTTTAAAAAAGTGTAATGCGCTTGTTTCTCATGTACTGTCTGAGGTGTCCGATGTCTCACTCGTCATTAAACTCTTTATCGTTTCTCGCTCTTATTCTGTATATACATTTCATTTTTGTCATCCTGATAAAGCAGTAATCTAACTCCACATCTGTCTCTCTGAACATCTGCCTGCTTCTGCTTCAGAGGAAACAGGAACTGGTTTGATTTTTAAAAATAAATTGAGATGCTTTTTTTTTTTTTTCCTGTCTGATTGAACCAGTTTGACTTTCGAGAACATGCTTGAGCAACAACATTCGCTTACCATGTGCATCATACATCATACCGGGTTCTGATCTGGATTAAAATAGGCGGGTTGAGTAATCCGAGATAACGCCAGGTGCACTAACGCTCCAGACTCGACGCTACGATAAACAATTCAGCCTGTGATTAATGTAGTGGGTGGAGCGAGACGACTTGGTTTGGGTCCTTAACCGTATAAAGATGTTTAGACGGTTTAAATGAAATATCAAAATATAATGAGTATGTGTATATATGTATATATATTATTTTATTTTATTTTTTTATTGAACATGCATAGTTACATGTTCAAGTGCTTACACAAAAAGGCTTTTGTATTTAATGTACATTTGTTACGCCCTGGTCCAGGTCGGGCCGTAACAGGAAGGAAAGAAAGAAAGAAAGGTGAAAAATAAATGAAAAGCGGGTGAGACCAATAAGCAAAAACTAATAAGTAAAGTGTGTTTGCTAAGTGAATAAGCAAAACCCCAAAATGTGCCTGAAAAGCTTCAGAAGCCAACAAGACCAAAATATATTTTTTTTAATTCTTCCATCTCAGTGAAATACCTAATGCTGCACCAAAAGAAACAGAAATACAAAATCACGACCCTGACTCCCTGACTAACCACAACCAGGAGAAAACAAAGTATAAACAAAATGTCATCAACGTCCTACTGAGCCACTAAATACAGAATTTATGTACAAATATACACAAAATGTATTTACAGAACACAAAGCAACTCAAAACCAAGAAACCTAAAACAGGCAAATGGTCATGCACCAAAAAGTCTGTCAAATATCAAGCAACATTAAAAAGGGCAGCAGGGATGGGGATCCGTATGTCCGCAGAAACGTAGCAAGGCGTCGTACTCGGGTTTCTCTTTCACATCAATCACAGGATTAGCAGTAACAAATCCACAGGCTGCAGCAGTGTCGTCTGGAGGCGGGATCAACAAGGGTAGACCAATTGTAGTGATTGATTGTAGGACCCAACCGATTGCAGCGGTGGAACATTAAGGGACACACCCCAATCCCACCAGCAGACACGTGCAATACAAATATAAACTCAATATCGTAACATTTTAAGGTCAGGGAGTGGGGTTTATTGACGGTCCTTGACGTTGATGTGTTGGAAGCAGGAAAAATGGGCAACTGTAAGTATGTGAGTGACTTTGATAAGGACCTGTGATAAGATGTGACGTCTAGATGATTAGGTACGACAGAGTGACTCCAAAACTGCAGGTCTTGTGGGATGTTCCCGGATTGCAGGGGTCAGGATGTACCAAAACTGGTGACAGGGTCATGGGCGGCCAAGACCCACTGAACTGTGTAGGGAGTGAAGGCATCTGATCTCAGAGAGCTTCTGAAGCGCAAAGTGCTGAGAAGGTGAATGCTGTCTCTGATAGAAAGGAGTCAGAGCACACAATGTTGTGTTTGGAGCTTCAGAGCCACAGAGCGGTCAGGCTGCCCATGCTGGCCCGTGTTCTCCACGTACCTGCTGATCTGCACCAATGGAAGAAGGTGACCTGGTCTCGGGTCAAGTGGCTTCCCTGGGGAAGAGATGGCACCAGGATCCGTCACGGGAAGGCGAGCCGACGGAGGCAGTGCGATGCTCAGGACGATGTTCTGCTGCCGTTCACATGGATGTCACTGTTACAGATCGAGTTCCCCCATTCCCCCTATTGTTGTCACATGCACTGTTCAGGAACGGTTTGAGGAACATGACAGAGTTCAAGGTGTTGACTCGGCCTCCAAATTCTGCAGATCTCAATCCGATCGAGCAGAAAAACAAGTCTCATCCACGGAGGCTCGACCTCACAACCTACAGGACTTAAAGGATCTGCTGCTGACGTCTTGGTGCCAGATACCCCCCCCCCCCCCCCACACACACACATGCACATCTTCAGAGGTCTAGTGGAGTCCAGGCCTTGATGGTTTTAATCAGTGTGAACAGAACGTTAATATAAAACTCATTTGCAGCTGCACTTCTGTCAGAGCCGCTTTTATGGAAAATAAATCAATACTTTCCAAACAGTCCGTTTCCACACGGCACTCGGGTGTTGAACAAAAAGTTGAACAATTGATCACTGATAAATGTCATGAGGAGGAAATTATTTTTTTTTAACGAACAACTAAAGCTACATTGTTGTCTGGAAAAGAAACAAGTACAGCATTGTATTTGACTTTTTTTTTCCTGGAGATCATTTGCACATTTAGGATAATTCTGCCCCAAGAACTTCCTTTTGTGCTTATCAACAATATACATCATATCATATTTGTGTGGGGGTGTGTGTGTGTGTGTGTGTATGAGGGCATTTCTGGGAAACGTAGCCTCACCTGAACCACCATGAATACTTCATGAAGGCCAGACTTGCCAGTGTGATGAAAGGAACGCGGGGAGGTTTTTTTTTGTTGTGGGTTTTTCTTCCATGCCACAGTGACTCAGCACAAAGTTTGGTCTAAAAGCTTCCCTTTCATGTCCGGATTCAGTCTCTCACCCCTCAGGTCTGGGACACACATCGCCTCGCCTCGCCTGTGCTTTTCAGATCTCTGCTGGCATGCGGGCCGTGCTTTTCCTCACTCTCTCGCTCCGGGTTTGGACCGCGGTGAGTGGATACTCGACAGGAGCTCCGGTCGCCAGGTGTGAGGACATGAAACCTGGACATGACGTCTCAGCGCAGTCTGGGTCCTCACCTTACACCATCATGGTCAGCAACACCACCTTCAGCACCAATCAGGCAATCAAAGGTAACTTCAGTCCAGTAATTCGATTTATTTTTATTTATTGAGACGCTAAAAGAAAAACTGAGAGCTTCTGTCTGAAGTAAGAGGAGATGGAGAAACGGGAAATGTTCTCTCAGTTACAGCGAGGAACTCTTAAAGTTTCGCAAAGTCCTCCAAATAGAACGGTTTATCAGTAAACGATGGTATCGAGCAAGAACATTGCTCCATTATTTTTGGATTGAGGTTCCTGAGTGAGTGAGAATGGATGGAACAGTTAGAGAACAAGTGGCAAGGTGGAGCAGAGCAGGAGATGGTGAGGATGTAGAGATGGATAGATGGATGGATGGATGGAGAGATGGTAGCTGGTAGAGGAGTTTAGATGCAAAAAATGGGTGGATGCAGAGATGAGAAGGTGGAGATGAATGAATAGAGAAGTGGATGGATGATGAGATGGTGTGCAGATAGAGATGGATGGAGAGATGCTGAGAAGGTGGAGATGTATAAATGGTGAATAAGCTGGTCAGTACTGATTGATGGAGAGATGGAGAACCGTAGGATGGAGGGACAGAAAGTTAGCAGTACAGATGGAGAAATACTGCGCAGACGAGAGATGAGCGGATATCTGATGGAGCGAAGGATAGCGGACTGGTAGACCAGACTAAACGGCGGATCTTTTTGAGAGAGGAAGAGAAGAACGCCTGAAGGAGAGGCGAGAAGGTCTACTGGGAGAATAAAGAGGATGATGATGATGATGAGAAGGAGGAGGCGTTCGGAGGTCCGGCCTGATGGATAGAGGGATAAAGCGATGGAGGGATGAAACGCTGATGGGAGTTAGGAGGAGAATTTGGAAATGGGCGCCGGGTTTTAGAGGGTGCAGATGTTTAAAACGGAGGTGTGGTGTTAAAGCTGTAACATGATGCAGACTGCTGAGGCAGTTAGCGTTAGCGTTAGCACCCATGAGGAAGAGGAAGAGCTTATAATGCTTCATAAGTGATTCATGATAACATTAGAGGGGGTAAAGAAACGGATTAGGAAACCTCCAGTGAGCTCAGAGACGGGAGGAGGTTGGGTTTTTTTTTCTTTTTTGGAAGTCTTGTGCTTTAAATATCTCTCGAGTTACTCAGACGAGCGCGCTCGCGTGTTCCTGTCTCCGCCGAATATTTTGTTTGAGAAATATTTCAGTTTACAGAAGTGAACTTTAAATTGTAAACTTATTCAGCTGTAATCGTGAATATTTCTTTAATTTTTTGAAGATTTTAATTTAACTTGTTAATTCATTTCATAGTTTTGCATTTTATTTGAAGTTATTGAACTGAATTAGCATTTATTGTAATTTAAATATTAATTTGTGACTTAATGTGAATTTAACCTATAATTAAAGATATGAAAGTATTATTGAGCAAATACAAAAAAAAGAAATCATGTCAAACGTAACAAATATAGCTTTTCTTCTTCTTCTTTTTCTTCCTAGATTTTAAAGTCATAAATCACTAAACTGTTTAATTTGTTAAATTTCTGACAGTGTTTCTAACACTGCAACGCGTCTAACAGAGCGTAAGGAAATAAAAGTGAACCGATAAGTAATTAAGTAAAAGTAACATCAAAAAAGAGGATATGTGAACTGTTTTTGTTTTCATAAAGGCAGAAAATGAAAGATTAAACAAGGATGATTTGGCGATGATTTGGTGTTTGAACCTCTGACAGCCTGTAGGAAATAGAGGAGTGTTGGCTTTTTGATACCTCACGTGCTCCCCCTGCTGGTCATAACCTGTCAGTACATTTATTTCACCTCAATACAAACAAACTCTGTCTGTCCCTATTAATTTTTCTTTCTCTCTCTTTCTGTCTGGCTTTCTGTTTGTTTGTCTGTCTGTCTCTCCCTCTCTCTCTCTCTCTCACACACACACGTTTTGTGACGCTTACAGCACGTTATCATTTTAAAGCTAAAACAACTATTTTAATAATAAACATCTTTTATTTCAGATTTCCAGCGTCTTTTTTTCCTATATATTACATTTCTTCCACGTATAAAATTCTTTCTCACACTTTTCCTGCTGCTGAAGAAAAAAATCATGTGATGTCAAATGTTACACTTATCCTCTCCCTTTTTTTAAGCTAACCTGTTTGTTGTTGTTGTTTTTTTAATTAATCAAATAAAATGGAGCAAAAACTAATACATGATTATACAACAACAACAAAAAAATCTTTAAAAAAAAAACATTTAGGGAACTCAGGACTGTCTTTATGAGATTTATCAGGATTAAACAAAAAAAATGACATATTGATTATTATTGTTTATTCCGTGTTACTGAGTCACATGTTTAATGATTTGATGCTAAAATGCAGCCTAAGTGTCTCACTTCGGACATTTTTAGTAAGTGTTGGTGTGGTATGATGTTAATATCGTGTGTATGTGTGTGTGTGCGCGCGTGTGTGTGTGTGTGTGTGTCAGTGATGATTCACGGCCCAGCGTACATGGGTTTGCTCCTGCAGGCTCGATCAGGCTCCAGCACTGTCGCCGTGGGGACGTGGGGGACTCCGCCCTCCAACACCCAATACTTAATGGTGATCACACACACACACACACACATTTACAACACAAAAACATTAACATCCAAAACAAACTCAAAACACATTTGTGATTAACCTTCTGTGTGATGTTTAGGCCCTGCGTGATACGGCTTTTGAAGCGCGTTTGTCCTCCACTGACCACAGTCTCTCTATAAGACGTGTTAGGACGTGTCCCTCTCGGAGTGTTTCCTGTTTTATTTTCACACACTTATTCCCGCGCACTTATACTGATGTTGATGATCCATTTCCCAGGTCTGCAGTGTATTGAAAATTGCAGGTTTGTGACTCCGCCACCCATCCGAATGTGCAGTGCGAATTGTGTGAAGTTCTGAGAAAGTTTCTTTTTTCTCATAAAAAAAAACACAAACTTGTGTAAAATTCCGCCTTGTCAGATTTTCACCAACTTCGCACTCCAGGTTGTGATGGTACTGAATAACACCGGGGTGCACTTACTTTTGTCCCATCCCACTCCTGACCTGAAATCTTTAGTGTATCAGCGTATAGAGTGGTGAGAGGAGTTGTGTTCTAGCAGATTTACCTCTGACACTGGAGACTCCTTACACGAATGTTTAATGTTCTCACATGACGTCATTTTTGAAAGATTTGTATCTGTTTATATGAAATGATAGATGCCTTTCAGGACTGTAAAGGTTGGAAAGAAATGTGAAACGATGCAGAAAACTTTTCAAAAGTTACATTTGTTTGTGTAAAACGCGCGTGATTTCAGAAACCTGAAGTAAAACAGACGATTAATTAATGTGTTACAATAATGTGTTGCTGAAAAACCAATCGAACTCCAGCACATAATGACGTTGGCGATTCCCGTGTGTCAGCGTGTCATACTGCAGCATCGTCTGTGAGAAACACATCAGGTAAAAATGTCTGTAACGTTCTAGTTGAAGTTCATTTTGTTGAATCCGTGTTCAGTGACGTTCCTCCTCCAGACCGCCGCGTGTCTGCGTGTCTTTCTTTTCAGCTCTGTTAGAGATTATAATGGGTCATGTGACTAAGCACGCCTTTCAGAAACTTTTCAGAAAAAAAAGAAAAAAATCACTTTTCGTTTTCTTTGTTGATTTCATTTTGTTTATTAATTTCGGGGGGATTTAAATCGTTTTAACTGCATCAGCCATTTAAACCATTATAGAATTATTCTGGTTCTTTCAATGTTTATCTCTGTGTGTGTGTGTGTGTGTGTGTGTGTGTGTGTGTGGTGTAGTGCTCAGGAAGCAGTCAGAGTGCCATCACACACTCGAACAAAAACAGTAAGAACAGCGAGACCTACACCTGGATTCCTCCAGCGTCCCTCGACTCCGCCTTCATCACGTAATTGATTGATTAATAATAATTACTAATCAGTAAATAAAATTATAAATGATTTCCCATCAGACTCGTGTTGTTGTTTTTTTTGCAAAACCAGATGATTAAACATAAAAACTAATGAACGTTTATATTTGTACAGCACACACACACACACACCGAACATCAAGTACATGTTTTTTTGTTTTTTTGAGGATGTACGTGTGTACAGTAGTACCGGAGTGTGTAACAATGCAAAAGTAATGGCACCTACTCTACTGCTTAAATGTTTATTATGAACTTAAGGAATAAAATTGGATTGAGTTAAATGTTCTTTAGACAAATTGTTCTAGTAATAATGATAACGTGTTTTGTATTATTTGCTCATTGTTGTTTATTGCTTTTTGTCCTTCAGGGCCACCGTCGTTGCGAATAAGACCACTTTCTGGATGAACCTCAGATCGGACACACTGCAGCGAGGTGAGCTTCAGTCGTGACATGAGAAGGTGTTCTAGATGTAAATGAATCCATTTTACATTCACGAACTTTTCCGCTCATTTTTCAGAGTAATGTTATATTTTATTTCCATATTTTATATGTTGACGAACTTTAACAGACATCCGTCCCAAACCTGCACCTGTTATTGAGTGAGGTGTCTTAAAGACCAGAGGCTCAAGTCCTGACCACATAGTGTGACAGGGCAAAACTAAGTGCACCCCTGACTGGTAAGTCAGGGGTGCACTTATTTTTGTCTGTCACGTTGCTGAGGTGAGATCTGAGCGCTTAAGTTTATCAGTGCGGTTCGTCAATGAGAGAAGCTACAAACCACCGGTCTTCTGTCCTCACGTTTAACAAAAAATCTTCTTCTTGTCCTGCTGCAATCAACAATCATTTAACATAAGTTTCATGCAAACAGTTAACAGTCAGCAGGTGGCGATATTCCAATACCAAACACCAACGTGGTTGTGTGAACGCTTTTTTGTACTTACATTTACATTTAGCCAATTAGCAGAAAATCTTACTAAAGTACTTTCCTTAAGTAGGAGTAGAGACATTTGCTTACAAGTAAAAGTAAAAAGTGTCCTTTTATACTAATAATACTCAATTAAAGTACAGCGACATGATTCATGTACTTAAGTACAACTTAATAAACGCTAAACAGCAATTAGTTGAATAATCATTAATGTGATTTATATTAGACACTGCTTAAAAATCATCACCATTTTTTACAACACTGTTTATTTGGAGCGTTCATTAGCCAGGATTCTGTGAAGGAGCTGTTGCTATAGAAACGAAAACAGAACGAAGGCGTCAATTAAATGATATAATACACCGCTTGGCATTTTATTTCCTTCCACAGTCAGTTCGTTCACCGTGTGTGTGTTTGTTTTCCTGCTGACGAAATAGCTAGAATTTTACACTTCCTGCTATTTTCACAAGCGCTGTAGTCTCATGAACCTTTGACCTTTGACCTATGCCCTAGACGGAAACAGCAACACAGCAGCTGATCCCAAGATGGCGGTCACACCTGTTCTGCTTCTCGCGCTCCTGATGTCGGTTGTGTTGCAGTACTTTGGTTCCGCTCAGTCAGCGCTCGTCCCCTAGACGAGTCCCCGTCTCTGTCCTGCTCGCCGTCCTGTTACGCTCGTCATGAGCAGCGACGTCCAGACGCTGAGCTCCAAAGAAAACAGAGCAAGAGTTCAGGATCTCTTTATATTCACAGTCATGTATGAAATGTATGTTTAATAAATGTAATATTTAATTTATAAAGTCCTCAATCTGTGTCTGTTTATTGTGTACACTATAACACTGACTTTAGTGTGACTCTAATCCTGACTCTAAACCTAGAATAACAACAAACCTGTATTTTGTTCAGTGTAGTATAGTGAAAATTCAAAGTTTAGATCTCAGCTTCAGAGCATGACGGGACAGAACTAAGTGCACGCCTGGGTTAGACTTGACCTCCCTAACATACAGTACATATACCTTGTGAAAATCTGAGGACGCTGATTTTTTTGCCCCAAAAACACAAAGGCATACCCTTACCATTTTTAATGAAAAAAAGAATAAATCTCAAATTCTCACTAAATTCACACCGTACATTAAGGCGTTCAAGATAAACACAGGGGTGCGTTTAGTTTCATCCTGTCGTGTTCCTGAGCTGAGATATGAGTGCTTTACTGTGTCAGGGTATTTTAGTCAATGTGCTCTAGCAATAACCCTAAACATTAATCCTAGTGTAACCCTAAACCTGGTGTAATTCTAGACAAACTCTAATCTAAAATTCGACTATAAGTGCCTGTAGTGTAAATCTAATGTACACACACTACGACGCTAACGCTCTCATGCAGCGATGTTTTGGTTAGCGCGCTGTTCCTGGAGAAACGTCGCATTGTTTAATTGTGCAGCTGTATACGCTTAAAACGCACATAAAAGCCACTTGACAAACCCATCTGACTTGTCTGACGTGACAAAGCTGTCGCTTTTTTTCAGCTTGATTAAATAAACACATTTCAAGTGCTGCGTAATTTCTTTAAACTCTCGACAGCTCGCCTCTCTCTCATCTTATCTCGGTGGAAGAAAGCGAGACTAAAATACTTATTATAAATTTGTAAGAAGTATTTTTTTTACCCCGTAATTGTGATATTAAGCCGCTAATAGGAAGATTATTCAGAACTCGATTCCGTCTCTGAAGCGTGATAATGCAGCGGCGGCTTTTTCCTTTTGCTGTAATTATCTCCTTGTCAGAAAGCCAGAGGAATAAATTAGCACACAGACACCAAAAAAGTTACTACTGAGAGCCGTGCTGTGTGTAAGTGTTTGTTTGTGTGGTGTTTGCAGTTGAATATAGAACACAGTGTGTGTGTGTGTGTGTGTGTGTGTGTGTGGTGGAGATCTTGTGTCACACACTGGAGTGGAGAGGAGAGCAACATTTATGGCATCTCTCACCATCAGGCCTGTGTAAATATTAGCGCAGAGTGAGTCGAGAGGGCAGATCCCGTGACTCTACCCCAGTGTTTCTTCACCCTGGTCCTGGGGGACGCCCCGCCCTGCACGTTCTACCACACCCACTTCTGTTCAGGGTAGGAAAAGAAGAACACCGCAATAGAATGGTTCATCTGGAAACATCTTTTTTAGAAAAAAAACATAACTCAAAACCTGCTTCCTGTGAAAGAAAAAATCGTTCTGATTACAAGCTAGTGCTCACATAGACAGACAAATATCTGGTTGGTTGGTGCTTATAGGTCTTAGGTCGTTGTTATTAACTATAAACAGCACCAAAAACACTATAAAGAGTGAGTGCGGAGTGAGAACAGAGTGGCATTTTATCTTATTTTAAGTCTCTCCACAAGAGGGCGCACTAAATAAGCTATATCACTCACTTTATCCTGCATACAGGGTCACGGGGGTCTGGAGCCAATTCCAGGAGACTCAGGGCATGAGACAGGGGCACGCGTGCATCCATCACAGGGCACGCGTGCACACACATACACACACTACAGGCAATTTGGAAACTCCAATTAGCTTAATGTGCATGTCTTTGTACTGTGGGAGAAAACCGGAGTACCCGGAGGAAACCCACCAAGCACGGGGAGAACATGCAAACTCCACACACACAGACCCCGAGGTGGGAATCGAACCCAGACCCTGGAGGTGTGAGGCGACAGTGCTAACCACTACACCACAACGAAGCTACTGTATATAGTCGAGTTAAATATCAGTGTTAAAACTGGTCGTTTGATCAAAACCCTCGTGTCCTGTATGACGGGTCGGCGGATCACGAGCTTCTCTTTTGTTTCTGCACATCAGGTCAATCATCAGGATGCGTCACTTTTTAGCGCGTGTTAAATTTGCATTTAATGCTCGTTTGCATACAGTAACGGGTGTGACTCCATTCCGGAAAAAAAAAAAAAAAAAGAGAATGACTCAGAGTTCACCTGAAACCTGAGGTGTGGTTCAGAGTCATCAGAATTTGAGCAGAAACAGTAACAGGTTTAACTGGAATGCTGTAGAAATCATTTCTCATCTGCACACACAAACACTGACTGGGAGAGAAGGGAAGTTAGGGATCAAAAAAGAGGAGGATCTTCTACAGCTATTAACACCACACACACACAGGAATTACAGTACAGAGAGGACTCCAGACGGTGCGAGCGTCATCAGGCCTGAGCAGAAGATAATGATGGTTAAATATAGCAGCGGTGAGCCGAGAGTAAATCCGCTTCCATGCAACCAGAGACGTTGGAGCGACTCCAGCGAACAGTGGGAGAGAAATTTATATGAATGGATTCTCTCAATAAGAGTCTGAACAAATCCACTATTACTCACCTCGCGCCGAAGCGCTGACGTCGCGTGGGCCGGGCTCGTAGTAGATCTGTAATCCAATGGAGATTTAAAGACTCGCTGGAGCCAAAGCTGCTCATCTCAGAAACCGGTATTAAACACGGCTTTAAAACACGACTCACCCTGTGGAATAATGCAGTGTGTGTGTCGTGCTGTTTGTTACAGGGAAAACCCTTTAAGAGCATGTTTTTATTCCTGTTATTATAAATACTGTGTAAACATCTTAGCCACTGATAATATTACAACTTTGTGTTTATTGAAGCAATCCCAGATTACCTCGAGTTCTCGAATCTGATTGGTCCAAAAACCAAAAGTGTTGATACAGCACACATTTTTTAACAAGTCAGTTGGACAGCGTTACTGTTTCCATAGCAACGGTGAATTCAGGGATGCATACAACCCAAAGAACGCAAGCGTAATCATTAACATGCAGAAGGCTTTAAAGGAAGTTTATGGAAGGAGTCTCCAATTCAAGAGCTTTGCAAAAGCAAAACTGCAATTTAATTTATATTATATTATGGAATTTTATTCAGTTCCACTCACATCCATGAGCTGAGATCCAAGCCTTGGATTTCCTAATTATATATCCGTCTTTCGCATATATACATTCTATTCTATAAAGTGGCTTTGTGACGATTACCAGTCTTCCAAGCATTATAGAAATTTATTTTAATTGTACAAATTAAGTATTGCATTCAGCAAAGTATACAGTCTAAAAATGATGAGACTGAAAGTTTCATTAAATTTGACACCTGTTTTAGGATTACAAACAGCCACATCATTAATTATTTGCCTTTAACAGCATGACATTAGATTTAATCCTATTCTAAAATGGATAGAAAATGTCAGGAAATTATTTTTATAGTATTTTGGTATGAATCTTTCACAACCGTACATGTTCTTGTTTATAGAATTGGATTTATCATGGAAATTCAAATACAAGTAAAAATGGAGCAAATTAACAAAATCTCTTCCCTTTATTATTTTAGCACTGGACTTAAATGTTTTAAATCATGTGTTAGACAGATCCTAAAACCAATTCTAGCTATTTTATCAATATTAATTCCTTCCTTGCTTGGCTATATTTAGTTGATTCATGTTTTCGTTTGCTTTCTTTAAGCTGTAATAAGAAAATGACTTCCGAGTACATATTCTCGTAGAACACACACGATGTCTAAAACACTGACTCGATTAGCCACAGAGAACAAAAACACCAAAATTAATTCACAAGGCATATTTTTTGTTTTTCAGTAGGTTGAATTTATTCAAGTCATGATTTAAAAACTGGCGGAGTGGACAACAGAGCGAACACATTCAGGACTTGCTCATCACGTGTTGGAATGAGGATCGAGGACGAGTGGTTTGGACCGGGAGAATAAAATGATAACGAACAGACTAAGAGAACGGCTCCCACATCATACACACACACTGTTTAAATAAACACCACCTCTGGATCGTCAGAACCAGCAGCAGCAGCGGTACTAATGGGGCCTCGCTGATGAGGCAGAAGAGTCCGACCAGACCAGCAGGTTTTTAACGTGACATGGTTTAACCGTTTCAGCTTGTTTTTTTTTCTCGATTTTTTTCCCTCGTTTTTTTTTTGTTGGTGAACTTGACATTATATATTTATAATTTAAAAAGAAAACGGTGATGGACGTGAAGGGAGCGTTTAGATGACCTTCTTGAGCTCGTCATACAGGACGAGGACGAAAGCACCTCCCATGCCACGAAGCACGTTGGACCAGGCGCCCTTGAAAAACGCCTTTGAGCCTTCATCGCGGGCAATCTTCCTCCAGCAATCGATGGTGCCGGTGTACATGATGTCGGCTGTGAACGCAACAGAGTTATTTACACAAAACGCGAGTGTAAATGAATTTAATAAAAATTATTAATCTAGCAAAAAAACAGACTACATTAATGAGCGGATATAATTAATTCTATATGGATTAATTATTTAAAGTGTAAAGAATATGCAGTAAATCCGTTTTAAACCTGCAATGTGTCCCAAGTCGTGTAAAACAGGACACAGGTTTAACCCCGAGCCTCGACAACAAGTGTATACAACATCAGGAAAAACCTGTCACTGGGTCGGGATGTCTGTACGTGTTTGGACAAGACCCTTAGTGGACACTGTACTCTACACCCTATTGTAGATCCTGTAGGTGGAGCTTCAGGGAAATTATATACACACGCATACACACCTTTACCGTGGGTTTTACTGTCTATTTATTAAATGAACCTGCGGTGAGTTTTTGCATGAATTTACCTCCTTTGCGTCCGGACTGCATCATCATGCGACGTCTGACCGTGTCGAAGGGGTAGGACGCGAGACCGGCGACAGCAGTTACAGACTGAGCAATCATCCAGCTCACCACAATGTGGGTGTTCTTGGGGTCGGGCAGCATACCTGCGTGCAAAACATTAATGGAAACAATCGTGAACCGATTTAAAAATCACCTGAATCACTGTTTACCTTCCTAACACGTTAAGATTCCCGTAACTCACCCTTGGCGGTGTCGTAGATGCCGAAGTAGGCCGCTCTGTAGATGATGATTCCCTGGACGGACACGTTGAAGCCCTGGTACAGCCCCTTCAGTCCATCTGACTTGAACACTTTGACCAGGCAGTTGCCCAGTCCGGTGAACTCTCTCTCGGCACCGGCTTTGCCGACGTCGGCAGCCAGACGGGTTCGGGCGAAGTCGAGAGGATAGACGAAGCAGAGCGAGGTGGCTCCGGCGGCACCTCCGGATGCCAGGTTGCCAGCGAAATAGCGCCAGAACTGCTTGCGCTTGTCCACGCCATCAAGGAAGATCTTCTTGTACTTGTCCTTGAAGGCGAAGTTGAGCGCCTGAGTGGGGAAGTACCGGATCACGTTGGCCAGGTTGCCTCTCCAGAATGACAGGAAGCCCTGCTCCTTGGGGATGCGCACCACGCAGTCAATAATGCCCTTGTACTGTTTGTCGACTGTGATCTGCTTGCTGGCATGTTGGACCTGTGACGAGAGAACAAAACACACGTTCGTCCATCACATAGTCATGTTAATGAGAAGTTAATAAATAAAAATCATGTTTAGTATTAATATACAGATGCTTCTGTACGCTTAGTCAAGTGCTTTGACATTTCGTGCTCACCAAGTGTCACTGACATGACCTTGTATTTTTTCCCCCCTTAATCAAGATAAAAACTTTCCCCCAAGCTTTCCGTAATCAATAAATGTGTCCCATACTGTGTAGTGCACCTAGATAGGGGACAAGGGGTGAACTTAAAAGAGAATTTACTTCCTACGACTTTGCCACTAAAAATCTAAAAGGATAATTAAAAAATGAACAGGTAATATTTCCTCTAGAAAACAGGCGTTTTTCTGATTAAAGATAAAACTCAGATGAATGGACCCGAGGAGAGCAGTTCTGATGAGGGAACAATTACATAACGCCGCTCACTTCCGGTTTAATGGCCGCGTCCGTGTTGAATCAAAGTGTGAAAAAAGAAGCTCCACCATTACTAAAAACAACCAGTTAACCTAAAGTAATGTGTACACCGTCTCGTTGTGTGTGTTATAAGAGCTTAGAAATGAGCCAAAGTGATCCTGGGTGATGTTTAATGCTAGCGCGAGCGCCGCAATGTCATGCCCTTTTGAATGAGAAAGAATGCTAAGGCTGTTAGCTAAGCTATGCTAACAATGCTAAGAGCGCTGGAGGGCACTAACTCGAAGGTTAGCTAGCTGAAGCCGGTTAAAGATTTTTTTTTTTTTTTATGAATACGAGCGATATTTTCAGTGTGGTGTGAGAAGACGGGCGCGGAGACGGTGATGCTAATGCGGTGATGCTGGAGCCGGTAACCGAGCCGACAAGATGCCGGGCATACCTGAAGGAGAAGCTTGACTCTCTCGATGGGAGCGACGGCTGTCTTGGAGATAGCAGCGGCGATTCCTCCTGCCAGGAAATCCTTAGCGAACGAAATGGCGGTCTCACTCATCTTGGATGTTTTCTTTTTTTTATTTATTCGTTCAGTTTGTAAGGTTTTTAATTAAACTTCCCCTGGCCTACTCCGCCTCAGACTTCTGCCTCGCTCGCCTGCTCGGTCGAAATGGCCGATTTTTATACAGGCTTAAGGGATTTTTTACCTTCTCGAACCTTCTCGCGAGAACCCCCCCAAAAAATCCTCGCGAGCGTCCCAATCTCGTTTCATGATTGGTCCGCAGGGCGATGATGTCAGCACGCGGCCTCCTTCCTCAATGAAAATAGGAGGAGGCTAAAAGCGCAGTGTTACGGAGGGAGGGGTAACCATGGCGACAAGCGACAAGCGCCGCGCGCGCACACTGTTCCTGTCGTAATAAAGTAAACTAGTATGCACTCAAAGCGCTTGCACAGAGTTTGGGACATTTTGTTCAAAAGTTGAATTTTTAAACACACACACACATACACATACAGAGTCAAGCCAAAATGTATATTCATAATGTATTATAACATTATGATAATAGTACTAGTATTATATTAATATACATTATAATTTTTTTCTTGTGCGTGTGCATACGTTTTTTGGCTGACTGAATACATACACATATATATATATAAGTATACAGACACACACACACACTATTTATCATTTTAAACACATGTGCACACACTAACACACATCATAGCTTTCTATATTCATTTACGTAACACATTGTTTTAACCAGATGAATAAATAAATACACTCAACACTATGATTCTAACCTGATTATTCCTTTTACTCACTCACGCATCATTTACACCGCTTTCATCTTGTATTCAGTGTCGCCAGGGGCCTGGAGTCTATCCCAGGAGGCTTAAGGCATGAGCTGTGGTACACCCTGGACAGGGCACCAATCCATTGCAGGGCACACACACATACACACATTCATTCACACACTACGGGCAATGTGGGAACGCCAATTAACCTAACCTGCATGTGTTTGGACTGTGGGAAGAAACTCACCAAGCACGGGGAGAACATGCAAACTCCATGCACACAGAAACGAGAATCAAGCCTGATTATTTCTTTTAATTTAATTTTAAATAACAAAGCAACGAATTCCTAGGAAATATTATCCACGAAGTCATTGTATACTAAACAAACTCTTATAAAAATGCATAGTGCATGCACTTACGTAATGATAAGAAAGACATACTATGAACTACGAACTGAAGAAGACATCTGAAAGTGATCTGTAGGAAAACATGAACATCAAGGCAGATAATAAAGTGTTTGCGTTTTCCCTCTTTTACATAAACACATACATTAACTCCACATGATTTCTCAATAACACCTCAGTGAACCACTGAGACATTCACATAAACTTTATTCCAGTGACATGCTGTGGATTTAATGACCTCGTGTCACTGTCACATGACCTGTGTGTCCACTCGGCGTGCCGCCAACTTATTTATATGTATATGGTCCTGAACAATATGGACATTCTCAGCTGACACTGAAGTGTAAAGCGAGCCAAGAATAGACGTGAGCACAAGGAATGTTGTCCCGTGTCCTTCACAAAGGACCTCGAGCCACCATGAGGCCTGCTGTCCCTTCAGAGGTCAGGCCCGCGCTTCAGCTCCCTCTAACGCAACCTACAGGTAATAAAAACCTGAGATTACCTGTATGAAGGTCAGATTCGAGCAACAGGTGAACAGAGTGTGTTTTGTACACACGGCAGTGGGTGATCCTGAGCCGGCCGGTTTGCTTTGTGAGAACATTAAATCAGGAGAGCTGCTTTGACTTTGATGCGTCACTCCGTCCACTCCGTGACCCTGAGCCGCACTGAGGGTTCAGTCGCAAAAGTCCTTGGGTGTTACTACTGTATGAATGGAGAGGTCTGGACTTTGGCCCTGAATGTCTATTAGACTCCAGTGGTTTCATGCAAATCGCAACTGAACACAGTTATTACTGTAGTGTTTTGTGTGCGTCAGGGCATTTATGTAGAAACAACAGTTACATCAAAATTCTTTAACATGTACACAGACACACAAGAAGAATGATAAACAGGCCCCAGTAGTGTTGTAATAAAATATACACACTAATATGTGATGTGATTTTTATGATTACTATTCCTTCTGAATGACGTCTTCATGCTGAAAAACCCTCTCTGAACCTAGATCACCTGTTGTCCTTAAAACACTAAACAAAAGTCAACAAAGTGTTAATCAATAATCAACAGCTAAAAAAAAGATTTCAACAAATTTTGGTGCATTTTATACATTTTATTATAAAATTGTAGGGGTGTGTTTACTTCTTGCATACATGTGTACATTTATTATTTTTTTTATTAATCATTTTAATTACAAAAAACTTCGATTTTTTTTCTTCCTTAATTACACAATCTCCAACAACGCTCTGGGATTTTCTGCAAAATGTTTTAAACCAAGTTTTTTTGTTTGATGGAAATGGGGAAAAAAGCGATTAAATCTAATTAAACCCTTAAAACACATGCACACTTATAGTGTAAAAATGTATTTGACAGCCTGTAGATTTCTCTTTTCTCTGCTTTGGTACACACAGGTAATATATTACTATTGAATTTCTTTATGCAGCAGTTAATATATTAATCTTAAGAATTCACCCTGTGACTTTTAAACAACTAAAACAATTATGTTTAATTTACTTTACTTTGTCACACAAAACCCTTTAGGTTGCTAAAAGGAAACCTTGTATTTCCAGAAGAAGAACATTTAGCTGCACACTGGCTTTATCACCAGCACGTGGCTTACTGTCATAGCCAGGGTTTCTATTTTTATTTAACAGAATGTCACTGAAGTGAAAAAGTCTGGATTTAGAACCTTAGCTAAAAGGAGAAAAAGCTAAAAAATTATGCATAAGTTAAAATAACTCAATAACAAAATGTACTTAAACAGTTAAAAAGCCAAAAATTAGTTGTTTAAAATAAAATTTGAAGATATATACAGTTTACTGTAAATCCCAAGGGATAAGGAAGGGGGCGTGGGCTATTGCGTTTGGGGGCGGGGTTAAAAACTGTTGCAACGCATTAAATATGCGCTAGATGGCAGCACACAGCCATAACGTTAAATGAATGCGAAAAAACTGACAATTAATTAAAAGTTAATAAAGGAGGGAAACCATAAATCTTAAAATGTATGTTTTAAATCCTATGTACACAAATTATTTATCTGGTTTTTACATTTACATTGACACTTTAAAATTTTCATACTGGGCCTATATTTCGAACAGACTTTTATTTAAACCAGCAGTTGCTTTGTGGCCAGAACGTGAGGTCATCTTATAAAATACAATACGAAATAATTCGTCCACAAAAAGAAAAATCACAGGACTTGGGACTCCTTCGAGGGGGCTTCTTGGAGAATTTAAGGGGCGGGGTTATTGTGGCTGGGGGCAGAGATAATGCAGCTGCAATATCCTAAAATAAAATAAATAAATGTTAAAAATTATTCTTTAATTAAGGCAACACGGTGGCGTAGTGGGTAGTACTTTGGCCGTACACCTCCAGGGTCCGGGTTTGTTTCCCGCCTCGGGGTCTGTGTCCCCATAGGAGTTTGCATGGCGGGTTTCCTCTGCGTACACCGCTTCCCTTCCACAGACAAGCAGATTAGGCTAACTGGGCCACCTGTGACCCTACACAGGACAAGCGTTATAGAAGCTGAATGAGAGAATGATTCTCTTATCTAACTAGTATGAAATCTGACGGCACGGTGGTGTAGTGGTTAGTTAGTACTGTTGGCTTGCACCCCAACGGTCCGGGTTCGATTTCTGGCCAGGTTCGATTCCTGTCTCTGTGAAGTTGCATGTTCTCTCCCCATGCTGGTCGGTTAATTTGCATTCCCAAATTGGTTGTAATATGTGTGTGTGCCCTGGCATAGGCTCCAACCCCCCCAATGACCCTGAATACAGGATAAAGTGATATCGATGATGAGAGATTGAGTGAGTAATATGAAATCCCATTTTCTGCATTTCCACCTTGTGCAAATTAATGTCACAAATTTCGAACAGCCTCTTAAAAACAGATTAATTCAGATAAATTTAGATCACATCTTGTCTAAACAAGAACAGAAAAAACTCCTCACCTTATTAATAATTATTCCTTTTCTCAATTTCTTATAATGAACAACAACAAAAAAACCACACAAAACCTGAAATAGAAAAGTAAGTTAAAAGTACTAGGACTAAGCTTCTGGACAAATTAAAACCAAGATTAAATTACGCCTTAATTACAATTCTAATCATTTAAAAACAACTTTAAATTTGATGAATAAAGAAACGTTTAATAGTTTTAATCAAGCTGGGATTTAAATATTGGATGACGCGACCGGTGCGGCATGATTTTAAGTAGTTATTAAATCAGAATTATTATTAAAATTCGCCTACAGAATACACACATGAGTGTGTATTCTGTCCATCCTCTGATTTAAAAAAAAAAAAAAAGGTGAGAAAATGTGCGGTTCAGCAAAATCAATGTAAATTAAAATGTACAGCTTTACAACAGAAATAAACATGTTTACAGCCAGATTTGGTCGCTGCACAGATTCATACTGAACTGTACAATGTTGAATATTTATGTAACTCAACAGTAAAAATTATATTTATTAAACCATAAAAAATTGGACGTGAACTATTTGATAGATGTTCAGGGTGACGTACAGATAACGGAGTTTAACCGAATGCAGAATAAATGTTAGCATTTTAGCTTGCGGTAACTAAGGTAGTGTTCCAATAAACGAACATCCAGACTCCATTTGCTTAACCAGGGTTTGGGCAGATTCAGTTCCCCCCCCAAAATAGTGACAGAGATTTAAAACCACTTCCCAGAAAACCTTTGATGAACGTGACAGAGCGTTTGTGCATGAAGAGCGTGAAGTCACTCAAAGCAGAATTATTAAAGAAAAGAATATGCTTCTTTATTTGCATACTACACAAACAATACGAACATACATTTAAAGTAAACACAGAGGAATGAAGTTGACCTATAAATATATTGTTGAAATGTCACGAGGACCAGATGATCCATGTCGGATTTGCGCGCCCAATCAGGGTCACCAGGCACACGACATCTCGGACGCCGCGTCGCTGCTTCGCCGCATACGGATCGGAGACCAGCCAAATTCTGACTGGGCGTCGTCGAGCATGTGGCCACGCCCCTGGTGGGAGGGGGTTCGGAAGCTCTGCTGTTTCCCTCGGAAGACTCTAGGCCTGGAGTTCATCTGCACACAAAAGAAAGAAAGCGAAATCTCAAACATTATATTTATATTAATAATGAATAAATAAAGTATTAAGGGATTTATCGCTGTAATTCAGACCTGGACAAAGACGGTCGTGTTCATTTGGAGTGTTTCCACGCGCTCGGTTAACTGGTTCAGCCAGTCTCCATGCTCAGCGATGGACTGACGCAGATCTCCGCTGTTCTACATCAAACACAGCAGTTAATAATAATAAAATAAATAAAATCCCATGAACAAGCAAGATTCTTTCAAAATATCGCATTGCAGCTAAAAAGAGAGAGCTGATGTGGGCGTGGCTATATACACACGTGGACAAAAGTGTTGGTACCCTTCGGTCAATGAAAGAAAAACTCACAATGGTCACAGAAATAACTTTAATCTGACAAAAGTAATAATAAATAAGAATTCTATGAAATGTTAACCAATGAAAGTCAGACACTGCGTTTCAACCATGCTTCAACGGAATTATAAAAAAATAAAATAAAAAAAAAAATGAACTCATGGAACAGGCCTGGACAAAAATGATGGTACCCCTAACTTAATAGTTTGTTGCACAACCTTTTGAGGCAATCACTGCAATCAAACGATTCCTGTAACTGTCAATGAGACTTCTGCACCTCTCTGCAGGTATTTTGGCCCACTCCTCATGAGCAAGCTGCTCCAGTTGTTTCTGGTGTGAAGGGTGCCTTTTCCAGACGGCATGTTTCAGCTCCTTCCAAAGATGCTCAATAGGATTGAGGTCACGGCTCATAGAAGGCCACTTTAGAATAGTCTAATGTTTTTCTCTGAGCCATTCTTGGGTGTTTTTAGCTGTGTGTTTTGGGTCATTGTCCTGTTGCAAGACCCATGACCTGCGACTGAGACCCAGCTTTCTGACACTGGCCAGCACATTTCTCTCTAGAATCCCTTGATAGTCTTGAGATTTAATTGTACCCTGCACAGATTCAAGACACCCTGTGCCAGATGCAGCAAAGCAGCCCCAGAACATAACAGAGCCTCCTCCATGTTTCACAGTAGGGACAGTGTTCTTTTCTTCATATACTTAATTTTTCCGTCTGTGAACATAGAGATGATGTGCCTTGGCACAAAGTTCCATTTTTGTCTCATCTGTCCATAGGACATTCTCCCAGAAGCTTTGTGGCTTGTCAACATGTAGTTTGGCATATTCCAGTCTGGATTTTTTCTGATTTGTTTTCAACAATGGTGTGCTCTTTGGTCGTCTCCCATGTAGTCCACTTTGGCTCAAACAACGACGGATGGTGCGATCTGACACTGATGTTCCTTGAGCATGAAGTTCACCTTGGATCTCTTTAGAAGTCTTTCTGGGCTCTTTTGTTACCATTGGGATTATCCGTCTCTTTGATTTGTCATGAATTTTCCTCGTGCGGCCACGTCCAGGGAGGTTGGCTACAGTCCCATGGATCTTAAACATCTGTATAATATGTGCAACTGTAGTCACAGGAACATCTAGCTGCTTGGAAATGGTCTTATAGCCTTTACCTTTAACATACTTGTCTATAATTTTCTTTCGAATCTCCTGAGACAACTCTTTCCTTTGCTTCCTCTGGTCCATGTTGAGTGTGGTACATACCAAGTCACCAAACAACACAGTGACTACCTGGAGCCCTATATATAGGCCTACTGACTGATTACAAGATTGTAGACACCTGTGATGCTAATTAGTGGAAACAACTTGAACATGTCCCTTTGGCCATATTATTTTCAGTATTTTCTAGGGGTACCATAATTTTTGTCCAGGCCTGTTCCATGAGTTTATTTTTTTAAATAATTCTGTTGAAGCATGGTTGAAAAGCAATGTCTGACTTTCATTGGTTAACATTCATAAAAATTTTAAAAATGATTACTTTTGTCAGATTAAAGTTATTTATGTGACCATTGTGAGTTTTTCTTTCATTGACCATAGGGTACCAACAATTTTGTCCACGTGTGTAAGATTAGCAAAACAAACTGACCAGTAGCTACGCACGCTATTTTTTATAAACTTTTAATGAGATGTTGTATATGACATGATGAGATTAAGCCATGCTGCTCTGAGGCACCCCCACCTAATGAATTTTTGCAACTGAAATTTGGTAAAAAATTTGCCTCGGCATATGAAGCATTTTCAGCATATGAGCATCTGAACTAAATGCCAGCTAAGTTATATCCGAGTAAGGATATCCGAGAGCTGTTCAAAACTTGTTCGGGTCAGTGGCAGACAAGCAAATTTAAGTAAATTTTTTACTTTTTGCGCAAGATTTAGTGTGATCATAGCACCATGGGTCCCAAAAATGTTAGCAAGAAGAAAAGTGAGCTACCTTCAGTTTGTTTTTTTTAAGACAGCCGGTCCAAGAGGAATCATAAATTCATAAATAAGGTTATGTGAGGTTTAATGTCTATTTACTTCGTATTTCACTTCATTTATGTGTTTTTCCTAAATGCTTTATTTTTTATATGCAAAAATATGATCATAGTGTTGGAAATTGTAATATTGGTAATATTTTTGGGTGGCTGGAACGGATTATCTGCAGTTACATTATTTCCTATGGGAAAATGCATTTCACAATACAAAATTTCACATCTAAAACGGATTAAATTAAATTGCCAAGGTATCGCTGTATGACATTTTTCTAGTTGAGTCAGAGAGTCAGCTAGAAAATAGGAGACATGAAATTAATCAACATCGAACCACACACACCTCATCGGAGACGAGGTCAGATTAGTTTGAGAGACTGCCAGAAACAAACAGTGATGCTATAAATAACCAAGCCAAAGGAGTCAACTCATATTGGTGGGCCGAGTCAGTTGATCTGACTCTCTGCAGAAAAAGTTGATGTTTTCTGAAGTTCTGGGATTTTTTTGAAGCCTCTCACCCCGGACAGGTTGTCTTTGAGCTCTGCTGCAGCGAGACGCACGTGCTCCAGTCTGTCGACCTGCTCCTTCAGTCGATCCTCCAGCTCCTGCATCATCATCAGACCTTCATCCATCCTCCTCACCTGTTTTCCCACCATCCCTGCACGAGTCTCCTACGGAACACACATATATAATTTGTGTGTATGTATGTATGTATGTATATATATGTATACCTACCCATGTGCGAAGTGTTGTTTTATAAAGGAGTCGAATCAGACTCTTTGAATCGACTCCCGTTTGATTAATTCCCCACCTTACCTGCTTTCTTATCAGCAATGTAGCAAACCCGTATTAAAACCTTTTAATAATATTGAATAATAAATTATCATTATTACTGCAAATTGTGATGAGGGATGCTTTTTTTGTTAAGAATAAAGTAAAGTTAAAACACAATCACTGAATCATCTCGACTCATGATTCACTCAGGTAAAGAGCTCGCGCACAACAATACTACACTGACTTTACACACTGATGACCCTTCAAATATACTCTTATACTCTTACATCCTGTAGCGTTGACCTATTAATATAAAATAATAATAACAACAGGTTAAATATCTTACTGAACAGCAGTGAAGTCGCCACAGGAAGGTTTCTTTTCTCTCTCAGGTTTGGAGAAAACTATGTTTGGAATGTAGCCGGGTTGCCAGATTACGCCATCATCTTCACGTTCTCCAAAACGCAAATATATATTACATCTTAAATAATAACATAAGAACATAATACAAACCTATAACTGATTACTGGGAGTACCTAAACCGCATGAAATAGGTGTATAAAATTTAAATATATATATATAAAATTACAAGTTTAGCGTTGTTAATAACACCAATCTGGCAACAAGGTTCAATCGCCGCGCCTCAGACACGTCACGCGAAACTCTGCTGCACGCGCCGAATAATTCCTGCAGCCTACATAGTTCACTTCATATCTAATACTGAATTTGGGATCGAGCCTTCGAAGCCTTCGGTTTCTGATAACCTTAAATACATATAAAAAATTAATGAATTAATAATATTATAAACAAAATTAAATAGATACCCCCCCCCCCGCAAAAAAAAAAAAAAAATTGAAAGCAAGAAATTTGTTAACTATATTAATGAATAAAGCCACATTAGAACATTACTAATAAATATAGGGTATTTTACTGAAAGTCTATTTTACTAAAATACTTCTTTACTCCCACAGGGAAATTGTAAAAATAAATAAATAACTAAAAATATATATACACATTATTTCAATAATAAATTCTATTGACTATATATATATTGACCAAAACCTAAAATATAATTATAATAAATAAAAATGATTTACTTCTTACATAATTAAATATACTAACACTCAAGTGGTTAAATAAAATATGAAATATAGAATGTGAATGTTAACATTAAAAGTGGTTAAACAAACTCTTATTTTAATAATTACATTAAATAATAAAAACTTAATTTAGATATAATGTCAACAAATAAGGCAGCAATAATTGTTATATAAAATATATGAAAAAAATGTTTTCGTGGTGATTTTACAAGAGAACCTGAATCTTTCATTTTGATAATTTAATAATTATTAATTTAAAACAACTTTTGCTTGCCTCAGATTTCAGTGTATAAGCCTAATTTAACAACAAAAAGAAGCACAACAGCGTATTTTGATTCAAAAGTTGATTAGAGATGGGAAAACATACAAAAAAGTGCAGAAAAAGAATGGCTGCTCTACTAAAATGATATCAAATGCTTTAAAATGTAGACCAAAACCAGAAACACGTGAAAAAAAACAGTAAACTACCATTCGAATGGATGGAAGAATGACAAAATTGGCAAAGCCTCAGGTCCATCCTGATCAAAGAACATGTAAAATTACCTGCGAGTACTGTTACTATTAGATGACGGCTATGTGAAGCCAAGCAATCGGCAAGAAGCCCCTGCAAAGTCCCATTATTGAAAAACAAACAAAAAAAACACGTGCTGAAGAGGTTACAGTTCGCCACATTGA
The DNA here is from genome assembly GCA_013621035.1 of Clarias magur. Taxonomy (NCBI): domain Eukaryota; kingdom Metazoa; phylum Chordata; class Actinopteri; order Siluriformes; family Clariidae; genus Clarias; species Clarias magur. The sequence goes on along the minus strand of QNUK01000004.1, from coordinate 5,876,931 downwards.
ACACATTGACTGGCCTAAAGAGAAATGGGCGCGATATTTTGTGGACTGATGAAAGTAAGATTGTTCTTTTTAAGTCTAGAGGCAGCAGACAGTTTGTCAGACGACCCCTAAACACTGAATTCAAGCCACAGAACACTGAAGACAGTGAAGCATGGAGGCACAAGCATCATGATATGGGGATGCGTCTCGTACTATGGTGTTTATTTATCACATTCTCAGGGATCAATTTGAGTATATCAGAATACTTAGAGGTCATGTGGCCTTATGGCGAAGAGGAAATGCCTGGGTGTTTCAACAACACAACGACCCCAAACACCCCAGTAAGTGAGCAGCATCTTGGTTCCAGACCAACAAGATAAACATTATGGAATGACCAGCCCAATCCCCAGACCTTAATCCGATAGATAAACATGCTGACATTAAAAATGCTGTTTCTGAGGCAAAACCAAGAAATGCAGAGGAATTGTGGTGTGTAGTACAATTGTCACAGATGTGAAGCAGTTCTCAGAAACCATGGTTATACAACAAAATATTAGTTCAGAGATGCACAAGATTCAACTCTAATCATTTTTGTTTAAACGGTAAAGATTAATGATAACACTGCTATTATTTTGAATAGACTAATATTTGTTTTTCTTCACTTTCTGTAGTAATACATTTAGCACATTTTCCTTCATGTTGTTCAGAATAGAATGTGCAGGATGTCCAATGCATTTGTGTGATTTAAATTAAGTTATTATATGGATATGGAGCTTTACTCACTTTTTCAACACATTGCTATTATTTTGAACACAACCGTACATGCTAGAGAAAATGGGTTTTTATGATTTAAATAACATTTCATTATTTATTTAGTCCTCGTGAATTGCCCCCCCCCCCCCGTGTTATCCTCTTTATTTATACTTCTTAAAGTTATGTAGTGATGCTCTGTAGGTTTTTTATGAAGTTATCAAAACACACAGACAGACGAAATACTTCACAGAAAATGTTTTTGAAAAAGCAGTTTGTTTTATTTCTTTTTTTCCCCCTTCTCAATTTGATCATTACAAGGGGAAAAAAGCAGAAAGCAGAGAATAAACAACATTTAAGGATAAAGAGGCTGCTGAGGCGGCGGAGGGGCCTGTACAACAGAACTTAAATACGTTGAAGGAGAAATGCTGGGGTTTACAAAGGAAAGACGTGAGTGAGCCTGTACAGTTCATGACACGGGTCCGACGTAGGCCGAGCGTATTCGCTGCTCGAACAAACAGGAGGTGGCGAGAGAGGGAGAGAAAAGTCCTGTTTGCAGGACAGGAAGAGTCTTTTGACGCATTCCTCTCACGTTCCCCAGCAGGCAGGAGGTGGCTCTTTTTTTTATTTACATCGGCACAAAGTTCTGGTTTGTTTACTTATTTTTCCTTTTTGACCGCCAAAAGCACCTTTGTTTTTTTCCATGTGGTTGTGAGATGATGAGATACTCAGCTGAAACCTTCATGTAGATTCACGCTGTGTGTGTGTGGTTTCCCCCCCACCCCAAAAAACAAAAATGAAGCTGTTGCTCATAATCCGTCAAACCCGACCCGTCGAAGAAGGCGTTTCACACAGCCAGCATTTTTTTTTTTTTATTCATTGTCTATTAGGGCTGGGCAATACACGACCACAATATTAGGAACAGACTGGATGTTAAAGCTGAAGTTTGTCTATAAACAACCACTTCGTTCCAGGATCATCATGCCTCACATCCTGAAAGTAAACAGCTCTGGCCCTTTTCCCTCTAAACAATCACTTAATGGTTTTTTTTTTTTTTTTATCTTTTTTTGTTGTTGTTCCTGACAACGCCTTTTGAACGAGAGTTGTGACTTAACAAGTCCACCTATGAAGGAAGTCACCCAGGAAGTGGAATAAATGGGGGAGGAAAAATAACGCAGAAGTGCCCTATGATACACACAAACACACACTCACCCTTAGTGTTCGAAAAAGCAAACAAAAAAAATCTGTTCTTATGTTATGTTCCTCACACACACAAACACACTTCATTTAAACACAGCGCTCAAAAGACAAAAATGAAAGGTAAAAAGATTACATTTCCACAGGGAGAGAAGAAAAGAAGGTTAAAAAATAAGCCTCAGTCCGTCAGGGGTTCTGTGTCTAGAGCTAGAACAAAAATCTTCAAGTTAAGTGTTCACAATTTTTTGTTTTATTTAAGTAAAATGTGCCCTTTTCATAACAGAGCAAAGAGTCACTGATTACGATATTTAAATAAAAAAAAGGGTTAAAATTCCATGGTTTCCAGTAAAAATGACACTGCAGTCCTTAAACAAGACATGTTCATCAACTCTGTCAGGTCGAACGATAACACGGAGGCGGACCGATTTTGGCGACAGGGGGTGGGGCAAAAAGTGAATTCATCATGAGACTTTTCTTTCATTTCTTTTTTTTTTATACACATCGTCGGTCTTCTTGAAATGGTAAATAAATAACGAGGATCTAGAGGGGGTGAGGGGGGTGGTCTGCTTAGAAGAGTCCCAAAGCTATAACGTCTGTGTTTTCATATATATTTATAACATAGTATACATTTTTTAAAATATATATATATATATATAGATAGATATATTTTAAGATACATCTCTCTCCTATGTGGTGCTTTAGCAGGGAAGTGTCCCGGTTCTGGTGCGGTTTCAGTCTGTGGTCCAGTGATGTGTGGAGATGACTAACAAAAAAGAGATAAATGGGGTGGGGGGGATGGCACAGAAAGAGAGCTATTCAGAGAGAGGGAGGAGGGGGCAGAAAAAGTTATATAGAGGGATACACAGAGCAGCAAGACTGAAGGAGAGATTTAAAAAAAGTGAGGGGGGAAGAGAGAGAGAGAGAGAGAGAGTGAGAGAGAGAGGGGGGGGTGGGGGGGGGGAGACGAGGAGTCCTTCGTTTGAGCTCAGAGCCTGTTTATGATGAAGTGAAGTGTGTGCGTGTGTGTTAGTTCCGTGATCAGGCTTTGCTCTCCTCCACTTTAGCGCTCTGTGGTTTAATTGTTCCGGTACGGTTCGGTTTCCCCGGTCCGGCTGCAGCGACCTCCTGCAGTTTCCCGGGAATTACGGATGAGGAAGAGGATGCCTTCAGATCAGATACAATCTGCCGAGCCTCACGAAGGATCTTCACCTGCATGGGAACAAAAACCAAAAAAGACGTGTGTGTCAAAGGCGCGCATTCAACGATACGTTATAATAATACAATCAGGAAATTCTTAGTGACAGAACAGGCAAGGAGTCACGGGTACAATCTGAAAACCTGATTCATTCCCCTCACCACATGGCAGCCGGCATACACTCTCTCTAACTATTTAAAGGACAAGGACTACAGATGCGACAGACCAGGATGAATGGGGTCACGAGAGAAACTCACAATTGACTTAATGCACAAATTAATTTCACAAATATTAACTAAACTGAATTTGTAGGCTAGTATTTTAAAACATTTCAATGACCCAACAAGCCACATTTACATGTTATTTTACTCTTAAGATGGATTTTAGTCCGCACTAGCAGCATTCTGCAACAACAACAACAACAAAAAAAAAACACAAACCCAAAAAAAAACAAAAAAACAATTTTTTGTTGTCTTACATCCGTACACTTCCTGAGCGTTCTGTAAACTTAAAAACCTCTCTTCACACTTTTGGACATGAGGTTTTCGACTAGAAAGACAACATGCTCATGACAAGCGTGATGACAGAGGACCTGTATCGCTTCATCATGGATACCTGGTGCGAGTTACAAAGACATACGATGAGTATAAACCCCATCTCCTAGGCTTCACATCACACTAGTACAGCGTGGTGCATTATCTACTTTATTGTGAACAGCCCCTTAGGAAGTTAAAATCGAAGTAAGTAGTCCCTCATGCTACACGGACTTACGTTAGTGATGAGATTTAAAGTTGCTGTAGTATAAAGACAGTTGTTTAGACGTATACATTCAGTATAACTATGTATGGATAAGTGTAACGCATGGTTCTATGATATATTTTAAAACAGTCTCAATGCTTGAACTTGCTGTGGTGTAAGAGGAATAAAACACAACATAGAAATCACACCACAATGCACTACTATTACTGATTTAAGTAATAATGTCATCAATGAAGAAAACTAAAGAGAACATTTTTAATGATCAATGTTCTTTCATAATTGTGAAGTATTATTATTTTGATTCTACAAATTCACCAATATGAGAACGAAGAAACAAAAAGAAAGAAAGAAAGAAAGAAAAAAAAAAGAAGTGGATAAACTGAAATTACCTAGATTTGTTTACAGTGGGTGGCTCACCTTCGTGCCCTCCTCTGCGCCCTTGCTAGGGGGCTCCGGGTTGGTAGGGGGGGTGCAGTGGGGAGGCTCGCGGCCAGGGCTTGAGTAAGGGGTAGAGCGAATAATTACAGCCTTGTTTACCTGCATTACAGGTCTCTGGATTGGGTTTGGGAAAGGCCCGCTGGTAGCAGTGCGCATGTGCATCACCATGCTGCCCTGTGGAGGGGGCACCTGAGCAAACAAACACACAAAATACAAACATTAAGAAATTCTTAAAGTGTGTGTTAGGATTCATTTATTTGGTTTAATGTAAAAGTAAAAACACCTGTGGGGCATAATGTCCCTGGAGCGGGCCAACGGTCGGGGGGGCACCAGGACCAGACGGTTTCCCACTGGGGCTGGCAGAACCTGGCCTGAACCGAGAGAGGAACAGAAAATGCATGAGGTGTTACATTACAAAAATATCTGAGAGAAAAAAAAAAAAGAATAAAACAAATGTAACCGTTACGCTCTGTATGAACTGACCTGTACGAACTGCCAGGAATCCCAGGTGAGTGGCTGGCTTTATCAGGGAATTGAAATCCTTTCATCTCCAGCTGAGATGGCTAAACACCACCCAAATATGTAAATGTAAATAAACAAGCAACAGGTAAAAAAAAAAAAAAAAATGTTTTTTTTAATTCAAAACCAGAAAATCGCTGCTGTCGTCACCTCTCGGCTGGCAGTGATGACGGGTGGTTGGGAAGCCGGGGGCATGATGCGGCGTGGGGCACCAACAGGCAGATTCTGACCCTGCTGGAGCTGGATGGATTGTGGGAGGATCAGGTGCTGCTGAGCTGAACCGTAACGCAGTTGAGAACCGGGAAGAGGCATCGTCACCTACACACACACACACAATCAAAATCTTTATGTATAATCATACAACACATTGAATTTCGCAAACAAGGTCAAAAACACTGCTACGGTCGTTTTCACCTGAATGAGCTGCGAGTCCATGAGCTGAGACGTGCCCATTCCCGCCGCCTGGTTGATGGTGCTTTCGTAAACCAGGGCCTGGCTGCCGTTAATGGGCTGGAAGTGCGAGCCGGACTGCGGCTTTACCATTTCGGAGGGCTGGATGCCGGGGAACGCCGAGTACGGCCCTTTCAGAGGGGCTGCTCCAGAGAGCACCATTGCGCTGGGGTGGGACAGGCTGGGCTGCATGTACACCTGCGACCTGCGAGGGAAAATCAGACAGACAAAAACGGACGGTTATCCAACTTGTTCCTCCAATAAAACAACTCCTCTGAACATAACAGATCATTTCTGATACCCTATGAATGCAGTATTTCAATTTTACTAGCGATCATGTTGATGAATCGTGTCATCATAGCCCCAGAGAATAAACATATTAATCAACAGTTCAGGCATTAATGTGGCACCGAAATTCGCGTCCTGTTTCGGTCCGGTACATACCGGTTGTATAGGTACCCAGAAAAGTGGGGATGGAGTTGAAAGTGGGGATGGAGTTGAACATCTCCTGGGACTGAGAGACGGGTAGACCACCCCGGAGACCCAGGTTTCCGGTACCCAACCCTACTGCAGAGTGATTAAATGTACCTGAAAGTGGGGATGGAGTTGAACATCTCCTGGGACTGAGAGACGGGTAGACCACCCCGGAGACCCAGCTGAGCCTGAGCCTGAAGAGACGTGTGGAGGGAGATTGGAATCTGCTGAGCGGCTGCAGCCTGTTAAACACATAAAAATAAATAAATAAATAAAAACCATTAGTTCAGGTGGGCGCTAGTGTGCGAGCGTATGGAGTAAACATTTGTTAACACAGCTCCTCTTTGCGATATTAATAAATTAGTATTACATACCAGATATAATTTTTTTTTTTCAGTTTTACCTCCCTGAATCTCTGACTGACATAAATAAGCCATAAGGTCAGTCATGTCAAAGGCAATTCAGTCAAAACTTACTGCTAGCCATAAAACTAAATAGGCTAATGTTTACTCTCCCTCCGTGGCTAGCAAATCAACTCGCTCGGAGCCTTCTCACTCAGCGGAGAGGTCACTGGCCATGTGCAAAGAACTTTGTAAAGAGATGTCAGAGACCATTCTTAACGAACGTTTCGATGCATTCGAGGCAAAGTTTCAGTCTCTTTTGACCTTACAAGGCGAATTGCAATCTCGGGCAGTCACTCAAGAGCAAGCTATCAGTGACCGTGAAACCTGGATTCAACTTTTGGAAAAGATCCTTCGCCTCAGTAGACAACAACCTCTGGAATATAACGGGAAGAGGATTTTCATTTCATTTTAAGGATGGGAGTCTTCAACTGAGCCTAATGTAACATTTATAAACTGTAGACTGATGTTTCACAATTTACAGCTTTATAATTTGTATACATCACTAAAGAAGCATCAATATATATATATATATATATATATATATATATATATATTTCTTTTTCACAATGTTTTATATCAATATTATAATTGTTTTCTTTCAACTCCCATTACATTTAATTACTTTATACTGGTATGTACATAATTTCTTTTCATCTTTATGGAGAGGTTCTGTTTTTATAGGTGTTTAGGTATTTTTTTGCAGTAAATAGTTGCGCTTTGCCTATGTAGGCATTTATTATTGTGGATGTATGTTGTCTTTGTCCCAGAGTTTTTATTTTCATTTTCCCTATTTCTTTAGTTGCACAATGCTGCCAAGTATTCATAATTCTCACTGTAAGCATGCCCTGGACGTAATGTGTTCTCTATCTCTTTTAAATGCACAGTTCTCAACAGTGTGTTAGGTGGGCAGTCATCATCTCACTTTGGTTTCCTGGAACGTCAAGGGATTGGGTCATGCTATCCCTTTCATAGTCCCTTTCATGCTAAATCCCCTTCAGCAGGTATAATTTTTCTACAAGAAACCCATATTAAAACCACAGAACAGCAATGATTAAGATTAATTGGATTTCACAGGTTTACCAATTACCCTTTACTTCCAAGGCCAGAGACGTTGCCATTCTCTTTCGCAAATGTGCCCTTTCAGCTTGCCAATTTATGCACAGACCCAAATGGAAAATATATTATTTCCGACAGCATCAACTCAATCCCTGTTACTTTCATCAACATATATGGTCCAAATTTTGATGACCCATTATTTAAAAAAAATTTTTTTAATCTGCTTTCAGATGACAAGAAAACAAACATTATAATTGGAGGAGATCCCTATTTAGACAGATTGTCCTCTTGTCTCCCACCCAACATTGCATCATCTCAAACTTTAAACAATTTAATAAAATCTAGGAATCTCGTTGACATCTGGAGACTTACTCATGGAGTTTCAACCCCTTGTTATTAGCTGACAATAAGTTTTGTGAAAGCATGGCAGGGAAGATAGGGGAGTTTATTGAAACAAACGACACAGGGGAGGTCTCAGATTCAACCCTCTGGGAAACAAACACTTAGTGGTAATGCGTGGTCATATAATTTCTTATCAATCTTCTGTTAGAAAGGAAAAGGAGTAGCGTCTAATGGAAATTGAAAGCATCCTTCCCATGTTTGAATCAGCATACCAAATTTCAAAATCCCCATTAGATTTTAATGAAATTGTGAAGCTTAAATATGAATATAACTGCATTCTTCTTAAAATGAAACAAAAGCTGTTTGAATTAGGAGACAAGCCGCAGAAGCTGTTAGCACATCAACTTAAAAGCTACTAGGTCAATCTACAGAATTAAATGAAATTCAGGTGTTCTGCTAACCAACCCTAAGGATATCCAACAACAGGTTTAGAGAGTTCTATAGCAACCTCTACTCCTCTAAATGTAACGTCACGCAATCTGACCTAGATATCTTTTCTGACTCCCTGGATAACCCAAAGCTCAGCGATTTGGCTAAGGAAGAATTGGATTCTGATTTTACCAAAGAAAAACTACTTTCGGTAATTAAATCATTTCCTTCCGGAAAGGCTGCATTGCCTGATGGATTTTCTAACGCATATTATAAAGCATTTTCACATTTACTAACTCCACTATTACTCAGAATGATCCGTCATTCCGCAAGAGAGAAGATATTACCCGAAACATTGTATGAGGCCAATATCCGTCTCTTACTGAAAAAAGGAAACAAAGACAGTGACCCTGCCAGTTACAGGCCAATTGCTCTTCAAAACGTTGACAGAAAAGTTATTACAAAAGGTGCTGGCAAATAGATTAAGTAAACATCTCGCATCTATTATTCCTGATACCCTGATCAGACTGGGTTCATCCCAGGAAGGTTTTCCTTCTTTAATGTCAGATGACTACTTAATACAATATATGCAGAACATGGCAAGCAAATAGCTATTATATCTTTAGATGCGCAGAAGATTTTCGACCAAATAGAATGGCCGTATATGCTTGAATCATTGCGGCATTTTGGCATTGGTGAACTATTCATCTCTTGGGTAAAAATAATCTACAACAGTCCAGTATGCTTGGTCTTAACCAACGGTGATAAAGTCAGTTTTATTCCCCCTACATCGTTCGGTTCCACAAGGCTGCCCTCTTTCACCTGCTCTTTTTGCTATTGCACTGAAGCCGCTTGCCTTAAAAATCATAGGTCATCCTGATCTCGAAGGCCTAACAGTGGGAGGCACTGAAACACTGATTAGTTTATATGCTGACGATATACTGTATCTACAAAATGTAGAAAAATCAGTTCCTAGTTTGTTGGAATTAATGAATTCATTTGGTAGAGTGTCGGGTTATACTATCAACTGAACAAAAAGTGATTTCATGCCACTGTCGGGTATCTATAGCCCAGGGTTCCTCGAACATCTCATTTAGGATAGTCAGCGATCAGATCACTTACCTGGGCTTGAGTATTCCTAAAAACTCCAAATTAATATTGAAACTAAATTTTTTCTAGGTTAAAGCAGAATATAAATTGCTGGAAAATCCTCCCTTTATCTATGATTGCCCGTATTAACTCCATTAAAATGGTGTCCCTCTCGAGATTTCTTTATCTGTGTCAAAATGTACCTATTTTTCTAACCTGTATATTTTTCAAATCCTAGGGTTCAGTTATTCTTTCCTATATCTGAAATTATAAAACGCCCTGGATATCTAAAGCTCACCTGCAAAAGCCCAAATCTCAGAGTGGGCTTGGCCTTCCAGTGTTTAGACAGTATTATTGGGCTGCTAATGCAAGAGCATTAATGTATTGGAATACCTGCACCACGATAGATCATGCTCCTGATTCCCCATTCTGGGTAAAAATGGGAGCTAACTTAGTTGGTGACTCTTCCTTACAGGCCTTGCTGTTTTCTAGGTTGGCTAAACCAAACACCTTTGTTAACCCAAGTTATACAACTAGAGAATCAGAATTCTCAACCAGATCAAGAAGGTGCTTAATATACCCGAGACTTCAGTTAGAACCCCTATCTGTTTTAAACATTCTTTCCTGCCACCATGGTCAGACAAATGTTATGATGCCTGGAGTGAGAATGGACTAACATCCAAGATTTTTATATTAATGGTAAATTTGCCTCCTTTGATCAGATAAGGGACAAATTCCAGCTTTCCAATTCACAGAGACATGTCAGAGACAAAAAAAAAAAAAAACTTTGAGAATATACCAATTCAACATCCTTCTATTGACGTCTTGGTGCGTCCCCCTGATTCCAGAAAGTTGGTCTCATTGTATCTGTTTTCATCAATCATGCTAAAACACCCACTGATCATCTACGAAAGGCATGGAGCAGTGAGTTGAGCATTGACCTGTCTGAATCCTTGTGGATTGAAATCATGGCCAGAATACATTCTTGTTCCATTAAGAGTAGACATCATTTAATTCAGTTTAAAGTCGTACACCGTCTTCACTACTCTAAGTCTAAACTGCACAAGAAGAGGGTACTTTGTCACACACTTTCTGGCATTGTCAAACACTTGCAGGATATTGGTCAGATATTTTTTCTTGGTTTTCCAAAGCATATGGCAAAGATATTAGTCCTCATGCTGAACTAGCAATTTTTGGTTGTTCAGAATCAACACTGAATCTACCTAAAGCCTTACAGAAATCTTTGATGCTCGGTATGAACACAGCCAAAAGGCTAATTTTAACAGATTGGAAATGGTGTTTATCATCAGGATGGAAAAATTAAGGTACACACGAAATAAATCCTTGAATAAAGTTTTAGATATTTGGGGTCCGTTTCTTGTACATCTGGATAAGGAGAGGACTACTGTACATATTTAACTACTCAGTCTACTGATGCATGTTGTACATTTATTGTATTGCCCTGGCAGCTTAGTTAATTATTTACTTTTTAGTTTTATTTATTTATTTACTTTTAAGCGTATGTGCGCAATCGTTGAATTGATAGTTTTTTTTTTTTTTAAATTAAGTGCTGTGTTAAATGTGTATTTATGAAGGGGGGAGTTTTTTGCTCCGCTCGACTTTGTTAATAAATTACGCTTTTTCCTCCTTAACTTAGTTGAACAGACTATAAACATGTCAGACACACCTTCTGACGAGGATTTTCCCAATTTTACATCGATGCGTTCGCAGAAGGCTAAAGAAAAGGAGGCGAAAAGGCCTACTGTTCATGCGCCTGATGCTAACACTAACACCGCTGAACCGTGCCTGGACATAAAGGCCAATGGTTCACGTCTTGATGGAATTACGAGTCGTCTGGAGGGTATTGCCAACCTCGTTTCTTGCCTTCAGAATTCGTTTCCCGCTCTTTCTGAAAGAGTCACTCGCGCCGAATCACGCCTGGAGGAAGCCGAACAAAGGATTTCATCTGCCGAAGATTCGGCAACAGCGACAGAGAAGCAGGTGAGTAATTTAAAGACGATGGTGGATCAGCTGCAGGCAAAAGTTGATGACCTTGAAAATAGAGGCCGTCGCAAGAATCGGTTTGTTTAGAGGGTTTGCCTATCCGGCCAGACTCAGATGTCTGCATAACGGTAAGATTCGCCTGTTCAACAATCTGGACTCAGCCAAGGCATTTTTGGATTCTCTGGACAGCCAGATTTGATTCTTGGCTGAAATACACACTTTCACTTATGGTGGAACATTTTGATTATGCCATCGGACAAGTATGTAGGATAATTTCTAAGGCAATGGCCAGAATGTTGCTATAAGAATATTGATAATCTATTATTATTGTTATTATGATCATAATAATGGTTTTATTATTATAATAATATCTTAGTATTTATTTGATTTTATTTTTTTATATATAGATATAGTGTGTGTGTGTGTGTGTGTATTATTTATATATATATATATATATATATATATATTATATATATATATATATATATATATATATATATATATTTCTTTCCTTTTCCAATGGTGTTATTCTTTACTGATAATTACTTATACTGGAGCGGGTTATAATGGAGCTATAACTTGGTGGTTTCATAATGTTGTTGTTACCTGTTTCAAGGTTTATGTTGTTTTGTAGGTTTTATAGGTTTATTTTGTGTTTTATTTGTGGTACTTGTTTGTTTGTATTTGGTATCTCTTGGCACAAGTGTCATTCTTTTGCTTGCAAATTTTCTCTCGTGACTTTATTTTATCTAGATTTACAATATGTTCAATTCAATTAAATTAATAACATGGACCGTGAAAGGCATAGGTCATGTAATTAAGAGGGAAAAAAATCTAACATTTCTTAAAAAAGAAGGTGCATCTATAGCGCTATTACAGGAAACGCATTTATCAGATAAGGAACATAAGAAGCTGAAAAGAGATTGGGTTGGACAAATATACTTTTCCTCATTTACGTCAAATAGTAGGGGCACTGCAATTCTTATTCATAAAAACATCCCGTTTATCCTTGAGCATGTTGAGCATGATCCGGAAGAACGATTTGTGTTGATCTCTGGTTTAACTTTTGGAAAACATATTACTGTAGGTAATGTATATGCCCCTAATGTGAACCGTCCTCATTTCATATCTCATGTGATTCTAAAGTTTAATCAGTCCTGCAAAAACATTGGTTTCTTAGGAGGTGATTTCAATTGCGTGCTTGATGGGAATCTGGATAAATCTTCACGATAAATCTTCACTCCAATGGGTTGCAAATCTTCACATATTTTACGTAATACCTGTAAAAACCTGGGACTGGTGGATATTTGGAGGGAGCTGCATCCTAAGGACAGAGATTACACTTTCTATTCCCACCCCCATAAATCTTATTCAAGACTGGATTATTTTTTTCATACCCACTGATTGTATACACTATGTGAGATCTTGTCAAATTGGCCCTATTGTGTTATCTGATCATGGCCCGGTTTATTTAGTTTTCGATATTAGTGTACCTGTTCAGAGGTCCAACTATTGGAAATTTGATATTTCGTTCTTAAGTAATACTAATTATTGTTCTTTTTTTAGACAGAAAATAATTCAGTATTGGCACGACAATCAGAACTCACCAGTCTCTCCTGCGATAAAGTGGGACGCAGCTAAGGCTACGCTGCGGGGTCACCTCATTGCGTATGCTACATTAAGGAAAAAACTTGGAATATAAAAAAGGAAAGAATTAGAAGCTAAAGTATCTTACCTGGAACAACAACATAAATGGTTGCCAAATCAAGATAATTGGATTTTACTGAATAGTGCTAGAGCCAAACTTAACTTAGAATATACAGAACATACCAAGAAATTATTACTGTACACTAAACAGCGCTACTATGAGTTTGGTAATAAACCCAGTCGCCTCTTGGCCTATCAGTTAAAAAAGGAGCAGAGTGAAAGAACTATAAAAGCAATTAAGACATCTGCTGGCAACTTGACTTTTGATCCTCAGGATATCAACATGTCTTTTTCAGATTTCTATAGAAATCTTTATACAGCTGATTATCATGGATCAAATGAGGATTTGATTAGATACCTAAATGAGATTTCTCTTCCCAGTATTTCTGATGATGCTAGGAGCTCTTTAAATGTCCCTTTTACCAGGGATGAAATTTGGCATGCCATTCAGTCAATGCCATCCGGTAAAGCTCCGGGCCCGGATGGGTTTCCTATAGAGTTTTATAAACAGTTTTGGCCTGAGCTTAGCCCTATTTTAATGCAGGTGATAATCTTTTTGAGAAGAATCCTTTGCTTGAATCCTGGTCATTGGCAATTATCAGTTTGCTTCTGAAAAAAGACAAAGATCCAACAAATTGCTCATCTTATCGCCCAATTAGCTTACTCAATGTAGATTATAAAATTATAGCCAAGTCCTTAGCTCGACGGCTTGAAAATGTCTTACCTCTCATTGTCAACCCAGACCAAACCGGTTTCGTGAAATCCAGGTATGGCTCAGACAATATTCAAAGAGTTCTAAAGAGGTCTAAATATCATTCGAAGAGTTCTAATAGATCATTTAAATTTCACCAAGGAATCTGCCTACATCGTATCCCTAGACGCTGAAAAGGATTTTTCAGGATACAAGATCAATCTGGATAAATCTCAAGCTCTGTATATGCATGCTCCCTCCGAAGCCATCTCAAAATCACCCTTTCATCTAGCACTCTCTGGGTTTCAGTATTTAGGAATTAATATTACTCCAAGTTTGGAAGACCTCTTTAAAGCCAAATATTCCCCTTTGATCACAAAAATTAACCAGAATTTATCAGATTGGTCGAATCTCCCAAATTCCTTTTTCGGCAGCATCAATATCATAAGAATGAACATCCTTCCAAGATTAGATTTCCTATTTCAGAATCTACCATGTTACTTAGAAAAGAAATTTTTAAAGAGGATTAATTCTTCAGTTTCAAGGTATATTTGGAATCGTAAGAAACCCAGACTTAAATATTCGGTTTTAATGAAACCAAAGGAACTGGGTGGGGTTTCGCTACCCAATTTCCAATTATACTTTTGGGCTGCTCAAATCATTTATAGATTGGATTCACGCTGGGTTGGGATAGAATGTACAAGATGCTTTCCCGCAATGTTATGTTCCCTTCCATTTATTAATAATGTACAAAAAATTCAACAACTGATTAGTGTCTTTACTGTAACACACACACTGGTATGGAAGGATGTTAAAAAATACTTATCCATTTCAAATAAGTGGTCTCTTAAATCTCCAATTGCGCTCAATCCTGATTTCCCCCCTTCCATACAGAATATTGGCCTTTTGACTTGGAGGTCAAAAGGAGTGTCTGAATTAGGTCACTTGTCTGAATTAGGCCAGTTGAGAGTTTTCTTTTCAGGAGTTAAGACAGGAATTTAGTCTGCCCAGTAAAGATTTTTATAAATTCCTTCAAATACGACACTTTTTAGAATTGCAGTTAAAAGAAGGTAATATACAATTTGAACTTACTGAAATGGAAAAAAAGTTTCTCTTCATATACTCTTAAAAAAAAGATCTCTGAATTATACGCATTGCTGTCCAATGCTGGCCCTTCGACCTTGGACTCTTTGAGTGACATGGGAGAGGGACTTTGGATCTATTTTCAGTGATGAGGAGTGGCAATCTGTCTGCTCAAACATATTTCCCAAAAGTGCTTCAATTCCGGTTCATGAACAAAACTTTAAATGTATCCACAGGACTTATCTAACCCCAGTTCGTCTCCATAGAATATTTCCCAATTGCTCTCAGTTATGTTTTAAATGTAAAATGGAGATTGGTACAGTGATGCATGTGTTTCGGGATTGTCTTTCTAAACTTGCTTTATAATTGTTATTTCTTTTTTTCTTTGCTCTTAAGCATTTATAGCCATTTGAATGTATAACAAAGTTTTGCTTGTTGTCAAGATACCTGTACTGCTGTTGTTGTTTTGTTGAAAATTGAATAAAAAAAATTTTAAAAAAGTGAATGTTTTCAAGTTGTTGGTTGTTAATGTAAAATTAATAAATATAATAAAAAAAAAATAAAAAAAAACATTAGTTCATTGCATAAACCATGATGCATGAGTGAAGTCTTATTCTGCATTACAACCTCACTGCCTCGTTACCTGTTGATAGCTCTGCTGCTGAGTCATTGCCGGCGGCACCAAACGAGGCTGGCTTGGAAACACATGTCCGTCCAGGTACAGAGGCGGGAGGTGGTTACCTACGCAGATGAAGCCAAGATGCACATTAAAACGAGGTATAATCTGTGTTAATATTACCGATCAATCCTGCACGTGAAACTAAATCCAACCTTGCATGGAGACGGAGGGAGCGACGGAGGCCACAGGCATAGGGGGCATGGAGACACCTCCGAAGGAGCTGTAGCTGACGGCGCTGGATGAGCTGCACGGGGGCTGCGTGACCGACCCCACGCTGCCTGGAGAACCCTGCTCAGGGAGGGACTGAGAGTTCTCCCAGGCTTTACGTGCAGACTCCATCTGCACAAAGTGTGGCTTTTAGTGAACGGCAACGGATTTTATGAAGTAAATAAGGAAATGTTCACTTTCGAGTCATCTTGAAGTATTTGAAGACAAAATGCACCTTACAATTTATAAATTAAACCTGCTACTTCCAAAATAAATGTTAAAAACCTGAACAGTAATGACTTAATAAAACTCAGTAAGGATAATTATGCAGCATTAATTCTCTCATTATGCCTACATCACAAGACAGGACAGTGGTTTAACATTCGCCCATAAAATATTCCTTCAAACTGTTCGTATACAGGGTGATGTACCTTGAGCGTGAGGTCAGTGGTAGGGAAGGAAATGGGATTGAGGTTGATACCAGGTTGCAGGTGATCTCTGCGCAGCATAGGAATGCCCTGAGCAAGCCCCGCCTAAAACACACACGGAAAACAGGTAGATAATTATAAGCAATTCAGTACGACACCAGAGTAACTAACAACCTCCAGTCGTTGCACAAGAGAAGGATGCACATACTCAGCAACACAACACACAATCGTAAATTGAACAAGCTGAGAAACGAAGAGTGGGAGAGGAGAGATGTTCCCTGAAGATCCAGTGGCTACTATAAGCATGGAACAGGTACGGTAACTCTCCTCTTGCTCACCGTAACATCATGGTATCTGTAACACTAACACCACTGCCTGATACGCCACAGTATCTTTAACACCACCTCAACATATGAGGTCACAGCGACACCGTAACCTTAACCACTGATGAAACCTACGTTGCTGGCGAGAGCGTCCTGCAGCTTGGTGACGGGGTTGGACACGGCCACCGCTGCCGATCCTGGAGGGAGGCTGAAGTCTGAGTCCTTGGCGCTGACTCCAAACTCGATGGGAGGGACGGGGAGGACGTTTTCGACATGGATGTCCACTCCATTAACAGGCGTGATGGGGCCCTCGAGGCGCTCCACTCCTTCGGAACCCTTGCGGTTCTTCAGAGATCGCTCGTTTCCGATCGGCCCGGGTTTGTGCTCTTTGCTCTGCTCTGGCCCTGCGTCCGAATCCTGTACGAGGCGAGATTACGGTAATGAAGGGAAGGTGAGTATGATAGAAGTACTAAGTGCCCATCAATCGTTTAGGGGAAAGATATAATTAATGAATTATTCAAGAACAACCTCTGAATTAGGTTCACTCCCGGTGTATGACACCTGCTTCGTCCATGAGTCTCCACCAGACGACTGGACGGTAAGAGCTGCAAAACAGGAGAGAAATAATAGTACGGAGTTGTATTAAAAAAAATGTTTAAAAGTTTCTAAACCTCCTCCTGTATTATAGCTGGTGTGCGCCATTACCCGTGCTGTTGGTCTCCCAGATCTCAGTGCCAAGGTTATTTGTCGAGAGGGTTTCCTCGGGCTGTTCGATCGAGATACCACCCTGCTTCTTCGCAAAACGAGGAGGCATTTTGGAAGCGATTGCTCTGTTCTTTACCGATACCTGTGGATGGATGGGTGAGTGAACATATTGGAAATTTCTACAACAACCTGTTAAGAGGTTTGAGGTTAATTTCTAACATCTAATCTAATTCTAAAAAGATTCAACTGTAAACCTAATTTAACAAAAAAATTATTAAAACCCTCACCGGTCCTCCTTGCTCCTTCCTTCTTCGCTCGTCCTCTTGTGGTCGCCGCTGTTTTTTGGAGAGCGCATCTTGGAATCCGTCCGGACCCGGAATAGAGACTCCTGGATCGCTTTCAACTATCAGAAAAAGTTTACTTATTAAGTATAGATTTCCCTCGCCAAGTCACTAATAAGTCATGTGAATTGATTAACAACATGGAGAAACATGTATACATATACACTATACACACATATACACTCACCTAAAGGATTATTAGGAACACCTGTTCAATTTCTCATTAATTCAATTATCTAAAATCAACCAATCACATGGCAGTTGCTTCAATGCATTTAGGGGTGTGGTCCTGGTCAAGACAATCTCCTGAACTCCAAACTGAATGTCAGAATGGGAAAGAAAGCTGATTTAAGCAATTTTTTGTTATTATGACTGAAATAACCACTCGTTACAACCGAGGTATGCAGCAAAGCATTTGTGAAGCCACAACACGCACAACCTTGAGGCGGATGGGCTACAACAGCAGAAGACCCCAGCGGATACCACTCATCTCCACTACAAATAGGAAAAAGAGGCTACAATTTGCACGAGCTCACCAAACAGTTGAAGATTGGAAAAATGTTGCCTGGTCTGATGAGTCTCGATTTCTGTTGAGACATTCAAATGGTAGAGTCAGAATTTGGCGTAAACAGAATGAGAACATGGATCCATCATGCCTTGTTACCACTGTGCAGGCTGGTGCTGGTGGTGTAATGGTGTAGGGGATCTTTTCTTGGCACACTTTAGGCCCCTTAGTGCCAATTGGGCATCATGTACATGCCATGACCTACCTGAACATTGTTTCTGACCATGTCCATCCCTTTATGACCACCATGTACCCATCCTCTTATGGCTACTTCCAGCAGGATAATGAACCATGTCACAAAGCTCGAATCATTTCAAATTGGTTTCTTGAACATGACAAATGACTTCACAAATACTAAAATGGCCCCCACAGTCACCAGATCTCAACCCAATAGAGCATCTTTGGGATGTGGTGGAACGGGAGCTTCGTGCCCTGAATGTGCATCCCACAAATCTCCATCAACTGCAAGATGCTATCCTATCAATATGGCCTAACGTTTCTAAAGAATGCTTTCAGCACCTTGTTGAATCAATGCCACGTAGAATTAAGGCAGTTCTAAGGGCGAAAGGGGGTCAAACACCGTATTAGTATGGTGTTCCTAATAATACTTTAGGTGAGATATACACACACAAACTTTTTCCCCCTTCACACACATTAATTGTTGCTCTTACTTGGGTAGCTATTGAGATCATATTGTGAAAGAGGTTCAGACATGTCTCCCTTCATGCCTCTCGGTTTCAGATCTTTATCCAGCTTCTTCCCCGTCGAGTCGGCGTTGCTGGAGGAAAGGCCGTCCTCAGTCTGCTCCACGCCGTACACCGGCCCTGCGTCCTCAGGACTCCTGCACAAATTTGACCAGGTTCATTTTATTTCTTCACATGCGCTACAGGATATAATAATAGTGTTGTTTGAACTCACCGTCTGCAGTTGGTCGTCACTCCATTCTGCCAGCCGTCGTTGCGGTTAGACGACCCGACGCCGGAGGGAGTGTCTGTGGATCGAGACATCTTTGAACCTTCCAAAATGTCACTCTTGCGATTTTGTCTGTCCACCAGAGGGCGCTGGCTGGAAAAACTTCTCTTGGAGAGCTCTCGTTTCTCGGAGCCTGGCTCTCCATGACCGGGGTCTAAGGGCGCCTCGCCACGTTTCTCTCTCCAGTCGTTCAAGTCGCTGTTCTCTGATCCGGTCTCCCAGTCCTCACCCTGAGACGCGAATTCCTGCTGTCTATTCCCGGAATACTGACCAGGCCAATGATCATCTCCGGTTTTGGATCGACCCGGCCAGGGATTCGTGAAATCCCCGTTGACGTACTTGTCGCTGTTCCACTGACCGCCAGATTCTCGTTCCTGGCGCAGACGTCTAAACCGTGGGGGTTTGTCCTGGCGAGGAGGACGTCTCCTCCTCAGCGGCCGGTTGTCTGAATTGTCGTTGTCGAAGCGGTAGTCACCTTCTCTGTCCTCGACTCCATTCTCCGCAAAAGACGACGCAAACTTTGGAGGGTATTTCGGGGAGTCGCCTTCTGTAGATTTTCTCGAGAAGGAATCGCTCGTGAAGTTGTATCCGTTCTCCTGCATGGATCCGCCTCCGAACTGGCTCCCCCTTCCCCTCCAAGTGGAAAAATCCTTTGATCCGAACCCACGGTTATATCCTGTGTTCAGGCGTGGAGGAAGGGACCGACCAAAATTTCTCATTTTGGGTTTTTCCCTTGTGTCTCCGCCAGTGCTCTGGTCGTTATTGTAGACCTTGTTAGACCTCCAGGAATCCCTTTCCACCCTTTTGTTGTCTCCGGACGAGGAATAAGCGGCTTCTCCGTTCTCTCCATTTTTCTGGCGTCTGCGCTTGGGCAGCTCTTCGTATTCTGAGGCTTCGCTTAGAGTCTCGCTCATGTTCCGTCTCCGCGGTTTACCTCGCTGCAGATCATCTGCTTTAACAAAATCCCGAGATCCTCGACCCCGCCCCGAACGCTGGATATTTCCGGTGTTGTACATTCCTCTATTGTCGCTCCGTCCTCCTCGGCCACCGCCACGCGAGTTGAAGTCTCTGAATCCTCTGCCGCGGCCCCGCCCTGCCCCTCTGGCTCCAGCGAATGCTTGCTCTTCATCGATAAAGATCCAGTTGTTACGGCGAGGCACTGCAGGCTCTCTGTTCTCAGAGTTCTCCTTCACTTGGAAATTACTGCCTTCCCAGGCGTTTTCCTTACTGGACTCCTCACTCGGGTTGATCAATTTCTCCATTTTCGGCCGAGAAGACTGCTTCTCCTCGTGAGCAACCGCAGGAGGAGCCGGATGCCTGCTGATCGAAGGCTGGTTGTCCTTTTTCAGGTCGTAGACATTCGTAAGGACCTCCTTCTCAAGTCTGTACGGCACGGGCTTCTCTTCGGGTTCGGATTTGGGTTTCTCGTTCTCCTTGTCCTCCACTTTCAGGGCCTTGAGCACCGGTTTCTTGATGGGACCCATCCTTCTGAAGGTCCTGCCGCTCGGTTCGGACGGCTGGCTCACCCCGCTGCTGCTAGACCCCGGGTCGGACCACTGCACCGTGTCTTTGTCTTTCTTCAGAGGGTCGTCTTTTCTCCAGAAACCTGAGTCGAAACTCTTCTCCTTACCCTCACCCACATCGTCACGAAAATCCAGACTGTCTCTCTGGTTGCGGTTAGAGGACACTTCCTTGTGGTGCTCGGGTTTGAGGTACTCACTGTGTCCTGGTGGCACTTCTTCGTCTCGCTGCGAACCGAGAGAAATGTCAGACCCTCGATTTGGGTGGTAGCCCTGATGGGGGAGATCTTCTGAAGGACTTTCAATACGTTCAATCCCTCTCTCCTCATAGGAGTCCTGCTGAGAGCATGACCGGTCACTCCTGCAGAATAAAAATCAATCAATCAATCAATCAATCAAATCCATCTTATTGTTTGATATAAATAAATAAATAAAATGCGGATGGGAAAATAAAAACTTTGTGTACCGGTCATCTGACTGACACCTCTCGGCGTGGTCATGCTGTCTCTGGTAAGGTGGGGTGAAACTGCGTGCTGGTGGGTAGCCATCTTGACTCCAAACTGAGTAAGTGTCAGCAGAGAGCGCCCTCCTTTCCTGGTGCATGCTGGAATGGCAGCCCTCGTCCGAGGCAGATCCGGGGCTGTTGAGGCGATCCTGCTGCACCGCCGGCTTGCTTACGCCTGCAGAGGAGAGAGCGTGTTAAATAAATACCTTTCACTATAATCCAAAACGAACCATCTTTGGATCGATGGTCATACCAGAGGAGTGGACGTTAGCAGAGTAATAATCGACTGCCGAGCGTCCCTGGGTCACGCGTGGGTCCATGTAAGGAGGCATCATCATCCAGCGGGGGTCAAAACCAAGCACGTGAGGTGGGTAATACCCTCTCTGAGCAGGACCTGAACCGGACTGCTGCCACTGCTGCATCTTATACGGATCCTGAAAGACAGGCATGTTAACGTTCTGATAATAAACACAGAACAGAACAAGTCAAAGTCAAAGTAAACAGAAGTAACTCGTACTACATATGAGGGGGGGGGGGATCAAGAATCAAAAGTACAAATGATGTGACGGACCGCCTTTGAACTGCTGAGAACGCTGATACTGGAGAGCTACAGGATTAAAACTTTAAATCTTGGCATGCTGGAGGGGTTTCAGCTGCTGCCACTCACCTGCTGCTGCTGCTGCTTTTGGAAACGGGGTGGAACGGCCTTCTGGTGCCTTTGAGTGAAGTCGGAACCGTCATCCTCGCTCCTGTAGCTGAAATCGTCTCGATAATCCTGGCTGTGTAGCGCGTCGGATTTTTGCTCAGAAACGTCTATGAGGGGAGAGAGGGGGAATGGAAGGCTTAGAGGATAAATAATCAGAACGAACTAAAAAACTAAAACTGGGAAAAAACTATATTGTCAAGGTGAAGAAAACTAACATTTGATCATGAAACAGTCATAAATTATTATTATTTTTTTTTTACAAATAACCTGGAAGATAAATATATAGATAAAGAAATGCTACCTTTACTCCCGTGCTGCCAGGCCTCCTGATGCGGTTTGGCCGGCTCTCTCGCGGGTGACTGCGACAGTGACAGCTCCTTAATTTCTACTCCATGTGCGTCTCCCGGGTGCGCTGCTCTCTCGATCTTGCCGAATTTCTCGTCCAGCTTCTTGAGTTTCTCGGCGCAGGCAGCCAGCCTCTCCTCCCGGGCTCGTCGCTCCTCCTCCTCACGCCTCCGGCGTGCCCTTTCCACGGCCTCGGAGACATCCGGAGAGACAAATTTTCCCCGAGGAGGATGAGGGGTGGAACGATCAGGCTCATCCTGTTCTTCCAGAGACTCGCTTGCACCGGCGCTCTTCTGCTTTGGCTGAGGGAGGAGGAAGAAAAAAGAAAGAAGAAAAAAAGAAGAGATGAATGGATAAACAGATTTCATGCAAAACATACACTGATGACTGAGAATTCTCACTCATCTTACTTGCAAGTCGGCGGAGCTGTATCTGCTGTTGGTTTTTCTGGAAGGCAAAAGATCATGCTGGTGATGATACGCATCATCCTGACCGTCTGAGCTCATGGATGACTGGCGGTCGCGACGAGCCTCCCACTCTCCCCTTAAAAAAAAAAAAAAAATCATGTAAAGACGCTATTGTCTTCCAGGAGACGTTTATTCATTATGTAAATTATTAACGGGAGGCAGATACACACCAGATCTTGCTCTTCTCGCTGGGGGAGTGATCCTCTTCATCGTCACTGAATTTGAGCTTCTCGCTGTAGTCCACCTCCTCGTGGAGACCTGAGAAGATGATCTGTCTTGTTTACATCTCAAACCTGAACACTACGTCACTGGATTATTAGTTATAGAATACATCAGCTAATTCACTATAGCGGAAAAAATATCACTTCATCCTGAAAAATTTTAAAAGAAACCGAAGCATTTACAATTATTACAACAAACATCACTAGATGTGTATAAAACTGTGGCTAAGCGAAAAACCATATAATAAATTGTAATAAAAAATTAAAAAAACATGGTTTGGTTTGTAGATAAAACTACATTAGTAATATTAATGCCTTGCATGTTTGACGTCTTTACCTGCCCATCCATCCTCGCAGTCGTTGTCCAGGTCATCCAGGTCTTTCAGATCTTCAGGGTTGATGATTGCAGGACGTGAAGGTCGGTCCCCGGGACGCCGGATGGGTCGGGGACCGGGACGAGCTGGGACTCTAGCAAAACGGTTTTCTCTCCGTACTTCGCCGCTACAAACACAAAGGGGGCTGATTATTTTAATTGACTGGGGGGAAAAAATACCAATCCTAAAGAACATTGCTGCAAACATTGTAATTATTAAACAACAATGAAGAAAAAATAAATTTTAGAAGCAAAACTTGGAGGCTCAGTGGGTGCGCTGTTAAGCATCGGGTGTATAAAGGTGAGCAGGTACACACTTGACAGGTTCAGGAGAAGGGTAAGGGGGTCTGAACGTGGGTCGGGCATCGAAGCGCATGGGGGCAACAACAGCAGCAGCAGCAACAGCTGGAGGAGCAACAGCAGTCTCGGAAGAACCCGGGCCATCACGAGTCTCCTTGGGACACATCTGATAGGAAGAGAAAAAAAATGACCCAAATTAAAACTTTCAACGGGTTAACACAAAGTGGCTTAATCAACCAAGAGGCACAAAAATAATTGTTTTAACAATTTTTCCCCGTTATTTTTAATAATCCTGCCACCACCCCTCATCAGATGATTTATGAACTTTGTTAACAGTAGATAATAGAGCAATATTTTAAGACTTACCAGAGGAAAAAATATAACGAACACTTAAATTAACATTTTAAAATAAATAAAAAAATAAAAAAAATAAAAAAAAAGAAAGCAAATACCAGGACAATACACATGAGGGGGAAAAAGCTAATTCTTTTAATTTAATTTCCAGATTTTCATTATTTATCTTCCCCACCTCCCACTTCTCATTTTCTACCTTTTTAATTTTAAATAAACAAATAAAAAGATAAACCAAGTTCTTCTGTTTACTAGAACATTTATTGAAAGCTGTAGGGAACCCTTACGAAGGCAGGCAGCATGTCGTGGTAGGTGGTGGTGGAGGAGTGATGGAGTTGATACTGCAGACCCGGAGTCAGTCGGCGAGCGGGTGGAGCCGGCCGGAGAGAAGCATCCTTCGGGTCAGGGAGCGTGGTGGCGGTGACGGCTGCTGCTGCGATGACGACGGCGGCGGCAGTGACGGCATTGGTGGAAGAGGAAGAAGAGGAGGAGGAGGTGGAAGAGGAGGGTGGAGGAGGAACAGGAGTGGTAGCCTCAGGAGAGGCACTGGATTTGCCCTCTGGATCGGAGGAGAGGGCTGAGGACAGAGGTGGGGGCTGCAGGTACCTCCCTCCGCCCTCCCTCCAACTCGTTACGTCTGAGCACGAACAAAGAACAAAAATTTCATTGATTTAATTAAAACACAATTTCTACAGAAAAGCATCATTTGATCATTAGATCCTGCCCTTTACTTGTTTAGATACATGCACTTATTATTTTCTTTTTACTCAAAGACTGAATGTCGGACCTTGAATTCACTTCTATTGGCACACGGAGCCGATAAAAGGCGACAAAGTTGTTGATTCTTTTAGGTCATCACACATGTGAGGCTAACGACCTTTGGGTTTGTGTGCGCGTGTGTGACAGACGTAAACGAGCCACAGCTCTGAGACTCACTCTGAGGGCGGAGGCTTGGTCCTGGCCCATACGACGGATCGAAGGCGCTTTTTTCCTTGCCAGCCTTGTCCTGTTCTCCTGCTGCTTTCAGCGTCGGAAATTCCTCGTGAGAGAAGGGCTGTAGTCGGTTTGAGGCCCTTAAACCTGCAGGAAGAGCAAGCGTTATATACACACACACACACACACACACACACATACACACACACATACACACACACATACACACACACATACACACACACATACACACACACATACACACACACATACACATACACATACACATACACACACACACACACACACACACACACACACACATACACACATACACACACACATACACACACACATACACACACACATACACACACACATACACACACACATACACACACACATAACAACACACACATACACACACACATACACACCACACATACCACACACACAACACACATACACACACACATACAAACACACACATACACACACACATACACACACACATACACACAACACATACAACACACATACACACACACATACACACATACACACATACACACACATACACACACATACACACACATACACACACATACACACACATACACACACACACATACACACACACGAAAGAATCCAGAACGTCTCCCACTCTTTCACACACACAAGCAGTTGTTTGACAGTTTTTTTAATGCGTTAAACAAATCCTGGTACATTTTCAAGGACTTCAAGCGCTGAATGTCGGACCTTGAATTCACTTCTACTGGCACATGGAGCCGGTAAAAGGCGACAAGGCCTCCGTTTCTTTGCGCACGTGTAGCGTAGGTCATCACACGTGTCGAAGTAATGACCTTTGGGTTTGTGTGCAGGTGTTAATCTATTGAACAGTATGAAAGAAAATGAAGAAAAAGAGAAAGGATGCTGAGTGTTACCATCTTGATCGAGTGCCTTTCCATTTAGTTGTGCCCATTGCTTTGGTCCACCGGTGCTTGTGCTCTGTACGGGAGCAGAGAGAGAGAGGGTCAATACAGTGCGCGCTCTGTGGAGTTTAAATAAACCTTCAACTACAGTAATGAGAGGTGTGTGAGACAGATGAGATGGAGTTCTTGTAAGCAATCATGACGCACAGGGCAGGATTTACTGGAAAACATGGGAAACCAAACCCTTACCACAAAGCTAGAGGCATCAACAATATCAACTTCTTGTTTTTCTGGCAGATTAAACACTTCATGGAGCAGATACCGTTTACACATGCCAAAAAAAAAAAAAACACACACACAAAAAAAAAAACGTATATTCTGATTAAAGAGAAAGAGGTCAAGGGCTAAAGTTTTTACGGGTTTCCTCAAGGTGACGCTAATGCAACATTGTGGATGCCAAGACGAAAAGACCAGTCACAGGTTTGAGCATGTAAACTGGTAAATGGATCACACTGGAATTTCTGATCTGAATTATTTAAATCGGATTGAAGAAATATTTATGCAAAACGTAACTAGCATGAAAAGTGTATACACACACACAACCTGCTATATAGCTACTACAACATGTATAATATTATTATGATATTAGAATATTAAGAGTATATCTACACACCAAAAACTATATTAACCAAAACAACAGAACCATTACAGACTAGAGAACAGCATTATAATAAAGATCTGCAGAGTGAAAGTGTTGTTCTCAGTTTTACCTCCAGGTTGGCTGCCGCTGTAGGCTTCTGAAGATTGGACACGGATTTCTGCAAAGGCAGCGGCGGCTGCGACTCCGGCGGCTGTGCTGTCGACACAACGGAACTGAAACGGAGAAGGAGGTGATTAACCGCACTGAGACACAAACATTTAAAATACCTGCTCTACTCCAAGTCTTGGGTTGCTTTCACACAACTGAGTCATACCACGCCTTACGTACGACTAATTTCATAATTTTACTGTACAGTGTTTAAGGACAACAAATGCTTGGTCTTTCTTTCTAGCTCCATCTCCAGACATGACAGAGCGTTCGCCTTACATAAACATATCATAACTTCAGGATCAAACATCCTGGAATCGGTACTGTAGTGTGAAAGCAGCCTTAGTGTTTTACTCATAAATATCACAACACCAGTCACTCAAAAAGTGAAAAGTGAATCATCACAACTCTCAAACCTTTCGAAAGACATGGCTGGTCCGCATTTATTTTTCAACAAACAGGGCTGAAAGATGACTGTTTTTAGTGAGGGACAGTTTTTCTGTGCCCAGAAAAGTCAAAGAATGATTCATTAAACAGAATCCATGGGCATGAAATACAAACGCAACTCCATCATCTGATTGTCACTGTTTTAAAAAAGGCAAAAGCTAAGCTACTTTTAGAGTCTGCATCACCAGGAATCACATCGCTACTCCTAACAACCAACAACCTGGAATTTCCTTACTGAAAAACTTTTTGAAAAACTATATTTTTTGGCATACACTTTACCAAAGTTACTGCACCCCTGACCGTCCCATTACAGAGGTGTTTCTTTCCAAACTGTTCCCGCAAACTAAAAAAAACAAAAACATAATTGTAACATAACATAATTGTACAGAACCTATCATGACGACGCCCCTGAGAGATCTGAAACCTCCTCGACATCAGCGCCTGAGCTCACTAATACTACTGTAGCTAAAACTAAATGAACACAAACCCGAAGAGCCAAACTCCAACATCTAATGGAAAGACTTTCCAGGAGAGAGGAGAGGAGAGAGGAGTAATGGGAAAAAAAGATGGGGAACAAATCTGGAATGTTATGTTTAACAAGGACAAATGGGTGTGATGGTCACATAGTTTTGGCCAAGGAGAGAAAGAAAAACAAATCATGGATAATCTACCTACACCATCATGTATCACACAAATCCAATTTTCTTACACTCACACACTTCACTCTACACCGAGTGTTTCACCTTACACAAGTTTGTGTTCAGTTGCTTTTACTTACACACACACACACACACACACACACACCTCATCCGTCACACAGCATTACCTTGAAATCTCCTATTTATAATCTCTCACACACAGTGATTCCTGTTCTTACACACACACACTTTGGTCCTTCACCTTGGAGAAACATTCATTTAATGACGCATCTCGGGTTTCTAACTAAAGCGGACAGAGAGAGAGAGAGAGAGAGAGAGACAGAGAGAGATGCGTCTCTGAAAATACTTTTTATCTTTAGACCAATTTATTTATACAGCAGTGTTTTTGTCACTAGCTCTCTCTCTCACACACACACACTAACGATCTCACCTCGCACCATGTTCTACATCTAGGCATTTGGCAGACGCCCTTATCCAGAGCGACTTACATTTTTATCTCATTACATCTGAGCAATTGAGGGTTAAGGGCCTTGCTTAAGGGCCCAACAGTGGCAACTTGGATTTTGTGAAGCTTGAACCTGGGATCTTCTGAACCGTAGTCCAATGCCTTAACCACTGAGCTACACACATATGCGCGCGCACACACACTCCTCATGGAGTGTTTTATCACAGCTTTTTATTCCACCTGAGAATAATTAAGTTAATCTGCACATCAAGCCTGATGTCTTGAGGACAATGGGACACACACTAATACTTTTTCTGGAAAAACAAAATGAATACTTATTCTTAAAGTTCAGCCTTTAGACCCCTCGAGTCAGAGAGCAAGAGAGAAAGAAAGAGAGCAAAAGACACAGAAAGAGAGAAAGTCAATCAAAGAGAGAAAGACAAAAGTAAAGAGAGAGAGAGAAATGGCGTGACAGAGAAAGAGAGAACAAGAGAGAAAGATAGTATAGGCCAAGTGAGAAATGCCATAGAATAGGCATGAGAGAACTAAACAGAATGAGAAAGGGTATGACGGACAAAGAGAATGCGAGAAAGACAAAGAGTGTGTGATAAAGTGAATGTGAGAGGGGGAAAATGACCACACCTCTTTTGATCGGGTTGTTCCTGCTTGTTCGCCCATCCTGTTCCGTCTTTGGGGACGATAATGACGTTTGGATCGTTTCCTCTGTTCTCGGACTTCAGGCTCGGCAGGTGAGCGGGCGGGGGCATGCGCCGGGCAGCGGCCACTTTACCAAGACTCTGTAAGCCATGTCGAGTAACAACTACAGCCAGGAAACACACACACACACACACCACTTACTGACATGTTTAACCCTGTTTTACTCAACTAATAATAACCTTGTTTTTATTGTTACTCTTTGTCTTGCTTTACTTTTGGTCAAACGTCTTATGAAGTGTAAGGTGACCCTGAGTGACCTGACAGGCATCAACAAATATAACTAATAAAACATTAATATTATAATTTTTTATTTTATGTTACTTAATAAAAATATATAAATGAGGGGGGAAAAAAGTGTCATTCAAACTCAGGCCAGTGTTACAAAAACCCACCAGGGTGAAACAAAGGAACAAAAGTAAAGGTTTATTCAAAATGTAATTATTGCAAACGCATTTTAGATTTTTTAAAATTTTTTTTTTTAACACGGCTAAAACTGGGTTATAATGAATACTGAAGGGGAAAAAAACAAGAGATAGAAATACAGATACTTAATCAATCTTAAATGCAAATAAATTATTTTACAGAGACTTTATGTATCAAAAAAAGCAGTAAAAATTAGGGGTGCTCCGATTAGGGGTGTGGCCGATCACTAGAAGCTGTATCGGTCGATACCGATCACTGATTACAGGGTCTACTTGAAGCCTTATCATGTAGCATTACATCTAACAGCAATGTAAATTAAGTATTGAAATTACAAGAAGAGGAATATCATGAATTGACAACTGTATTTATTGGCAAGTAACATGTGCAACACGTCAACCTAAAACATAACAGCCTGTGTTTGGTTAGTAATTGGGAACAGCTTAGAGCTTAACAAATACAACTTTCCTGCAGATTATATAAAATTAAATAAAATAACAGACAAGTAGGGTGAGAGTCGCTGAAAGTTCTGCAAGGTCCGCAAGCATCCGCGAGGCCCAGCAAAAAAAAAAAAAAAAAAAACTTTAATTTTTCATGTTTAAAGAATTGTTTAAAAAATTAACCGTTTAATTTTTCGCATGGAAAGATGGAAACGTAATCACAGCGCAAAAAGTAAGTGGCGGCACGTAATCACAGCTGAGTTAGTCGCGGGGTGCGAGTTGCTGAGCTCTCCCGCTCTCTCAAATGTCTGATGAGGTTTGTGGTGTTAAAATGCTTTGTGTGCTTCCCGCCTCGTGGAATTGGCTTGTTACGCAGGTTGCCGATTGCTAATGTATTGTCTTTTTCACACAACACGTAGAACTGCCTGACTGGTGAAACCATTTTAACAGCGCGCGAAAAAAATATTTGTCTCGCGAGTTTTGCGTCATCTGATCGGCTTTTCTATATCGGCCATTATAGAGACTGCCAATCAAACTTCCCAAAGCAATTATCAGCCGATTATGATCGACGACCGATCAATCGGAGCACCACTAGTAAAAATCTGAGAAGAATTATTAAAAAAACAAAAAGTAGAGTTGCAAATAAAATGAAAGACAGGAATATAAAACTAATGGTACAAAATAGCATAAAAACTTTAAAATAATATTTAGATAATATTTTAAAAAGCAAACATGTATAAAGACAAAAACATGTAAATTGTAAACCTGTAAAAAAAAAAAAAAAGATTGATTTCAAAAGCAACAAAATGTAAACGATAAACATTCCAAAATTTAAATAAGGTACAGAAAATAATGATTAATGTGCAAATCAACTTACACCAACATCAAGAGAAATAAAGTAATACAGTTATAAAACTAAAAATAACAAATAAGAAAGGGAAGATAGTCAACAGTCATTACTTATTTTTTTTTTTTAAGGGAAATACTAAAAGTGATGTAAAGAAAACAGGCGTGCATGGTGTGTGAGGTGTGTGCAAGGCTCACCTGTGGGTTTCTGAGTTTCTATTGACTTTCCCTTGTACTTGTCAAATAGGCTGAGCGAGGAATACTTGCTTTTCCCATCCTTGGACTTGGTTATTTGCCCCAAACGATCGGACATTGCGATGAAATGTCATCGAGTATGGAAATTTTTCTCTGCGCCTCTTCCTCTGTACCGTCTGTTTCTATAAAAGACAAACACAAACAAATCTTTTTACCCTCACTCGTGGGTTTTGTTTATTAGACAGCAGCGTGCGAAGACCGATCCCATGGCCATGGGTCAAATAACTGTCTTGTATCAAGCGAACACGACAACTAAGGAGAGTACTGAAATGAAAACGCATTCTACATGACTTCAAAAAAGTATTAAAGAGTGGAAGGATTGTGGTCAACACTTGACTGGATAGAAAACATGTCAGTGTTTCGCCAATAATAGTACAGACATAGCTATGCTAACGACACCCTCCACCACGTCCACATGGCAAAAAAAAGTAGAAAAAAATAATAAAATAAAAATAAATAAATAATAATAACCTAATACTGTCTGATTTACTATAACAGTCAGAGGTTTAGTCAAGTGATTATGCGGTAATGTGAAATAATGTCCTAAGGAGGCACTTCCTCTTTTTATTATGGTGGCTGAATGATTGTACACTACAGAAGTGTAGCAAAACTACAGTAGTTTGGCTACGATGCATCTCCTTCGCTGAACTTTCTCCCCTCGCTAATGAGTAATCACTACAGTTCATCTATAGCTAATGCTGCCTAAATAAAAAAGACTCCCATTTTTTTTTTCATACAGAACAATGAAAAAAGGTCATGTGATCTAAGGAGTACAGATCGAGTGAGGGGAAAGAAGGGGAGCGCATGAAGCGATGCACCCATCATGCATTGTGTCCACTGTACAAGCCTCTTGATCTGCTTCAGTTGCTCAGGTCTAGACTCAGCAACGTTATGTGGCAATAATATGAAGTCAGCTGACAACCTGAAACTACTGAATCACCAGGACATCACATCTATGGATTTCTTATTCTTCTTCCCTTATGGCATGGCCGTATTCGTGGTTCAGGACAGTACGAGGAATAATTTCCACACCAAATCATCCTAACCTTAAATATAGAGAAAGTTTTAGGGAGAAGGTTTTAATGAGTAATCTGATTCTCGCAACATCGATAAAAGATCTCGAACAAAAGTTAATGCGACACCAGTTTAAACCCCCCCCCCCCCGTTGTCGGCCTCCTCGTTATGCCGTGGGGAACATGTGCTGTAACCAAAGCTAAAGAGCAAAATCTGACAAAATAGTTATTTGCGCAATGCTTTTCGAATTCTCCTCTCTAAAAGCAGGTCTGAGACTATGTCTGGAAGTTGCGTCATGGCCACTGGACGAGGCTGAAACGTTTCACTGCTCATCCAAGTAGTGTCGTCAGTCTGAGGGAAGTCGGGAGGATTCCGCATATTTGTATATTTATCTGAAACAGCTTGTTAGGTGAACAACGGAGAGAGGTGAGAGTAGAGGGGGGAAAGTTGTTGAGACGTAATAACCAGAGTGAGCAACTAGGTGTCGTTGGATGTGGCTTTCATGGTGGACCCGTAAAGAGTTCTTGATCTTCTGAAGATGGATGAACTAGCAGAAAGGAAAATATTAGAGAGGCCGTGTCGGAGGCCTCCGCCGATTTGGTCCGGCCTCTTTCACACCCCTCTCGATCCATCAACCCGGAAGGCACAAATAATATCTCCCAGCCTCTGTGAGACTAAACGAGCAGTGCAATGAGAACTGAGATTTAACCCTCGCTTTTCTGACGGCGCTTGAAGCGATTTATAATCATTACATTCTTTTACAAGTCTGTCTCTTCATCCTGTGCTACATTTACAAAAGAGCTCTCAGCAACAAATAAATATATAGGATTATTAAACAACAGAACTAAATTTAAACTATAACCAGTGTGCGTTTGTTCAAAAATAATAATAAATAAATAAATAAAACCTTAACGGCAGACAGGAACAACTTTCCTGAGTGAGATCACAGCAACAGAAAGGTTCTTCTGTGTTCTGGTGGAAATTCAGGACTCATGTGGTGATTGCCTGACAGCCCCCCCCCCCATCCTACACACACACAAACACACACTATGACAGGCCCCTGGTATGTTCTCTGCCTTTGTGCGGTTCGTAAGAAGCCCACAATAACACTCAAGAGTGTGAGTGAGGTGGGCCTGATCAGCCGACTCTGTATAGTTGCGTCAGTTTTTCCCATCTGCACAAGAAAACACAAACACAACGGCACGATCAATAACAGTCAATTCTGACAGAGATCTGAAATCAGGAAAATATTTTTGATGAACATTAAAGACTCTGTGAACTAATCAACAATCAGGAAGCTGTTGCAAACTAAACTTTTCTAGTTAAATGAGTAGAAATTCTTTTTTTTTTATTACGCAAGCATAGAAAACTTAAATCTGACTCACACTGAATGGTTCAATAATTACAAGAATAACCTGCTTCGTGCATCATCCAGAGTTAATTTTCTACTTTTGCTTATATATTGGATTAAATCAGCAGATCAAGATGACTTGGGTTTTCTGCAGGATTCCATCACTGAGCTTTGAGCTTGGAGGGTTTCCTCCAGGTACTCTAGTCTAAAGATACTCACAGTCTAAAGAAAAGGAGATTAGACCAACTGTCCTTCCCAAATTTTCCAGTGTGCAATGTGCGCCCTGCGATGGATACCCAAAGCATCCTGGGATAGGGTACAGGCCACCTACGACCCTGTACAATAAAAACACTATAAAAAAATGACTGAATGAACACTGCAACCTTAACCTTTATATCTGATGTACTTCTTGCTACAAGTCAATTCAGAGCTGAATCACTCTCTCAGCAGGAACCGGACTTGACACTGTTTCGCTTAGACGCTCTTAAACACGTGGGGGTTCTGAATCACAGACTGCATCAGGGTTTCATTGTGAACAAACCGAAGGCACAAGAGGAAATCAATCCTGACCTCAGAAGTACAGCACTATTCGAACTAGATTATATTACAGCCTTTATACATCACATAAAAGTTAATGCCAAGTGAAATTCTTTATTCTTGTTAGGAGACTGGAGCCAGTTACCCAGCGCCTCAACACACTGAACTACCACCGCCCAAATGTACACGGGGGGACATGTCATCCAGAGAGACATTACACTTCCATTTAGGCATTTGGCAGACACTCTTATCCAGGGGGCTTACCAAAGTGCTTTGAAGTTTCTGACAATAGATAAATCCTTACACTGGTTACTAGGGTATTAACTAAGTACCGTCAGTCACACACTGTTGTGAGAGGGATTTAAAGCAAATACCCAAGTAACAAAGAAGTCCATGTTGGTGTGGTTCTACAAAAAAATTACAAAAGTACATTTTTCTTCATTTCATTTCAAATTCATCTCTCGGCGTGTTCAACAGTGACCCTGCGTCAGACTGTAAAAACTCCCAGTCACCTACTCCTACTATAAACCAAAAAATAAAAATAAAAAAATTAATAAAAGGATGCGTCTTCTATATTTTTGCTTTATTTTCAGCTTGCTGCCTCAAACTAAAACGGATTCCTTTTCTCTACACTGCACCTCTTCCTGTACGACCTGTGATTCAGAGCGGTTCACACTAGGGTAGTTTTTGATTACACTTGACACCAAAGTCTGGCCCATTTTGATCAGTGAGAACACAATCATTCTGCGCTTGAGAACCGTGCCTGAATCAGATTCGTCTACACAGAGGCCAATCATACTTGAAAATGGACAAAACATAACACATGCCAATCTCCGCCTCTGACCTACTCGGCCATAGCTGATACTACATGAAGGCACACGAAAACAACGCTCAACATTTTTTTTTTTCAAAATATCAATAATATTAGGCATAGTGCGAGTTTTAACTTCCTCATTCTTTTCTTCTTTTGTGTTTAATGGTGGCTCACAGACCAAGTAGGTGCATACTGCCACTGCTGTATCGAAGAGTGAAAAAACACAAGTGCACCCAAGTGACTGTACTAATAAAAACAATGTGAATTTATTTTTAAATTAAAACAAAGTCCTAAGCGTCGCCATTTTGTTTTGCCGTGACTCGGAGACCGAACAGACCCCTGATATCCAGACTGAAACTCTTTAACTGAGAATATCGAAACCCCAAACTCAACAAACAAATAAATAAATCGACAGGACAGGACTAACCGTTCCGGAGCTCGGTGACCGGATCAGAAAGAAGTTTAATATCGAAATCCCTTGTACAGAAGATGTGGCACGAAACCAGCAGTTTGATTAGACCAAGACTCAGTTCTGAGTTCATCAGACGTCCGGCGGATACAGGAAACGAGCGAGTGGTGTGAAGTGAACAACCGGTGCTGAAGAGATTTAGGATCTGGACTGTTTAACGTTAAACATTTAAGGAAATATATTTGAGTACATTCACTGATTTAAAAATCTACATGAGATTAAAAGTGTGACCTCGTGTGTTGTAAAGCAACTAGGTTCAGGTTAAATAATTACTTTTAAAACAATAAATTTTCAACCCTGATTTTAGTCTAAACACGTAGGAAAATCATCCCCACATATTCATTTAGCTAAACAACTCTAAACAAACTCCATTAAAATAAAATCCAACTAAATTAGATTATTTCCATTTGCTTTTAAGATTTAAAGGCCAAATTACAGTGCTAATAATGTTAGCCAGCTAGCTCAGATGACAGATTATATAATCACCGATTTAGGACAAAATCCGTAAAAGAAAGCAAAAAAAAAGGAAAAAAGAAGAAAAAACTTAAATCATCATGAATTGTAATATAGAAGTAAAAAAAAGGCGATAAAACCGGCACGCGCTCACTTCGAAGTCTGAGCTCGAGCTTGCTAATTAACTCAGCTAACTAGATATGCTAGCATGCTAATAATCTCAAAAGGCAATACCCAATAAAATAATTCTAAAAACTCTAATGGAATCTAATTCCAAACATCACCGCCTATGCCTAGAACTAAATTATTATCTCTGCTACTGTGATTAAGAATCATTTAGTTCGCTCTGCATCAGCTAATGTCAATGCTAACGAATGTAAACACGGCTAATCCGCGGATGCTAGTTAGCAAAGGTTGAATTTATCGTCATGGGAAGAACAAACTCACACTGATGTGATATTTAATGTTAAATCATCGTAAACGTAAAAATAAGAGCGACGTATTTTTCTGAGAACGTGAGGCGTTTTGTTCTTAAATAACGGTCATGCTAATTTTCAGGCTAACTTCTAATTTACACAGATAACCCCCTTATAAAAATACACAGAACCGTGACAGGATAAATAACCACGCCGATATAAAATACGTTTAACCGCAGCATAGTAATATTTTAAAAATAAAAAAATACTGTACATGTGCGATATGGTGATGTATAAAACCGGACAGAGAGTAGAGATGAGATAGTAAAGATGGCCGCCGCTCGGAACAAAAGCAACAATAAAGTCCGGAGCTGAAGAGCTGAAGGAGGAAAAAAAAAGGCTCGTTTTCGCACCAAGTCGGAGATAAACACTCACCGAATCACCGTGTCGCGTTCAATCTATGTGAGATATTTGGAAATATTTCCACCTGAAGATAAAATCTATAAGGATGGATGAGGATTCTGCGGGACAAATTTTTTCTTAATCTGGGATTTTTTTTTTCTTTCCCGTTCTTTAATGTTGCCTGTAGCTGCGGCTCGGCCTACTGAAATCTACCGGAAGTGACGTAGGTAGTGCGAGTGAGGCGTGTAACAGTGACGTCTGCCGGCCATTTCAGATCACTGCACTTCTCAATATTCAAATGTACGTAGTTAATTATCCTTATAAATAAAATAAAGATTTTGTCTGTACATTGGTCAGAACTTTTTCAATTATATCTTTACATTTCATACATTATAGGACCCGAAACCATTATCAGAACAAATTATATCTGTATATCTGTCTGTCTGTCCAGACAGCATCATTAATTATTATTATTATAATTATTATTGTATTATTAATACAATATACTCTCTGAGAGGCGTTCAAGTCAAAGTGGGACTTCTGATTGGGGAGTGGGACTTCACAACACACAATTTTCAGAATAAAAACTCTCTTTATTCCTCTATATAATCCCCTGCTACACTTATCCCAGTGTTTCACTAGTGCTTGGACACCATCATGGTAGAAAAACATCTCATGAACTCACAGGAACTACTTTAACGGCCCAAACATGAGGGAATGGCTTGGAGAGAGGACAGGACTGTAAAGGGGGTGGCAATAACTCCCAGGCAAGTTCCTGTAATGTGAAATTGGAGTTGGTGAACGATTGAGTGTACAGTTCAAACAGACAGATGCGTCTCTTTCGCAAGTTATTCCACTCGTCCACTGAATGTTCACGACTGCAGTGAGCTCAGAGCCGCCTCAGCTGGGATCGTCATTCATGGATGTATTTCGTTTTTTAAAGCCTTTTTCTGGTTCAAATGTTTTACTGTGTCTAAGAATGTGGCTTATGATGTGCCTATCATCCCACACAACACCCCACTTCCATGCTTCCTTCACTGGCGTCCTGTAGCCACCCTCATCAAATTCAAAGCCATGATGCCTACAAAGATAAAAACGGCTCAGAACCCACCCACCTTTCAGCTCTAATTACCACATTCCCATTGATCCTCCAGCACTGTTGGCGTACATCTAGATTGGTTTCTGTTCTGGCACCTATAGGTGGTGGAATGAACTTCCTCTAGAACTTCCTCTTCCGTTTTTGGCAAGCTTTAAACGACGACTCATGACGTATCTCTTTCTTCAGCACTTGGGTTACCCCTCCCCCCCTCCCTTAAAAAAAAAAAAAAACCTTTCCAACAGTGTTTGAATGATGGTACTTAATTAGTAACATAGTAAGGATCTAACCAATGATGGAAACTTCAAAGCACTTTTATAAGTCATTATGGATAAGAGAGTCAGCCAAAATGGCTAAAAACGTAAATGTAAATGCAATCGCTTTTATACCTTTATTCACCAGAAATTTCATCATGTCCCTGTTTGACTTGAACATCCCTCTTAATATAATTTTTAACGCACTGATATCCCCCCAATATATATGTATTTTTTCATTTCATAAATACTAAATATCAAAACCTTCTGTGACCCAGACACCTCAAACAGCCTGGCAGTGATGCAGACCCAATGTACTGTATATCCTTATCAAACACTTTTGAGCATGGAACTTTCAGTCAAGGCATGAATGTGCTTCTCTTTACGATGAGACTTCGGACATCACCATCACGCCACTGCCATCACGAGGCGAGGAATCTTTTGATTTCAGTATAAGAAATATGTACAAAGAAAAGAAGAGGGAGAAGAACAAAGAAAAGAGAAAAATAAAGAAAAGCAAAAGAAACCAAAAATCAAACAAGCAAAAAAAAAAAAAACTAATGTGAGTTTAGAAGTTGAGAGAGCCGGAGTTAAAATTCCCATCCTGGCTTAATTCACATAAGTTGCATCCTGTAGATTCAACAGTTTTATACATAAACAGGATAAATATTCACTAAGTGAACTTATTTACTTATTTACTTTCATCAAAAAGAAAATCTAAACGACACTATTAAAGAAAATCAAAGCAATTTACATATTTAAATAAATCTGTGTGATTATTTAAATTTATCATCACTTTATTATTAATTTGTTTGTTTTTGTTTGTTTTTGGTATCTCCTCTGTGTTAATGTTACTGCTCCATTAGGAGGCGTCCTACTCACAGAGTCTGTCATCAACCCACACGAAACAGTTGAATGCTAATGCTGTGTGCTAACAGGGTGGATGGAGATGTACTGTAGCACTCCGACTGTTCTCTGTTCTCACAGGAAACTCATCAACAGCAGAAGTTTGTTTAAATCCGTCTCTGTTGTTTTGTTGGGGTGATTTATGCCGTGAACGTTAAGGCTCAGTGGAATCATATTTGTGTTGGAAACATAATAACATTCAGTTCATGGTCACATTCAGAACCAGAACCACCTGAAAGGTTCTTTAGGGAACAGTTCCTGTATGACATCACTCTAATGAACCTTCTCTGAAGATTTAGATGTCAATAACAAACACGTAACACACACACACTCACACACAGAGGCATAAATACCAGCTGTCAGTGCTGTAAAGAGGAGACACATGAGTGTATGTGGGTGTGTGTCTGTGTCTGTGTGTGTTTACACACAATGTTCAGGAGAGATTAAGCTTCACGTGTGACACACAGAGGCATGTTCAGCTCTGATACGCTGCAGCAACATTATCTGTTCCGTGTGTGTGTGTGTGTGTGTTTTGTTAGTAACCATGTCTAGCGTGTTTGGTTTCCAACTTGGCTTTATGTGAGGTCAAGTTCAAGTTTAGAGCAGTTCAGGTTTTTTTTTGTTTTTAATCTTCACACTGTAGAAATAATAATAATAATAATAATAATAATATAATTAATAATAATAATAATAATAATAATAATAATAATGCAAAACAAAATAAAGAAAAAAGGAACTGAAAGAAAGATTAGAAGTCAATAAGATACTTTTTTTAGATCTAATTTTACTAATAAGATATTTAAGATATATAAGTCATATTTTTTTAAAGCAAAAGGTGCAGGACAAAAAAAAAGAAAGAAAGAAAAAACTAAAATAAAATAAAAAATTGATAAAATGATCAGTAAAAAAAGGTAAAAGTGCAGAAAGAAAGAAAAAAGACTTGGAAAAAAGAAAGATTAGAAATGAAGAATGAGAGAATAATAAGAGAATGAACAACATAAACAAGTGAAATAAACAACAGAAAGAAAGAAAGACAAGGAAGAACAACAGGAGGAAAGAAAAGGAAAGAAGAAGGAAACTAAAGGAAAGTTCACAAACTGAGAAAAATTAAATTAAAAAGTGCAGAAATAGAATAATAAAACAAATAAAGATTATTAATATATGATGTATGCTCTTTTAAAAATATTTTAAACACAGAATAATTAAGAAGAAGAAAGTTTAATAAATAAACAAACAATAATAATAATAATAATAAATACAGCAATATAAAACTGTGCACATTTCTCTCACACACATTTTAAAAAACTCAGTCACTCACCATAAACAACCTCAATGGATAAACACAATGACATTTTACTGTGTATTTGTTTTTAAATGAATTATAATAAACAATAAAATTTGCATGCACAATGATATATAAATTTACTCATGCGCATTCTGTATACAAAGCACGATAAAATTATAGCAGCGCAAATTAAATAAACAAATCCATTAAACAGCACAAAGTGTAAAAGAAATAATAAAGAGGAAAAATTTGAAATGGATTAATTAGAAATTAGAAATGATTGAAAAATACTTTATGCTCCTGAACAACAATTATCTGAATTAAGCCCCACCCAATTTAATTTAATGACCACACCCCAAATGATTTCTTGCACAAGATCTCAGAATCTTGTTCTGCGTATGGCTTTGAGGTTTGTGTGAAACCATGAACACGTTATTCATTTAGCAATTAAAACTGTTTTAATA
This sequence comes from Clarias magur, assembly GCA_013621035.1. Classification (NCBI taxonomy): domain Eukaryota; kingdom Metazoa; phylum Chordata; class Actinopteri; order Siluriformes; family Clariidae; genus Clarias; species Clarias magur. The sequence goes on along the minus strand of QNUK01000004.1, from coordinate 5,836,994 downwards.
AAATAGGCTCCTCCTCCTTGGAACTGATTGAAGTGTCGCGGCAGTTTGTTCACAAATCTCACAAAACTGTTATTATGTTTAACTTAATCACTCTTTTGAAGTGTGCGTTGTGAATTTTGTGTACATGGGCGAAAAAATCGCAAGGCTAGTTCACAGGTTGAGGTTTTGAAGATTTTGCAGATTATTAGAAATGTAGTGGCCGCCCTAGGCCTAGCTGAATCCATCTTAAGCCAAGGAATAAAAAGAAAAAAGGCAGTTGTTATGTTAATTTCTTTAGTAGGTGAGGCTAACAGTGGCTATCAAAGTGAAAACACACACACACACACACACCAGCAATCGTCCTTAGTACATCTTTGATGGAGGCGCCAATTTTGTGCTCCTGAACCCCTGCCTCACACTGTGAAGGCGGAGCTGTGTGTGATCGTAATGATGTCATCTGAAGCAAAAAAATAATAAAAAATCATAAACAATCATTAATACAGAATACTATCGAGTCAGACACAATTTCAAGGCAACAGAAGGCAGCTGAAGTTACATGATGGAATTAAAAAAAAAATTGCATTACTCATTTAGCAAAACTTAGCCACAAGATTAGCTTGCTAAGTTAATGAACATGCCTGATTTTGACTGCTTTTACAAACCTGATTAACCTACAATCCACTAGCTATCTAATGCTATGTCACATACTTACTGAGGAGTTGCCTATATGTTTTCGGACACACTTAGCTACCTAGATTTAGCTGTTTGTTTGTGCAGCAGCTCTTTTGCAAGTCATCTTAATAATAAGTGGTCAGGAGTAGCTCAGTGGTAAAGGCATTGGACTACAGTTCGGAAGGTCCCAGGTTAGAATCCCACGACCAGCAAGTTGTCCCTGTTGAGCCCTTGAGCAAGGCCCGTAACCCTCAACTGCTTAGATGTATAATGAGATAAAAATGTAAGTCGCTCTGGATAAGGGTCTCTGCCAAATGCTGTAAATGTAATACGTGGGTCATGTTTCAGCTACCGGTTACCCAATTCCTAAATAAAATTCTTGATTAATACCTCAATCAGATTAGAACAAAGTAGCTTCAGTGTCTTCAGGTTGCAAGGCTACAAGTCTAAATTAGCCTTAATTACTAAATACACAAAAACTAAAACTGTCTACATATATGATGATGTTATATCACACGTAACAGTGATCTCTTTGAAACCAGACATGATGAGCACACTGTGAGCTTAACACACTGCGAACCAACAAAGACAAGTAAAGAAGTCATTAAAAGCTAAATGCTAACATGTGTGTGTGTTTTAGCGGAACTGGATCCAGCTGAATGTCCCGATTGAGAGCAGTGTCTGACAGGCCCCGGACGGCAGCCACACCATCTCCATCAGGTTGAAATTGAGTGAACCGAGCGCAAAGCCGCACGCCATGTCAGTCACATGGTGCTGCCCGAGCAGAACCCGGGAAAGCCCGACCAGAAAGGCCCACAGGACCAGAAGAACCCGGAGTGGCACGGCCAGGACCAGGTGGGATAGCAGGAACCGAGACACCATCGCTGCCCTGCTGGCATGGGCCGCAGGAAACGAGTACACATCCATGGCCACAAAGTCCAGGAAGCCCGGGTTCATTTCCCATGGTCCTCTGCGCTTTACCAGTTTCTGCACTCCAGCTACCGTCAGGATGTCGAGGACAAGCGCTGAAGAGACAAGAAGTGTACCATTTACTTCTCATTTACACTTTAGAACACTTACAATAACCTTTACTAACATTGACTACTAACTCACTAACACTTACCAACACTTACTAACACTGACGACTCACTTGCTACTTACTTACTTACACTTACTAAAAGGGATGGGAATCACCAGTCACTGATATTATCACATTCTTAAGTGCCAATATGATTATGATTGCAAAGAATGATTATGAAGTATCATAGTTTTATAAATAACCCGATTTGATCTTATATTTTCATCACAACTAGAGCTTGCAGTGTTTTGAGACTAATGTAAGGGTAACTTACTAACACTTAATAGCATTACTCCTCACTTACTAACACTTGCTACTCACTGACACTTACTACTGACTTACTAAGCCATACTAAGATTGAACACAAAGACAGAAAGCAAGTAGAAAGAAGAAAACTAAGAACTTGAGAGGAAATAAGTGACCAAAACAGAATCAAATAAAAGCAAGAGAAAGAAAGAAACAAACAAAAAAGAAAGAAAAAAAAGAAAGAAATGAAAAAAAAGAAAGAAAGAGAGAAAGAAAACTGTCAATTCTAAAAGAAAGTATACAGTATGTAGACAGCCAAAAAATGAAGGAAGAAAGAGCAAAGGCAGACAGGAGAGATAAATAACCGCACGTATAATGGATGATTCACTCCGGTAACTCCTTCTTTACCCAGCAGCAGGTTGATCAGCACCTCCTGTCCTGCCTCGGTGCTGCTGCGGCTCAGACACACCAGCGTGCCGCCGATCCACGTGAGCGCGTGCCCGGTGAACGCGAGCAAGGCGACGACGGAGCGCGCGCTGCCCCACGACGAGGACGCTCGCGCGCACACGCCGAGACGCTTGGACAGGTGGATGTCTGCGGCCCGGAGCGCGCTGACCGCGATGCCCCTGAGAGACGGGTTCAGCCGCATGCAGTCCTCCTCCGGCCAGCGCGGCGGCTCCGCGCGCTCCTTACCGCCGTCCGCGGGCGGCTGCGGCGCGTGCTCGTGGCGCGGTCTGGTGCAGGTCGGTCTGCGCGGCGCGCCGCCATGACGCTGCTGCGGCGCGTGCAGGGACAGGAACTCCTCGCGCCCCAGCACGTCCCCCCGCTCCCGCGCGCGCATCCGGCTCGGGTTACACGGCATCTCGCGGACTGAGGACAAATTCAAAATAAAAATAAACAAATCGTAATTTATAACAGTAGTATTAACACACACACGCACACAGACAGAGCGCGCGTGTTCAGCCAGACCGCAGTGTCCACTGACGCTGTAGGGGACACACTGATGTCACTGAAGACTCTGATTTATTTATGTGTTTATTTATTTGTTTGTCTGTAGTTTTTTGTTTGTGAATATTATGCACCTGTGCCTGCAGTTTTAGACCGGTTCACTTTAAAACGTTTCTATTGTAATTCTCTTAACACATCATGCTCTCCCCATCTCCAGGTCCAGGTGGATTGATCCGTTTCCATGGAAACGTAAGAGAGGCATTTTCAAGAGGCTCAACAGCACACGACAGAAACGACAAAATGAAATGTGTTCTAAGACATGCTATAGCTCTAACCACTATAGTAGTAGTAGTTACAGCAGCAGTATAATTTATTGTTTAAATTTCAAATCTTTAATCTTGATAATTATATTCAATCAGCGTATCCAAGTACGCGTCATTGACGGTTAAAGAGTTTGTAGAAATAGTTATAAAGTTAAAGCTAAAAATAATCTGCTGATCTTTAATGTAATGAGTGATATTATTATTATTTCAGGTTGAAGCCCACATACATGTCTGTCTGTCTTTCTGTACAGCAGAACTATCTGTCTAACTTATTAATACAAAGAAATAAAAGATTAGTAATCTATAATATATAGGTTATCTTACGCCTTGTTTACACTAAGTGATACTTCTTTAATCATTAGCCAAATACCCTCCCTGTTTGGTAATCGGAGAGAGTGAATCACAGATGAAAAATTGAAAAAGTAGATCGGATAAAGATGAAGATATGTCTTAAAACGATTTTCTTTTACGGTGCAGGTTAAACTTCAGGCAGATATCTGAGTACTGCAAAAGTATCATTAAATTCAGTTTGGCGGTCGTTTCAAGACGGGCCCACAGTTTTACCCATACGCAGTGCACGGTTAAAACTTATGGTTTATATAATTTGGCACAAAACATCTCATCACTTCATTTTTACTCAACCTCCCACAGTCTAAAGACGTGCACTGTACAGTAGGCTATTTCTCACTCCCAAATTGCCCTTCGGTGTGTAAGTGAGAGAGTGTGTTCTCAGATGAAAAAAAAGTATCATAGGACAAAAATTTCCTATTTACAATTCCAAGGTGCCTTGTTTGATCCTGAATTCAGGGTTAAAGTGTATTATTTCCATGCATGTGGGTTTCCTCTGGGTTCTCTGGTTTCCTCTTATATTCCAGTAGGTGGTGACACTAAATGCTAGAGAGCAAGTGAGAGTGTGTCATGGTTTGTGTGCATGGTGGTCTGAAATGAACAGGTGTCACATACATCCAGGGTGTACTCCTGCCCTGGACTCCAAACTCTCACTTTTGCACTATTTTACTTTTTCTCACTATTTTAGATTCAACCCTAATCATAACATCTGACATGGTGAATATAGTGTTAAAAAAATAAATAAAAGAGAGGTGAATAAATCAGCATGGATTTATGTTGTAACTGGAGATCATTGGTTTGTGATCATTAACAAGAAAGGTGACCCTCATGTTGTGTGCGACTACACTACCCACAATGCCCCTCGCCCCACAGGAAAGGGCACGTGACGTTTTTCAAGAGCCCTTGAAATAAAGAGACCATACGGTGTGTGTGTGTGTGTGTGCATGCTGTGTGTGCATGCTGTGTGTTGTGCACAGCAGAAGCGCAGCGCTGCAAGACGACGCAGCAGCAATGGAAACCGGAACGCACGGGAAGTAACGCGGGGTGCCAAAACTTTCGCACCCCTACACAGAGAGAGAGAGAGAGAGAGAGATATGAAACTGGGACGTCCTTGATTAGCCTATATTATATTTGAATCTCATTTCTTTTCGGCGCGGTGCCCGGAGGAGGGAGTCTTTCTGAGGGGGAAAGTTGCCTTTTTGGATTTTTATTCCAGTGGACCAAAAAATATTTGAGCTGCACTTCTGTACAGGCGTGAAGAGGTTCACAAGGACACGCCAGGAATCCCAAGATTGATTGAACCATATTCTGCTTTTAAAAACAAAGAAAAGCAACACGACTTTAAGACGGAAACTATAACTCGGATGTTATATATGTTATAAGCAATTAAGCTTAATTAACCTAATTAGACTCAAAAACAAGCTATTATTGTATATGCAAAGTCATAATTGGAGTGTGGAGCAAATCATTATACATTATACAGGCTCTTTATAACTATAGAAACTTTTTCTATAACCGCGTAGACTATAAGTAAGAAGAACTTTTTCTTAAATGATCTGCGGTGCGCATTTGCTTCTTTTTCTTTAAACGGCAGCACGCGCGCACTGCAGCTCTCTCGCATTACCGCTCTTTCTGGCAAACTTCTCCGAACTCACCCATGCTCACGGATCTCCGATGTTGATGAATGACGCGTAATTAAGCAGCTATAATGCTTCCGCCTCCGCGTGCATGCGTTTCTTGTCTTTTCTTTTCCGTTTAAAGAGAGATGTGACGCTGAGCGGCGTGTAGTCTGGATCCTGAAGCCTGGGCGCTTTTGGGGAGCCTCCTGTACTCACACTCTCACACGCGTAACCGGAGGGTCCTTGGTGAGGAGGAGAGAGAGGAGAGATCATGCATGCATCATGAAGACACACACTGACATCTGAAAAAAAAAAGAAAAAAAAAAACCCAGACACAAAAGAAAGAAGTCTGCGTTTCTCCTTTATTCCCTGAGATGACCGGGATGGAGCTTGACCCCTGTCGGTGTGAGGATGCAATAAAAACGCGTGTTTTTTAAAACGCGGATGCGACATTCGGTGCATGTGTCCGGGTCTGGTGCACGCTCCGGGACGTCGCTGTGGCGGATCTGCGCGTCGCTGCTGCTGCTGCTGTTTCACGCCATGGGCTGCATCCAGAGCCTCCGGTACAAGCCGAAGAGTTTCCGCGAGAGCGTCGCAGTGCTCGAGGTGACCACCTCCATCGACCCGAACCCCACCAGCATCGACGAGTCCTCCAGCGTGGTGCTGCGCTACCGGACGCCGCACTTCCGCGCCACCGCGCGCGTCCTCGTGCCCCCGGTGGCCGCCAAGGAAACGTGGACGGTGGGCTGGATCCAGGCGTGCAACCACATGGAGTTCTACAACCGATACGGAGCCGAGGGCATGTGAGTGTGAGGGCGGGCATGGTGGCTGGGGGTTGTGGTGACTGTGTGTATGTGTGAGTGTGCTTTTATATATATATGTGTGTGTGTGTGTGTGTGTGCGTGTTATTAACACTCATAGAGAGATTATAGGCCGTATGACATTATGCATTACACCCTGAGCCAACCATGACCTGATACTCCTCTGTGCGATACATCACAATATTTAACACACATTATTATTATTATTATTATTATTATTATTATTATTATCGTCCCTACACCATATGAATTTTTTGATAACGCTTGTTTTTGAGTTTAGAGCTGCGTTTAAAGGAGGGTTTAAAGGCCCATGCGTTATCATCAGACGTCACTTTCTTTATTAGACACTGGGTCTCGTTTATTAGGTTTGCACAAAAGTTTTTCTTCTAAAACGTTTCTATTTATTTATTTTTCTGTTTTGCCGGATGTGTACAAAAAACATATGCAAGTTTCTATGCATGTGCGAATTGAGAAACATCAATCAGAGATCTGTAAAATCAAAATAAGCGTCAGGTTTAAACCAATTTTTAAATGACAACACTGACTAAATGGTGAAACAGTGTGCCCGTCACTAACACCTCCAGTTACTCGAGTGTGCGCACACTCACAAACACACACTTCCTTTATTCCTCTAGGATGCCATTAATTTAGATCGTAGCTATGGGTTGGCATGTTGGCTGGGGTTGTGATTATTTGTGTGTGTATGTGTGTGTGCCATGAACACTTATAAAGAGATTATAGGCCATATGACATGACATATTATACCCTGAGCTAGACATGTCCTGATACTCCAATGTGCAATACATCGCAATATTTAACACCCATCATTCTTATTATTATTATCGTCCCTGCGTCATGTGGCTTTTTAGATAAGGCTTGTTGTTGAGTTTGTGCTTGACGATAAGAGCGGTGTATAAGGAGAGCCATCTGAGGGTTTAAAGGCACACGCTTTATCATCAGACGTCATTTTCTTTAATAACTTATAAGCGCTTGCTTCATTTCTTCCTCCTAGGGTGCCATTACTTTAGTTCAGCTCGAACAGTTATTAAATTTTTCCTTTTACATTTCATGGTGTTAACCGCTTGACTCCTGTTCAACTCAGAAGCCGCTGGTGGTCTTCAGACACACGCCGCGGTTGAGACGTTGAGTGACATTATGTAGCCCAGATCCTGCAACGGTTTCTTATGGCCTACTTCCTGTTGTAGAAACCACACCATGACCTATTTCAGCAGGGAAAAAAAATCTTTAGTGTGTCATGAGATGTCTTCAGGCGGCGAGCGACTCGAATGGTAGCGAGAGTGTTTAAAGAAAGTAGATATTTTTAATTCTTGGAAAATAGAGATAATTTATTTTTGATAATTAACATTTAAAGGGTTTGGACTGTTACTGTTGCACTTTATGGATTTATTATTCTAGTTTTTAATCTCTAAAACTCCCAGGAGCTGAAATCAACGTCCGTACTAGTTTCACTGTCTAGGAAGTGAATTGATTGGTCAGAAAGTGTGGATGAATTTTCCATAACATCCGCTCAGACAGTAGCGCAGCGTCTTGTTTATATACTAACAACTCATTCACGTATTAATGCAGTGCGGTGTTTCTGTGACATGTGGAAGGAGTCTTTAGTGTCAGTGCTTGGTTACAGTCAGAGTTATATTTCCATGATTTTTAATGAATAAATAAATAGTTGTAATCGATGTAAAGTTGAATAAAATGCACAGGGATGTGTTCTTACGGGAAAATTAAAACATTTCTATTGTTTAATTTTTTTACAAAAAAAAAAAAAAGACAATTTGCTCTCATCTGCCCTCTAGTGGGCGCTGCTTTAATTGCCCAGGTGAACACAAAGTATGCAGTGAATGTGTGAACGATGTTGCTTGATTATTTAATTGTGACTTCAAGGTCGTCGAACACTTTTGGTATCTGTTCACAACGTGAAAGTTCGATAAAGCCGTACAGGTACAGCGAGACTGCGACGCTCAACAACCTCGGAACATTGTTGTTTAGTCACATGATCTACTAACGCCATGGATCTCAAAGCGGGATCCCCGACAGAGGAGCCGGAGATTAGAAGGAATTAATAACAGTGTTGGTATCAAAGCCAGTTGCACCAAATGCTAACAGGAATGTTAGCAGGAAGGAATTTTAAGCTAGCTAGCCTATTAGCTGTTAGCTATAAGCAAGTATAAATTTTTCAGGATTACATTCAGGATTACAGAGCGAAAAGAACGACAGTAATTATTACCTTATCACAGTCTCAATCAGTCAGGCCGTTATATTATGATTAGCCGCGTCAGCCGAGTCGATATTCTGTACATCCGCTCTCTTACTCCTGCGATATTGCTTAAATGATGCGTAAGTTAGCTTTTTTTTCTAATCACAATTTGGTCATTAAGCTCCTCCCACCTACCAGCTCTTCATTATCCTGCTACAGCTAGCAACCAGGCTAACTCGTTGTTCCTCCGAGCTCGCTAATCACATCTTTTTATACTGCTGCTTCATTCTGATCACGTTCAGCCGTGGTATCATCAGGATCGGAAAAGATTCTATCAAAAGTTAATATCTGGCACCATTCAAGAGCTCAAGACCCTTTTCTTTCACGTAAGCGTCGACAGAGTTATTTCATGTCTCTCTGAAACGCGTACCCCTGTGAGACGCTAACGCATGAATCTGCTTAGTTTTTTATTTTTATTTTCTGTAAGGTCCACTTCCAGAACAGAACGGCACTTCCTCGACAGTTTCCAGACACTAAACATTTCTTCTGGATTATTTTGGACGCTTTGATCTGTTCCTTGAGACAAAGCTCAGATCCTGATTGGACCTCCTCCAGCGTTACGTGATGAGATTAAAAAGTGTGCACCTTTCGCAGCTCTAAGGTCAAACTCAGCTCTCGTGCAACCTGCTAATTAACAGCCCAGTGTTAAAACTCATCCCCTTACACACACACACACACACACACACACACACACACACACTGTGATCGATCGCTGTCTCTCTCTCTCGGCATCAGATCTTCCATTAAACGTAAAGCGAGCAGCATGACAGAAAGCGATACTTCCTCTGATCTACAGCAGTTCGGGGCGACTTCGCTTCTCAGTGACTCAGTAAAGAAGCACTTGGTGTGTGTGACAACATCGAACAGCGTCTCAGAGAGGAAGTCATGTCATTTTAAAAAATTCTTATTCCTCCTCGTTCGCATTCATGAAACTCCTCTCTATCAGCAGGTTGCTGTGTAGAATCAGTCGTACAAGGCGTTAACCAGAGCGCGCCACAGGAGCACAGGTAACGGTTTCTACCCGAGATAGCTCTCAGAACGCCTGTTGAACAGGAAGTGGGTGTGGTCAGGACCGGAATGGTTTCGAAACAACAAGACAATGGATAACTGATTTAATTCAGCAGACAGCATGAAGCATCACCGTGAAGCGCCGTCTGTCTGTCGTCTCAGCGTGTGATTAAGTTTACAATTAATACTAAAATAAAAAAATTTAAAATAAAATTAATCAACAGAAATATGTCAGCGTGTTCAGTGTGAGCTTTACGAATATTTATTTTGCCAATTTTTATAGAGATATGGTTTCATTTCGGAAAGTAATGTTTAGTTCGAGGAAACCACTGACTACCCAAAAAAAACATGGCAAGCTGTCATTGAGGTGTGTACGTGTACACACACACACACACACACACACACACACACACACACACACACACACACACACACACAAAGGTGTCAATGCCCCGGAACTCAGCACAACCCAAATAATCCCGGCTCAGCCAGCGCTGCACAGTTTGACTAAAAAAGAAACAGTACAAGGGGTGCCAATACTTAGGGGCTACAATAAAAAAAAAAAATAAAAAAAAATATTGGTAGTTTTGCTGTTGTTTAGTGTAAGAAGGCAGGTGTAGGTACACGTGGTTATTTATAAAGGAGCGGTGTAACTAATAGATGGCCGCACATTTTTATATTAACCTCGATTTTAAAAATAACACCTCACACACACACACCTTCATTCTATATCTACACCCGGTGTAAAATAAATGCAACTCATGCGTCTCCTGCACAGTGTTTTCTGTCAGCGGCTGTTCTGCTGATCCACACACTCCTGGCAGAAAGGTCACCGCGCCGCGCTCCTGCAGTTTCAGGAAAATCGTCTCGAATGTCAATCTGGACACCGAGAGCAAGAACAAAAAAAAGAAAAAAGTCCCACTGCAGGGACGCGTGTAAGTTTTATGTAGGACTCTATTAAAGACTCGTTGTAAAGTAGGACTCGTTCGGGAAACTCAGGACACGTTGCTGTCCAAGTACAAGTAAAGTCAAAGCAGTCACGATATCAGTAGGGACGGGACTCAGCAGGGATGAGCCGATACGATACGATCACGATACCTCTGGGCCGATTCGATTCAGCAAGTATTCAGATTCCGTTTAACAAATTTAGCAAAAGATTTGCTCGTGCCTCAACGATGCATGTCGGTGGGTGAGTAGTTTAGAGCTTCGAGGAACTGCGACTTTTCGCCACCGCAAATGCAAACATATAAAAGTAAAAAATCAGACATATAAAAGTAAAAAATCGTTTTACATGAGGACAAGGGAGCAATACTCTGACTCTTTCCCTGAGTTAAATAAAAAAATTCAATTTCACTCTCCAAAACAACGGTCAAATGTAAAATGTATTCCCTGTGATGTCATGGTGAATCCCTCCCAACTCCAAAATCACATTTAGTTCAGTTTTTGTTTTTTATTTTTGTTCGCCCTCTGCCTGTCAACCCGAGGTTTCACTCGAGACGACCACGCGAAACGGCTGGGAGTTCAGGACTTGAGTATTTTTCCGCAGCGTGATAATACACACTATTGTTACTGCGATTCACAAACCAGAAAGCCAGATGATCACGGGAGCTTAGGAGAGATAAAAGCCGCGTCTATATTAGCGACAGCGTTCTTCCAGTGACCGCCAGGCCTCTCCCCCCGTCTGACCCCCCCCCAAGACAAAAATAGACAGCGCGGCCATTATGCTTGATGTCTTTAACTCAACCTCGTGTAGCTAAAAATAAAGCCGCGTCTGTTGCCTCTGGGGAATCTGCGCCGCGGCTTCCTCCGGTGATTAGCGTGACTCAGTGAACTTCAGGGTCTTTAAAGTGGCTGCTGTGATTTTCAGATCATTTCTGGTGCGATGGTTCTTAAAGAGAGCAGGTTTTTTTGATCTTTCAGAAATGTGTTTAGTTAGATCTTTTGGAAGGTCCGAAAGAGTCTTTCGAAACTGATGGAGGATACGTTTCCCTTTCTTTCTCTTTTGACGAGCGTTCCTCTGTCCCGTAGGTCGAGCTGGGAGCTTCCGGATCTCCGCGACGGTAAAATCCAGGCCATCAGCGACTCGGACGGTGTGAACTACCCCTGGTACGGGAACACCACGGAGACCAGCACCGTCGTCGGTCCCACCAAGAAAGACACCAAGTTCACAGTGAGCATGAACGACAACTTCTACCCGAGCGTGACGTGGGGCGTCCCGGTGAGCGAGAGCAACGTTTCGATGCTGAGCAACATCTGGAGGGACCAGAGCTTCACCACGTGGCTGGTGGCCATCAACCAGGCGTCAGGGGAGACGGTGGTGCTGCAGACGGTGCGCTGGCGCATGCGGCTGCACATTGAGGTGGATCCGGATAAACCGCTGGGGAAGCGATCCAAGCTGCTGGAGCCCGTCGCTCAGGAACAGCCCCAACTGCTGGGCAAGAACGAAGCGATCCCGCCCAACGCCATGGTCAAACCCAACGCCAACGACGCGCAGGTCCTCATGTGGAGGCCCAGGACTGGAGATCCGGTGGTGGTCATCCCTTCGAAATACTGATTACAGTTAGTTTTTTTTTTACAGAAGGTCAGTTTCGCTCTGGTGGAAACGTGAACGAGGATCAGAGCGGAGCTTCTTTTTTACGAAATGGGTCGGGATCACTGTGCTAAATGCAAAAAAAAAAAAAAAACGTGTCACAATATAGTGACGCACTTAATAGAGTGACTTTTCAGTGTGTTTTGCATTGGAATATACCAATATACCATTTGTATTTATTTATTCGGGTGGCGTTCACCACAGGCGCAGTTTTTTGTGCTTTTTTTTGGGCGCAGTTTTATACGACACGAGACATTGAATCCATGCTGCCTTACGTTTACATTACGCTTTTACTGCAAAAAACAAAACAAAACAAACTTCAGCCTTAAACAGACAACATGCGTCGCAGTAAAGCCTCGGCGATCCACGTCTCACGATCAGCGATATTCCCTAAAGAGCTGCGCTGCTTTTATTATGATGATAATAATAATAATTATTATTATTATGTTTTTTTTTTTATTACAGTGTACACCTCTTTGTAAAGCGCAACAGGTTTCTACAGATATGTTTCATGTTTCATGGCTGGGAATAACTCCAGGAGACGGAGAGTCTGGCTTGGTGCTCATGGTTTGATTTATTCTCTGTAGACGGAAAGGAAACTTTATCAAAGCGCTGCAGAGAGAATTAGTGCTGGAGAGCTGATCCCAAACGTCCGGGACGTCCTTCATGTGCAGCGGCTCGGCCGTCAGATCGGCCTCGTCACCGGAGCGCGCGCTCATCCTCGCTCAGCCTCTGATCAAACGCACAACGCTGTGTTCATCAGGACTGAGCCAAACATCACACACACACATACACACACACACAGAAAACACACACAGAGAAAACAAACCATTAATGATAACAGAGCCGCTGTTCGTAAACGAGATCGTCTCTGACGCGCGCCGTCTCCGACACGGACTTCTGATCGATACGCTCGTTAAAAATTGATCACGTAGGCTGAGAGGAGGAATACTGCTCTGCACTGAACAAGATGAAGGACGCCACGACTTACACACACACACACACACACTGTTACGCTGTTCCAGGAAAATCATCAGTGCCGGAGCGGCTACACAGCTGCAGCGCTTTATTCCTCTTCTGCCGCAGCAGGTTTTTTTTAAACAATGGCAGTTTTTATTGATTTTTTTATTTTTAAAAATTTTTTCCCGATTTTTTCCCCTAATTTAGTTGTGTCCAATTCCTCCCCGTCACTAGGGGCTCCCACATTAAGGCTACTACCACTCAGCCGGGAGGGCCGAAGACTATCACGTGTTTCCTCCAAACCACGTGACGCCAGCCGACCGCATCTTTTCGAACTGCTCGCTCGCGCACCATTGGGGGCGGCGTAACACACTCGGAGGACAGCGCTATCCGCTCCCCCCATTGCGCGAGCTCACAGAGGCCCCTGACTGGCCCTGAGCCGTGATTAATGTGGGAGCACGATGTACTTCTCATCCCTCCCCTCTGAGAGAGCTCGGCCAATCAGCTCTCTCTAGACCTCCGGCTGCGAGAGGTTACAGCATCACTCGGGATTCGAACTAGCGATCTCCGGATGATAGGGCGAGCGCTTTTACCACTGCGCCACTCGGAGGCCCGTTTTTATTGATTAAACGGTGACACGTCGATCCTTTTAATCCGTTAAAAAATGTGGACAAAAATCTATAGAAACGTAAAATCCGAGGTTATGACATCATGCCGGAAAAAAGAAAAACATAAATGAGTGCTAGGTAACTCCTGAACCGCTCCTCTGTAGAGCCGCACCATTTAATCAAAAATATCACACGCAGATTATTTAGACACATCGCGAAATGCCATATTAAAAAATATATACATTTGAATTTTTTTATATTAAACTCATATGAATTCCCGATGGTGCAGATTTTACCTGTAGTAACAAGCAGGCTTTTTTTTTGCGATTAAATACTTGCCCGGGTCCATAGTGTGATTATTATATTTCTGAGATGAATTGTGCAGCACTATTCCTATAATAATTTTTTTTTTAAAGAAGGATATAAACCTAGTTTTTAGGAAAAGCAAATTAAACCAAACCAAGACTAAAAAGAAACATTTTAAAATGCAGCATTTATCCTGACCTTTTTTCTTTATAGCGCCAACTGCAGGTCAAAAACATTTAACAGATATTAAATTCTACAGAAGTAAAAAAAATAAAATAAATTGAAGCTCAATAATTAAAAAATGTTTTTAAATTATACAAATTCACAATCTATCTGTGTATAAATCTGCAGGACTGATAATTAAACATCACCCCTCCAACCTAACACACTCACACACACACACCTGCACCGCGTCGCTTATGTAAAGCAGTTAGAACACAGCAAAGTTTTTTACCGTCTCTGTAAAGCGGAAAGTTCTGCTGCTCTTACGCCCACCTCCATCACCGTCCCGATCAGCAAACTTAAAACTCTGAAACTTCCCCGCTGCTTATTTAAGATCTGAAACTGATGGTGGAACGTCACGAACGTCAGGAACCAGAGCAACAGCGGAAGAGATTAAACGTCCATGGGAAATTAGAACCCTCCACACGTGTTTATATACAGCATCGTTTCCATAGTAACAGCTCGCTCACATAAGAAAACAGAGAATAAAAAATGGGGGAGGAGTCTTGTAGGAAGGAGTCTCCAGTGTCAGGGCTTTTTCACAGACAGGACAGAGGAGTTTACGCTTCTAAAACATGATGAGGAATCATGATGGATACGTTTCCTGACAGTGAGACAGACAGAGACACAGACAGAGAGACACACAGACAGACAGAGAGACAGACAGTCCACACTGATGTAGTATGTTAACTCCAGCAGAAAGAAATGAAATGATGTTCATGCAGCAGAGGAATGAGTTTAAACCTAAAGCTAGAAAGTGAAGTGAACATTACACTGAACTATCGTCTCTGTGTAGAACTATTAACTGTGGGATAAAATACAAACAGGATGTTTATCTGTACTAAATGTTCGGTTACGTGATAAACAGCCGTGTCTCCGTGTGACAGCTTCTCTTCTCAGTGAGATGAAAATCCCTCCGCTTCCCAAGATCATAACACACACTGAATTTTAGTTTTTACAGCCTCTGTAACAGACAAACAAACAAAAATAAACAAAAATGACAAATGAAAATATCTGTACTGCAGTATAATACAGTACCTTCATATTTATTATATGATTACAATAAAGCAAAAACACAGTAGATTAATCCTATTTCTAGACGTTTTTTTTATTTTTTTTTTACCATAATTAAGATCGAGTTTGAAATGCTTTTGGCAGATCATTTTATATATTTTTGATTTTAGGCATCTATTCCTAAAAACAAGCAAAAAATAGCAAAATGATCTGAAATAAAAAAAAAAAAAGTGAAGCTTGCCTTTTTCTTTTTAGACTCGAAAGCGTCTCGACAGCGGCTCATCGTTACACGTTTGATTTTGAACAATCTTATAATAAAAAATATGAAATAACTTCACCCATATCAACAGGATTTTGACTTTTGTAATTAATGTTTTATTTTTTTGCAGTGTGATCAAATATAGAGATAATAATAATGATAATAATAATATATAAACAGTATATATTTAATATTTTCAGCTCTGTTTCTGTTGATCAGTAAAGTGCTGGGAAATATACAACAAATAATTTAGAAAGAGAAATATTCATTTTTAATATATAGTTTACAGGTGTGACAAAATAATGACTTTCAGAGATTCTTCTTCTTCTTCTTCCTGATTCAGTGTTTCTGAATATAAAAGAAAAAAAAACAGACTAATGCACACACACACACACACACACACACACACACACACACACACATACACACACACACACACACACACACACACACACACACACAAGAAAGAAAGAATCCTTGAACTGACACCAACCATCCTGTTTGTTTTCTCAGCAGGATGTAGTATTAATGTTAGTGTTAATGTTAATATTTTATTAAAATTCAGGACGTATTTAATTAAGTTTTCATTTAAAATCAGTTGATTTTTGAATGTGTAAAGTGAAACCGGTCCGATCCGATCACTGGGTGTTTAACCATCAGATCTCACGGACTTCCTGTCTGACAGTTAAACAGCACAGACTTCCTGTCTGAAGCTTCTTCAGTGCTTTCTCTCGGAATTGCTTGTGTGTGTGTGTGTGTGTGTGTGTGTGTGTGTGTGTTTGAGAGATCTCTGTGTTCGATGAAGCTGAATAGAAATAATGAGCTGCTCAGCAGTTTACACACAGATTATATTCTGATAAATTTGATTTGTTTCAGCCGATGTTTTATGTTTTTTTTTTTTTTTTTTTAGCAGCTCTGCCATCGAACTATGTTACTTGAAACCAGACGGCGTTACTGACGAATTAGTCAAACTGACGATGCACAATGTGAAATATTTGTACTGAAATAAAAAAACAAATGATTCTAATTTAGTGTACATCTCTGGATTTCTTATTTATTAGAATAAATGAAAATAAAAAGAGCAACTCGCTAACATTGAGTAAAACCACCTTAGTTTTGATTTCTTCTTGTGGGCGAGGGTGAGGCTTGGTGCCCGCGTCACCAGTGTAGTGTGGCATCAACAATAATCAGTTAAAAGTGATAATGTTAAGGCTGATCTGTGTTAACGTATCGTGTGAGAATCAATTTCAAACAAATGAACAATTTTTAAGAGTAAGAGTTAAGTGTAAATAAATAAATCACGTGGAATTGAACGCGGGAATAAACCAATCACGTATAAGATTCTCACGGACACGAGTGAATCACATTCAAGAATTAAAAGCGAAAACTTCAATTATGTGAACTCGAGCGCACTTTTTCACAATCAGCGTTGTAGGTGAAAGCGATGACATAAAGAAGGAAGTAAAAAGAGAAACGAAAAAAAAAAAAACCCTTAAATAAGCTGATGCATGAGCAGAAAAGAGGAAGTGAAATTAAGTCAAAAGGAAGTGAGTGTGTGCTGCCGATTTAGATCACGCAAGTGCAGCGGGTGAAGAAAAACAGCATTTACATTTGAATTTCAAAGAAATCCAGGAGAAGCAAAAGAACTTATTTTGGTGTTTTCTGTCACATGTTGTAAGTTCACTGAAAATGAACAAATCCAGTGCAGGAATAAATGCATCGGGGAAAAAATTGATCAAATCAGGTGAGAATTTCTCCAGAAGGATGCAGCAGAAACTCTCCAGAGAAAATGCAAAGAAATCCAGAGCAGAGGCCGAGAGCTTTACTGCGTTATTACAGCTGGGACGCTCCGCTTTTAGAAAATTATCTGTAAATGTCTGCGAGACAGAAAAGCATAGTGTGTAAAAGCGCAGCATTAAAATATTTGTACTTTGACAGCTTTAAAAGTAAGGTTTCAACTCCGAAATGATGAGAATAAACGTGGAGACGCTCAGATAGCTGTATACGGGACGCAGACGATCAGAATGCTGACGTATTCATCTCTTAGCTTTCATTCGACGTCTAACATTCTTTAAATCCTTCATGATGCTTTAAACATATCACCCAGATCGTTAAACTTTAATCTTATACACACACACCCACCGATCATCTATAACATTATGGCCACCTGCCTCATATTGAGTAAGTCCCCACTTTGCTATGAAAACACGGATGCACTAATGTGTGTTCTGACTCATTTCTTTCAGAACCAGCATGAACCATTTTTCAGCCATTTGGACAACAGTGTATAGGACGGACTACACGGGCCAGCCTTCACTCCCCATGTCTTGGCCTCACATGACTCTGTCTCCAGTTCACCGGGGTTCCTTCCTTGGTTCACTTATGGTCAGTCCTGACCACCGCAGACCAGGAACATCCCACAAGAGCTGCAGGTTTGGAGTCTGTCTATCGTACCCCGTCGTCTAGACATCACAATTTGAATCTTCTCACAGTAGCTACAGTTACAATATCTCGTTACAGTGGTGGTTGGAATTGGGTGGGATATATTAGGCAGCAAGTCAACATTTGTTCCTTAAAGTTGCTGTGTTGGAAGCAGATTTTGAACGACTTTAACAAACTGACATGTCTGTTATGTCTAGACGACTAGGTTAGTCTTGGTGTCTCAAAAACCGCAGCTCTTGTGGGATGTTACCAGGCTGCGGTGGTCAGGACAAACCGAAAGTGATCCAAGGAAGAAGAACCAGTGAACTGGAGACAGGGTCATGTGTGGCCAAGGCTCATTGATGCACATGGGGTGTAAAGGCTAGCCCGTCCAATAGAAGCGCTAGCGTAGATCAAAATGTGAAAGGGGGACCTATATAGTTAGGACACACCTTCAGGTTCAATGTGATTTATTCTCTACATTCTAGAACAATACTGGACTGAACAGTCTATTGTTATTTTACGACACGAAAGTCAGATGTTCTGGAACCCATCAAGCTCCATGATGAAACTGTCTCTCATGAAGACCTTCACAGGAAAGAAAGAACAAAACTTAGCTCTGCTGCAGAGGAGAAGTTCATTTAGAGTCACCAACCTCAGAAATCACCAATTAACAACCAGCACCTCAGATTAGAGCCGTTATGAAACTTTACAGAGCAGAAGTAGCAGATACATCTCAATATCAACTGTCTACTTTGAATAAACGCTTTCAGCATTGTTTTACAGATAGAAAGAAATAAACATCAGAAACGACCATGGAGTCAGGAGGGGTGCACAAACTTTTGTCCAGTAGTGTATATTTCGGTGTTTTATATTCCGATCATGACTCTGCTACACAGAGCACAAAAGAACGAAAACCTCAAAGGACAGGCAATAGGAGTGATAAGAGCTCGTCCCTGGAGGAAGGGAAAGATTAGCCGAGTTACTCGACAGCTCTGATCGTCACTCCGTTTGCTGTTCATCCTGTAATATTCTTCAATGAACACACTCCAGTCCTGAAGTCAACCTCTCAAAGACTTGGTGAAAAAATTAAAATAGTAAATTTATTTTACTATATTCACATACCACTGCTATTTCGGCTAAAGTTAGCCACGACCCGCTCACATAATCACACATGACTAGCATTCCCAAGAGCCAAGCTAAATTTACAGGAAGCCGTTAGTCACTAGCGCACACCTGTTTCAATCTGTAACATTTAGCAAACACAACAGATCTCTTGCCGCTAATATCGGCGCATGCTAATGTTACAGCATTAGATTCAGGGCATCTACAGCTCCAGTCAAAAAAGCTCATGCTATTCTAGTACACTAATTACACTGGGCTACAGTGTGCTTAGGTGCAGTGACATCTGGTTTGGGACGTAACTGTTTAACTTTGGATTACCTCATTTCAGAATATTCAACACACCAGACGTTTATGGCTAAACAAAGTAATTAGCAAATTTTGACCATTTTTCTCTCATATATATATGAAATAGGGGAGGAGACAAAGCTTATAACATTATTATTAAATTAAACATTACTCTTTTTTTAATTTCTGTTTTTTTTTGCCAAAACATTTTCAATGAGCAAAGTAAAGAACAAAAAAAGGTCCTAAAATGGCACCTAGAGGAATACCAGCTGCAATCATACAAATTCTATACAGTAAAACCCAATAAACACCAAATGTAAATTTTATTTAACATAAAATCCAAACAGGAAATAAAGCTGTTGATAAAAACTATGATTTATGTTGTCTGTGTGAATTTTGCAGGTTTTTATTCATGCTTTTTATTTATTTACTTTTTAGTTATCTAGATTGTAGGTACAAGGTTGTAGGTGGGAAAGAAACTCAGTGGGTGTTATTTATTAATTTGCTTGGACCTGTGTAAAAAATACTCAGTGTCCACCGAGACCTTTCTTTAAAGCACATTAAATATGATATAAATGATCATTTATGAACCCGACCTTCCGATCAGTAACCCACCGCCTTAACTGTTTGAGCCAACAATCAAGTCTCTCCATGGTGTTGTCACCACATGAACAGTTTTTCTGGGTGAGTTTAAGCTGTATTTGTGTGTGGACTTTACTCAGATCTGGCAACCCTTCCATCAAGACAAAGGGTTTAGTCATCGTAGGATACTTTTCCTATTTTATCAGCGTTAGCCTTTTTGGCCTGTCGTCGCTCATATAGCCTCGGCTACATCCCATAATCGAAGGTACTTGGCACCATGGAGATTCCGGATCTAGGAGTGCTGTCAACATGAGGCACCAGATACGCTTGGTTTCAGGATCAACATAAATGTTGAGGGCTGCGCGATATGGCGCTAATATCGATATCATGATATAAGATGGCACAATAAATATCTGAGGGATTTCAAATATCACATAACAAATATTTTTTTATAATGATTTCAAACTATTCTAATCAGATGGATAATATTAATACCAGTACTAGATGTTAGACGTTTAGGTTTTGCACTGTCCTCAATCTTGAAAAGTGTAAAACGTTTTTAACACTTTTTAATTCAAATCAATTTAACATACACATTCCAATTTGCAACAGATATGATCACTAAGCAGTTTTGGAGATCTCCATAATCCATATATGTCTAGACATACTCTATACTACTGTAAATACTGGACTGTTTTTAGTACTGAGTATTAATTTCAGTCTCAAGAATCCCTGAACGGTATTCTAGTCGTAGAGCATGGTCATGAATAATGCTAGCATTTGAGGCTGGTTTCACTGGGAATGTTGGCGCTTTAAATAGTATTTTTATGCCCACTGTTGGTGTTTGATGTTGGTTTAATGAAGGAAATGTTTAGATAATTTATAAACAATGATGTTTTTCGGTGGTACTTTCATAGAGAATGCATTTCGTTAAGATTGCTGGTGTTAAGGCCTTTCATTTAGAATGTTGCTTTTTTGGTGGTATTTCCTTGGTGTTTCATTGTGTTTTAATTGAGAATGTTGGTTTTTGAAGGTGTTGTATTAACGACAGCTAAAGGTAGGAGGCTGTTTTTGAAGAATGTTGATTTCTGGTTGTATTTTTATTGCTGTTATTGGAGAATGTTGGTGTTTACTGGCCTTATAAAGGTAATTACTGGCGTTTGGTACTGGAGTTTTAATGGAGACTCTTGGTGTTTATTTGACATTTGTTGGAGTGCTGTTCTCGCTTCGTTAAAGAATTTGGTGTTTTGCTGGTATGCAATTGTTTGCAACATGACTTGCAGTCGTGGCTAAAAGTTTTGAGAATGACACAAATATTAGTTTCCACAAAGTTTCCTGCTAAACTGCTTTTAGATCTTTGTTTCAGTTGTTTCTGTGATGTACTGAAATATAATTACAAGCACTTTATACATTTCAAAGGCTTTTATCGACAATTATTGACATTTATGCAAAGAGTCAGTATTTGCAGTGTTGGCCCTTCTTTTTCAGGACCTCTGCAATTCGACTGGGCTGCTCTCAATCAACTTCTGGGCCAAATCCTGACTGATAGCAACCCATTCTTTCATAATCACTTCTTGGAGTTTGTCAGAATTAGTGGGTTTTTGTTTGTCCACCCGCCTCTTGAGGATTGACCACAATTTCTCAATGGGATTAAGATCTGGGAAGTTTCCAGGCCATGCACCCAAAATTTCAACGTTTTGGTCCCTGAGCCACTTAGTTATCTCTTTTGCCTTATGGCATGGTGCTCCATCGTGCTGGGAAATGCATTGTTCTTCACCAAACTGTTGCTGGATTGTTGGAAGAAGTTGAAGGGTGTTTTGGTGTCTTTATTCATGGCTGTGTTTTGGGGCAAAATTGTGAGTGAGCCCACTCTCTTGGATGAGAAGCAACTCCACACATGAATGGTCTCAGGATGCTTTACTGTTGGCATGACACAGGACTGATGGTAGCGCTCACCTTTTCTTCTCCAGACAAGCCTTTTTCCAGATGCCCCAAACAATCGGAAAGAGGCTTCATCCGAGAATATGACTTTCCCCTAGTCCTCAGCAGTCCATTCGCCATACTTTTTGCAGAAGATCAAACTGTCCCTGATGTTGTTTTTGGAGAGAAGTGGCTTCTTTGCTGCCCTTCTTGACACCAGGCCATCTTCCAAAAGTCTTCGCCTCACTGTGCGTGCAGATGCGCTCACACCTGCTGCTGCCATTCCTGAGCAAGCTCTGCACTGGTGGCACTCCGATCCCGCAGCTGAATCCTGGCGCTTGCTGGACTTTCTTGGACGCCCTGAAGCCTTCTTAACAAGAACTGAACCTCTTTCCTTGAAGGTCTTGATGATCCTTTAAATTGTTGATTTAGGTGCAATCTTAGTAGACACAACATCCTTGCCTGTGAAGCCATTTTTATGTAACGCAATGATGGCTGCACCCGTTTCTTTGCAGGTCACCATGGTTTACAATGAAAGAACAATGATTTCAGGCATCACCCTCCTTTTAACATGTCAAGTCTGCCATTCTAACCCAATCAGTCTGACATAATGATCTCCAGCCTTGTGCTCATCAACATTCTCACCTGAGTTTACAAGACGATTACTGAAATGATCTCAGCAGGTCCTTTAATGACTGCAATGAAATGCAGTGAAAAGTTTTTTTTTTCTTTTTTCGAAAATTAAGTAAATTTTCTTAGCAAAGAAGGACTATGCAATTCATCTGATCACTCTTCATAACATTCTGGAGTATATGCAAATTGCTATTATAAAAACTTAAGCAGCAACTTTTCCAATTTCCCATATTTATTTAATTCTCAAAACTTTTGGCCACGACTGTACTTTTAAATGCTAATTTAATCTCAGTAATCGTCAGATTTTATCGTGAATTAGGCATGGTTAGGATTCTCCTGGATGTTAAAAAAAAAAAAAAAAGAATTACTCAATCTAAAGCAAGTGCATTTTTTTCTAAGGAATATAAGGTTACGAATGTGTAACATGTGGCTAAGATGATGGCGTAGTACATATTCTCTGACCAAATTTAATCATGTAGCCAACTACCACCCATCTGTCACCATGAAGCACGACCACCTCTATGCCACCCCTACCCCTGAGAGAGCACAGCCAACCTGCTCTCTAGACTCCCGGCTGTAACTTATGATCTCCCCGGATGATTGGGCGAGCGAATACTTTACCACTGTTGGGAGCCGACACTAAATAAGATTACAGTAAATCAGTTCTGGTGTGTTGGATGAGTTTTACAGGGCAAACAAATCTCTAAAAGATGTTTCTTGGTGTTTGAGCTGGAAAAATATCAGTTTCTGAGATGAATAATCTCCAAGACGCGAGAAGAACAGAATTACTTTGTAATTTGTAGAAAGTTTTTCGTCGTTAGCGTGTTTATCGTTCTCAGGCTGCTGGGTTTTTACCGCCCTGCCGAGGACAACTCCGAGATCATAATTACCAAATGCTGCCGATCGCGCTGCAGCTCTGAAAATAAGATCTGCCCTTCTCTTTTTTCCCTTCACAACCCATTAACTCCACACTCGTGCACTAATTAGGAGACTCTGATTGAAAAACAAGATAATTAAAAAGCCCTGGCTACCATTTTCACACTCAGTAAAACGAATCAGAATTGAAAGACGGTCCTGATATTGGAGAATAAATAAATAATGAAGTAAATAAATAGACTTATGAAGCATAGCCCAGGGGTTAATGAGGTCTGAACACTCCTGATGCAGCTCGACATTCACGATAAGAGAAAAATAAGAAATGAGAGAGAGTGAGACTGACAGGGCCAATTACACATTTTCAACTCTGACATCTGGATGACGATCACAGATGTGGATTTTAGTGTTTTTTTTTTTTTTTTTACTGGATTAGCTCCGCCCCATCTATGAGAGGTTTGTACAAGTGCTCCAGTAGCATCAGTTCAAACACACACAAAAAAAGTCAACACTGAACAAGGAACTTACTTTTCAACTCTTCCACTCCATTAGGAAAAGGCCATTACGGAGTCAGCAACTATTTTTATACTTTGACTGTGGTTGAATTTTTTTTTTAATTAAGGGACTTGATTTTTAAAAACTGTGACAAGCCGTACACAACTGCAACAAACTTCTTGATCATCTACTTATGATTTCTAAGAATCTCAAAATTGCACAGTTCAAGATCAAATTTGGGAGCATGGGAAAAGACCTTAGATGAGACAAGGATAAAAAAAAAAAAAGATGAATGAACACACTAAACACTTGTATGATGAACCTCAGAAGTTATCAAGTCCCCAATTTAACTTTTTCTTCCCTAAATTAATTAATTTATTTTTTGCCACTTATCTTCTTGCAGTTGATGGAGATTTGTGGGATGCACATTCAGGGCACGAAGCTCCCGTTCCACCACATCCCAAAGATGCTCTATTGGGTTGGGATCTGGTGACTGTGGGGGCCATTTTAGTACAGTGAAGTCATTGTCATGTTCAAGAAACCAATTTGAAATGATTCGAGCTTTGTGACATGGTTCATTATCCTGCTGGAAGTAGCCATAAGAGGATGGGTACATGGCGGTCAAAAAGGGATGGACATGTTTAAACGATGTCATTTAAACGATGCCCAATTGGCACTAAGGGGCCTAAAGTGTGCCAAGAAAAGATCCCCCACACCATTACACCACCACCACCAGCCTGCACTGTGGTAACAAGGCATGATGGATCCATGTTCTCATTCTGTTTACGCCAAATTCTGACTCTACCATTTGAATGTCTCAACAGAAATCGAGACTCATCAGACCAGGCAACATTTTTCCAGTCTTCAACTGTCCAATTTTGGTGAGCTTGTGCAAATTGTAGCCTCTTTTTCCTATTTGTAGTGGAGATGAGTGGTACCCGGTGGGGTCTTCTGCTGTTGTATCCCATCCACCTCAAGATAGTGCGTGTTGTGGCTTCACAAATGCTTTGCTGCATACCTCGGTTGTAACGAGGTCAAAGTTCAGTCAAAGTTGCTCTTCTATCACCTTGAATCAGTCGGCCCATTCTCCTCTGACCTCTAGCATCAACAAGGCATTTTCGCCCACAGGACTGCCGCATACTGGATGTTTTTCCCTTTTCACACCATTCTTTGTAAACCCTAGAAATGGTTGTGCGTGAAAATCCCAGTAACTGAGCAGATTGTGAAACACTCAGACCGGCCCGTCTGGCACCAACAACCATGCCACGCTCAAAATCGCTTAAATCAGCTTAAATCTTTCCCATTCTGACATTCAGTTTGGAGTTCAGGAGATTGTCTTGACCAGGACCACACCCCTAAATGCACTGAAACAACTGCCATGTGATTGATTGATTACATAATTGCATTAATGAGAAATTGAACAGGTGTTCCTAATAATCCTTTAGGTGAGTGTATATGAGTGATATTTTTTAATTTAAAATAAAAAGGCATTAAATAAAAAGCAGCCGTTTAGTATATTCATTCGATGGATGTTTATAAAATGCTTTTTAACGGAAATGACATAAAAGAAGCATTATTCGCAATCAGTTAATATTTTATAACTCTGAAGGACCCAACCATCCCATTGTTTAAACTTCGCCTAAATACACAAATTATAAAACAATTGTTATTCACACATTTCTTCAGAATAAAAATCGTTAGCAACGGATAATGAGGATTTTTTTTCTTCTTAATCCATGTTCACACAGTGTAAAAATGGAGAATAAGAAACAGCACATTTCTTTTATCATATTTTATTTGAAGCATGTCTTATCAACATGTCGCAGAATAGCCGTTCTACTTTAAATTAAATCCATCGTTTATTCAGAACTCATGCAGAATATAAAAAAACAAAACAATGTATTCATTTAACGAGCCTCGCAAATCTTAACACGGTTTTAGCGTAATGAGGAAGCGAGAAACGTCTCCGATGGCCTAATTCTATGGTAACCTCATACAGCACGCACACAAGCACACACACACACAGCAGAGTTAAACAACTGACCGTAAAGCACTGAGATGTTAGTTTTTTTTTGTTTTGTCACTGTATGATGGACTTTTAATGGTAAATATTACTGCTGTATCATACTTTAAAGAAAAACACTGAACATTGTGAAAATGTTGGTGGTATTTTCACAGTTATTGCTGGCAATCAAATGTGTTTAAACTGAAAATATAAGGTGTTAGTCGGCCGTTAATAAAGAATACTGCTTTTCTCTTGTGGAGAAGGCTGAATAAATTAGGCCTTTTTAAATCCAAAAACAATAGTGTTCTTCTCTGTAGTATTTCCATGGCCATTGCTGGTCTTGACGTTAGTTTAATGGAAAAAAAGTTGTCAGTAAACGTTGGCTTTAGACTGTATTTTTTTTCTATAAGGAATGAGAGTTTGTATCCATTGTTGGTGTTTCACTGTGCTTTATTGCAGAATCTTGGTACTTAGAGATTACTTGTTAAATTATCTGAATGAAGGTGACGTAATGGAAAACGGTGGTGTTTTTTGGCTGTTTAACTGCAACATTAAACACTCAGTTTTAATGCAGGCTGTTGTTGGTTGAAGGTGTTTTCAGCTGATATTACGCAGCGGGTGGAAAAAGTCAGTGACTGTGTTGTGCTTTGAGCTTTGGTGGAGAGTCTGGTATGGCGATGGTGAGCGCTTCAGACTGTGAAACTTGTCAAAGTCGATTTGGCTTTAGAGCATTTCTGTAAACTTTGATGTGCACAGAGAACCCTGTTGCAAAAAAAATAAAAATAAAAATCTGATCTAGTTGCAGGGCGTCAGAACAGCAGAGGGTTCCAGCAGCTAACTTCTCCAGCCGCCAAACGTCTGAGAAGACGACCTAGGAGACAAAATGATGCATAAAAATACGCAGATATAAAATGTTCACTTCTCCACATGGGTCCGAAGAGGAGTATGGTGTGAGAGCAAAGACATCGAGAGCCATAAATAAAAAATCTAAGCCAAAGAATCTAGCCATAAATAAATAAATAACCTGTACTTTTCAAAAAATTTTATTATTGTAAACACACAAACACAGATCAGCCATAACATTATGGGTTTGGGTTCTGTGGGACCGTTGGCGTGTGCTGCTCTGGTGTCTAGCACCAGGACTTTGGCAGCAGATCCTTCAGACGCTGTGGTTTGTGGGGCGGGGCCTCCGTGGATCTGGCTTGTTCGTCCGGTGTATCACATGGGCGCTGGATCGAATGGGGATCTGGGCGTCTGGTGGGATCCGTGTGACACATTAAGTGTTCTGGTGTCTTTCTATTGAGACCAACTTCGACTTTTCAGTGATTCGTGCTGCATTGGCTTTTCTCTGGTTTGGACCGGAAGGATAGGACTTTGGGCATGGGTGAGTCTCAGGTGTCCATGACCCTGTCACCAGTTTACTGCGGTATAACTGTTCATCAGTGTTATTTAATTCACCTGGTGTTAGTGTTAATGCTATGGCTGGTCAATATATGTCTCTATACTGTATATGATTCAGTTTTTGCAATTAAAGCAGGTTTTATCGCTCTGAGCGAAGCTGTGCCCCTGATATAAATAATAAATAAGCAGAAAGTCTTCAAGCTTTTAGTTAGAATAAGGACTTACTGATTGTTATTCGTATTCCCGAAGCCCCCGAAACCTTCAAAGACAGAAAGAAAAAAAAATACATATAACAAATTTTAACCTGACATCACACTTGCAAGCGAGCAAGCTCATACATGCTTGTACACACACACACACACACACACACACACACACGAATTCAACAAAACAAAAGTTCTGTCCCACCAGTGAGAATTAATTACAATGTGTGCGGTTAAATTACCGCCGTGTCCCGCGTTCACCCTGACATACCACCAGCCTCTGCCTCGAGAACGCCGCAGGTTCGAGCAGCGTATAATTACTGTAAAGTTCCTCTGATGTTCTCTGCATCTGCTGTGCCAGAAGCCCACAAAACTAAATAAATACCTTGGATCTGGTGTTTCTTTGAATATCAGAACGCCTGAGAGTTTGATGTTGGTCTGATACAGAGTTTCGGTGCTTGTTGGCGTTCACACTTGTAGATCCAGATGCTACACGAATGCGTCACATGGTGCTAGGACAAATTATCTGAGGGTATTTTAATTATGAAAATAGCCTTTGGTGTTTTTATAGGATTTTGATGAACATCACTGGTCTCGCCACAGAGAATGTTGGGGTTATACTGACGTTTGCTGGACTAAATAATGAACACCTGTTGTGTGATAGTGTTTTCATCAATAATGCTGGTATTTTATAGTTAATCAAAGTGTATGAATAAAAAAATATATATGTGGTGTTGGAATTTAAAGGTGTTTTGATAGAAAATGTGGCATTTTTTGTTCTGGGGTCGGATGGTGGTGTGGGATAGGATAGGATCTCAAAGTGTTTGTTGATGTCATTACTGATCAGTGTTTCAGTTGGTTGGTGTTATTGAGAATGCTGGAAGCAGGTTGAAGTGTTTGGATAGAAATTTCATCTGTTAAGCACCAAGATGTGGCACTGGAGCATTTCATGGTTGTTTTTTTTTCTTCTTCTTTTAGATATGAATATAAAAAAATGCTGGTGTTTACAGGCTGTTGAAAGCGAATACTGGTGTGTAATGTGTCTTAAGCTTTTTTTTAAATGAAAAACGATGGTCTCTGTTGTCTGCTGACGGTCAGTGTTTGTCGTTGATATAATTTTAACAATCAGTTCTATCACTATGTGATGTTTTTCCTAATGAAAAAGAATTGGTGTTTAAAGTGGTTTTGGTGGGAACTAGTCAGTCATCAGTTTTGATGAGAATGTTGAACACTGGTTTGATGGTTTGTGTTGTATCTGATGGCCTTGAATGGTGTTTGTTGATAATGTTGGATGATGTTTCTTGCTGGTGTTTCCATTTAAAAGAAACTTGATGGACACCGATTGATCATGTGATAGAGAGCGTTTGCGTCTCATGATAAACCCGACTCCTGGATGGTGTTTTAGCGCCGGTTTGATTTTGAACATTTCACATCCGATGGTGTTTTAATTGGCTGTCGATGGCGACCGTTAAACTCAAACAGTGCTGTGATGGAGATGGTTTTACTTGATGGAGAAGTTTGCCATTTGATGATGTTTGGTGATAAATATTGGACTGATGAGCGCTGAGCTTAACGACACTAATAAACAAACTGCTCTCTACAACACTAATGTGAGAAGGGTTAGAGATTTGCATATCCAGGATATTATTCTCCACACTTTATTTCTTTATAAATGGGCCACGTCACCCTGAAGATTTGAGTCTGGAAGCTTTAACAGTTTGGTGGAACGTGGGTTAATAACGGCGCGTATAACTTTCACCACAAACTCCGAGACACGAGAGACACCGAGCTTCCTCTCTGGTGGTGTTTATTTCAAGCTGATGGAGAAAAGCAGCGAGGGTTGATGAGCTTTTATTTGAGTGATCGGGCCGTTCCTCGGGCACGGCCCCGCAATTCGTTCCCTTCATTATAATAATGAGCAACCGGAGTGCGCGAAATGTTGAGGCCCGGACACGTTCATCCATCTATAAAATCTTTCCCATTAGCCTTAATGTCTGTATCGCTGCTTGAAAGGAAGCGTGCAATCTGTACACGTCCATAGATCATGAGTACAAAGTTGGAGGACGGAGAAAGATGACGGCTATGTGGCTGGGAAAGAGACGCTTAAAAGAAGATCTCTCGGGCCAACGTTAAACAATAAATTTGCGCGCCACGTCAGGGTTAAATCTATAAACGTTAGCATGACTTCTGGCTGTGAAATTGCTGGCGTGTGGGTGTGAACTGACCTCCGGAAGAACCGAAGCCTGAGAACGCAGCCGTCTGGCTGCCGAATCCCGGACCCTGCTGAGCCAAACCGCCGAAAGTCGGTGTGCTGTTCTGATTAGCCATACTGCCGAAGGAGGGGCCGCTGGGGGGGGACGCAAAGCTGCGGAGGAGGGGGGCAAAAGAGAAAAATTATTATTAGTTAAACACAAACAAACAAAAATATGATTGATATGTTATTTTTTCATCTTTGAAATCATCAAGGCAAACGTTTCATATTCAGAGAGTATTTATTGTTTTAAAACAATTATTTCGTTTTTTTTTAATTATTAATTTTAAATAAAGGCCAGAAACTCAAACGGGATGACGATATATCACTGACCTTCCCCACTGTTACAAACAATAATAATAGGAAAAAGGTAAAAAAGAAAAAGAAAAAAGTAATATTTCACATAACGCAGATGATATTTTATTATTATTATTATTATTATTATTGTTTAACAAAATTACACCTTCACAACAATTTCGCTGGAATCATAAACTGAAGACAATTTTAATTTACGGGCAATGATATGAATTTTAAGAATCTGAAGATACTTTTTATATACTATATATGTTTATCATTTTCATAAAAAAAAAAATCTAAATGTACATATACAGTAATGTGCAAAAGGCACTGTACCATCTTTAGTACAAATGTTATAAATAAATAAATAAATAAATAAATAAATAAATATATATATATATATATATATATATATATATATATATATATATATATATATATATATATATATATATATAAGTAAAACAGCGTGGAGGTTTTACTGAGTGTGCTTGACTCTCTCACACTCGTTGCTTTCTATTTTCATGCAAAACACCCAGGAGCAGACATTAGATTTTTTTCTTTCTTTCTTTTTTTTTTTTCTTTTTTTTCTTATCTGTAAACTGGTCTGTTCTGTAATATAGTTTTCTTTATAGGCACGCAAATATTCTTCTAGAATGTTCTTTATTTATTCATTTGAATAATGAAATAGTTTTGTATACAATAAATACTGACATGATAAACATACATTAAGATAATATGGTGCCTAATACTTTTCCATAGTACTGTATATAAAATACGACTCGTGTTTAACTGCAACCCCTGTGACCTCTGACCCTGATATCTGGCAGCTGAGGTTCCTTAGATGGTGGATCAATTTACCTCCACATGGCTGTTTAAGAGTATAAATATGAACATGTATAACAAGTGGAAATGTTTGATTAGCTAAAGTCAGTCAGAGAAAGTGAGGAAGTTCATCTGGGAGTACGGAGAATAAATATCCTACTTGAGCTTAATATAGTGGTTGATTGATTCGTAGAGTCAGTAAATAAACAAAAAAAGCATTGATGTGCACATTTACATGTAAATGAAAAAAAAAAAAAAAACATTCATTTATAATAAACGTCTGAAATTATGTTAAATTATTAGTGTGTTTGAGAATTAAAGCTGTTCACCTTGATATCCGTTACCCAAATGCAACTTTTTTTGTCCAAGAAGGAGCACAAAATCAAATTTATTATATATATATTTTTTAGACCAAAACTCAGAAACCACATCAGAAATGCTGAGGTGTGTGTGTGCGCGTGTAACCTGAAGCAGGTGCATGAGTTTGGGATTATCTTTGCATAATCTAACTCCCGCACCGGTTCACCGCTCCGAGTTAAACGGCTTCGTGTGGAGCGCGGGAATGCGAGAGGAGAATAATCTCTCACCATAATCCGCTCTTATTCCCAGATAATCTCACCGCATAGGAGTTTCCCATGAACAACTATAAACCTGATTTATTTATTTTTTTTTTCTCTCAAGAATATAACCAGTCGAGTGACGTCAGGAGTGTCGACCCAGAGAAGGTGAATCACGTGGATGGTGCGTAAGAGGATAAACTTCCCTCTTTATACAGGACATGTGATTTACCTCGGCATCTGGCGAGCTACAGAGACACAATTAATATGCTTAAAGTACAAAATAAATAAATAAACAAAAACAGA
Organism: Clarias magur; assembly: GCA_013621035.1. NCBI lineage: Eukaryota > Metazoa > Chordata > Actinopteri > Siluriformes > Clariidae > Clarias > Clarias magur. The sequence continues at coordinate 5,805,542 of QNUK01000004.1, read as the reverse complement.
ACATAACCTGAGGCGAATATGCTTAAAAGCTTAGCAGTTCTGGAAATCAAACAGCCTGGTGTATTTAAAATCACTTTTATGCCATAAAAAGCGTTTTATCTATGACTAAATCCTTAACTAAAAGGAATTAATCCGACGGGTCAAAGTGCGAACATTGTGAATACACAGGTTTTTTTCCCATGAATGTTCGTGCAGTAAAATCTCCTCTGTATTTGCACTCGAGTGTAAGTAAAGCATTAGCGTGATTCTTAACCAAGTCACTTTCTTCTGATCGAAAGCTCGCTCTTAACTGTGCGTATGCAAGACGGTCGCCGCCGTGAGTATCCTGCTGCTCGAGTAAGTAAGGGCCCCCCCTTAAGGGGGGGGGGGGGGGGTCAAATACATTATGCAGAGCAACAGATGGGCTGCAGTCAGTAACAGGACACTTAAACACTGACCTGCACGGTCAATCTACTGAATGGGAAGGAGGAGGGATGGAGAGGAATGATTGAACGAAGGGGTGAGAGGGGGAAAGCTGGAACAAATGAATGGATGGGATGAAGAACTAGAAGAAACTCGGATGATCTATGAAAATAATGAAGTAGTGGACATGGACATGATGGACACGAGGGATGGAAGAAAAAGAAAGAAAGAAAGAAAGAAAGAAAGAAAGTAAGGGATGGACGAGTGACAAATGTTTGGATGAAAAAAGTATGGATAGAAAAAATCTAAAAAAAAAAAAAAATTAATAAAAAAAGATGGTGTATTGAAAACAATGGAAGAATAAATGGACTAAAAGAAGTGATGGATGCAAAGGCGAGGAGAAATAATGAATGAAGTATGGAAGAATGGATGGACGGACAAAAAAGAAATAGACTAAAGAAAGAGATGGAGGAATGGATGCAAAAAAAAGGGAGAGATGTAAGAAAAGAGAAGGAGTGGTTAGTGAGATGGAGATTAACTGATGAAGGAAAAGGGAAACAGGAATAAAGAAGGGCAGAAACATTTCTGCAAGGTGACCGCCTGCGCTCACCCCTCACCACGACCTCATCTGGATACAACAACCACATTTTAAAAATGTTTTAAAATAAATATTTGATTGTGATTGATTCGATTGTTTGTGTAACACTGCAGCGCGAGTACCCGAACCCCCCGACGCTGGCCGCAGACGTTCCCTCTCCGAACACTTTGGCTGCGCCGCCACCCAGGGGACTGGTGAAGGCCGGAGTCGAGCCGAACGTGGCCTGACCTCCGAACGCTGGGGATCCTCCGAACGCAGGGGGGCTCCCGAACACCGGGGGGCTTCCGAACCCGCCTACAGGGAACACCACAAAAACACCAGACAGAAGAAAAAGAATTCACCAGATGAAGAATTCAACTCTCATCAGAAAATCAGAAATAACACATTTATTAATTACTATTATTATTATACATTTAATTATTTATCAAAATACTCATGCAAATACATTTTTGACCATTATTACTGAAAAACAGACAAAAGATGGTTTCATATTTAAATACAATTATTAATATCTATTAGTAATGTCAATTCTCATGCAGTTGATTAACATGGAAAAACAAAAAAAACATCCAAAATGTAGAAGCCAGACACGGAAAATAAGTTTAAGTTTTTAGAATAAGAATTTTTATTTTAAGATTTCTTTTTAGCTTGCTTAAAAAGTAAATTTAAAAACATTGAATTTTGAGGAAAATCTCAAATCACCATAAAAGTATACGATTTTTATCATTCTGATTAATTATAATATTCTCATTGTTCATTTCATTTTATAAATAATAATAAAAAAAATCTAAAACTGTTAATGTATTTATTTTTATTGGGAAAATAGTTTTTTTTTTTAGAAACTGAAATCTGTCTAAATGTAATTTTTATTTTCTTACTAAATTATAATTTAATCTATAATTTGATTAAATTAATCTTCATTGTTTATTTATTTATTTTTGATTCCAGCTTCATTTAAGAATTATTTTTAATATACTGTATTTTTAAGATATATTTTTAAGTTATAATCTTTCAGGAAGGTGTTAGTGTTATATTCAGATTTTTGCACCCTGTTGCCTCAAATGGACACTTCTGTCTGTCTGTGGGGGGAGAGAGAGAGAGAGAGACAGACACACACACACACAGATAAAGAGAGAGAGACGAGCGCTCGAGGTGGTGTTGTACAGAAGGCGTTCTGGTTTCTGCGTATTGATCTGTAACTCCACTCGTTCCTGACAGAAAGCCGGGCCGCGCTCTGAAATTACAGCCAGTCGCACTCTGCTCACGCCGAGCTGAATAATTGATCGAGCTTGTGGAATCGAATTACACTCTTTCTGGATTGCTGCCATTAACAGCTAAAAAAAAAAAAAAAAAAAAAACGAGACTCCTTTATAATTACGCCTGACAGACGACGAGAATTTATAACACGCCGCGGCGCAGGACAGATAACGTTCCCGGTTTCCCTAAATAAATCATTGTATACACATACAGCACCGTGCAGAAGTCTTAGACAACCCGAGTGTAACTTTACTTTTTTCTTTTTGTGTACATGTTTATTTTGTGACTTAATCATTGTGGCACAGTGGTTCAGTACAAAACATCAGTATTCCAGCAAAGAAATTTGGAATCTTACAGGAAAATATCTGAAGGCCAGAAAAGAAAGTAGCGTATGATGAAAAAGAAGGCCTTTCAGACCACTTTTCCTGCTTATGTAGGAAACATTTTGCCTTGTGGGGGGCAAAAACGTACACACAACGTACCCGAGCCTCTCTGTTTTATAATTCATCTTCAAGTTATTGTTTTTTTTCCCCATTTTGTTTGGAATATTTCACATGGATCATTAACTTAGCTTAATTAAAAACATATTTGAAATTAAAAAGTTTATTTCTGCAAATGAGAGCAAATACATATTTCTTTTCTATTAATTACTCCAGCTCTGAAGCGCTGTTCTGTACCTGACTTAGCAGGAGTGGAGAACGAGCCAAAGCCCTGAGTCGCCACAGAACCTCCTCCAGCGCTGAACGTCCCGCTGGCCTTCTGCTCTCCAAACGCCGCTCCCCCAAACCCGAACGCCTTCGCCCCGCTGTTCCCAAACAGATTACCGCCTGCAGAACAAACAAAAAAAGCGCCATGCTTTTAGCATGCTCGAAATCACACAGCTTATTAAACCTCAGCACACACAACTGCTCCCATGTGTAAGGAGCAACAAAAAAATAATAAATTCTGATAAAACTGAATAATTTCTTCTTTATAAAATATAAAATTTTTATAAAATAAACACGTTCTAACACACAAATTTGTGGTCATGTTGCTGTAGGAAAATAATCAACAATGGGCGATGTGATTGAATTAGTTTTCTATAACAGCACATCTGCAGCAAATACCTTTTTAACTTGAAAAAAAAAAACTTTTTAATTCATCATTCAAAAAACCTTTACTTCCCATGTATAGTTACATCGGATCGGCGCACACGTAAACCGACGCTTTCCCTTCTTTTTCTTAACTGTGATGTCAGAAAGTGACCGTTATGAATCACTGACACTGGAGACTCCTTCGATATCAATGTTAAATCAACATAAACAAGCTGTTACTACAAAACGATACTGGAACAAGCGCATCACGTTAATGTGAAGCTTTAACAGCTTTGCTGCGGTATGAGATCAGGCTGTAATCTGAACTTGTCCCTGCAGATTATAGTGGGTATAAACTCCAGCGATGCTGAAGAGCGACAGAGCGAACGCTATTCTGAGTAACGGTGCCTCCCCTCGCGTCACCGCCTGTCTAACCCTCCGCAGCTGAGCAATGAAAACGTCCAGACTTTACCAAGCGCATACCGACGCAGCTATTTATTCCTGCAGTCAATAACTGGGAGTGTGAACGACAGCGCCTTCATCCTATCCATCTGTCCGTCAGAGTGAACATACAGACCGAGTGCAAGAAATGATGACCTTGATAACCATAACAAAAATACAGTTTTATTATTTGAAGTTTATCAGGATAAAAACCCATCACAGGTCTGACACAAAACTATATTGTTTGACATGTAAAACTCAAGCGGAATGGAAACACAACATTAGTGATAACATGACTCATTTGGAAAAAAATACTGTTTACACAGAAGGTGTATGTCAAGGGGAGAAAAATCAGATTTTTTTTCTTCTGTGATATATGATTTTTTGAACATCAAAATTTACCATTATTTTTAAAACATGTAATTTCACTTCTACCCGAATGATGTGGCAAATATACTGAAATCACAGAATGCTCATAGTTTTTTAAAACTTTTTTTGGCAAACAATTATTAAAACATGTGATCATGTGTATCTGTGCTATTTCCCATTCAAATTTTTTTTTTACTCAGTCAAGTTTATATAGTTGAGCTTTATGTTTATATCTTTATATTTATATACAGTAACTATGACACACCAATAACAAACTGGGCTCCATATTAACTTAAACGCGTCGCCTGTTATAATGAACTTCCAGCCTCCTAACACACAGTACGACAGTATAATCTTCTCACACACTTTATACTCATTTCCCTAATTTTCTTTCAATTCTGCAATGCTGCTTTGTGACAATGACCGCTGTTAGAAGCGCTATAGAAATAAAACTGAACTGAATGTAGTTGGTTACAAGCAAATACAATTTCAACTGCCTAGGTTGGGCTGAAAACAAAAGGATACGTTACTCTATACTGCACAATCCTGACCCTGGGATTTAAGGGTTAAAAGCTGAGTATTGTGGCTTCATGAAGGACAGATGTCTAGTGAAGTGATAGTCCCCACCTTATGAACATTCGAGTTATGAATTTCCACAGATACGAACGGGCCGCATGTTCTTCAAACATTCGTTTGTCATTAGTTCACGTCTATTGTATATAAAAAAAAAAAAATAAAAAATCGACACTCAGTGCACCAGATATCAATATTTACAATTATATACAATATTTTCAGTGTGTAAGTAAATGCATTGAAATGTTTAAAGTCCGGTATGGTTACAGTACTGTTACATTTGACGTGTGAGATTCACTTCCTTAGGCGCGGTTACATGTGGCCACATGTTGGGAAAGGGGACAGAGATTTAGTCTAGTGGATTGTTTGCTTAACATTGTATATTCGTGTCAAAGGCGTATAAGACTCACTTTGTCGGACTAGAGAACAAATCCGACTTACGTGCGTGCTCCGAGAACGGAACTCATTAGTAAGTCGGGGACGACCTGTAAATTTAAACACTCCTTCAAGAAGGAAATCCAGTGTGGAGAGTGGCGGTGGTTCTTAAGGAGATGTGTGTTAAATTCTAGAAAAAAATCATAACCGCTAGAATGAGGAGGGTGTGGAAAGCTTCAGGACAGAAAACTCCAGGCTCGAGAATCTCGATGAGGTTTGGGGAAAGGAAACGCAGTACGAAGCAAACGAACATCAACTAGTTAGAAACTAGGAGTCTGTTTTAGGATTTGTGAGGAATGTGCCGAGAGAAACAGGATGGACGTACAGAAAAACACCTGCAGAGAAACAATGGTGGCGTGAGGAGGATTAGACTCCGATTCAGAGATGAATCTGCACTGACCACGGAGATGATCCTGGAACTTCTGTCCTCAGCCATCTTAATGACAAAATATAAAGATAACTGCCTAAAGAAATCTAATTTCCCGACTCCTTTATGATCCGTCAGGTGGAGGACTCGAGGAGACGGGGATCATTACCTCATTGAAATTTTGGACACTTTTCTCATTCCGTTGATGGGGGGTGTTATTGATGGGGTCATTTTTCAGGATGACGACGCACCATCACACAGAGCAAAAAGCATCGATTTTTTTTCTCTCCCTCTCTCTTTTTTTTTTTTTTTTCAGGAAAAGCAGATTGGATCAGTGACACGGCCAGAAAGGGTCCAAATCTCAATCTGATCAAAATCAGATCATCAGCTGTGGGAGGAAAAAAAAAAAAGTCTATGGCGGTAGATCCATCCTGCAAAGCTGATCTATTTTAAAAAAGTTGGAACCAATTTGTTTCAGGACGAAGAGTAACAAAGAACCAGAGCTTTTCTTTTTCTTCAGAGGTACAGTCGACACAAATTGTGGGAAAAAACAACCAAAAAAAAAAACAACCAAAAAAAACCCCACGTGAATAAAAAAAAAAAAAAAAAGCCTATTTTTAGAGTTTAATCCCTAAACATGCTCCAAAAACACTTTAATTTAAATACGGTAATAATTCACAGTCCCAAGCCACATTTCCTCTTTGGTCACTGTGTTCTCTCTACAGTACTAAAACATTTACACACTGTTATATTTAACTGAATTGATGTACATTTTTATTACATCACAAAATGAGTAAATTATATTGTTTTTAATATTTTCAAGTCAAAACACATGAAAAGTTAGATACTAACGAAAAAAATTAAAAAATTGTGGAGGATATTTGCAGTTTCCGTGAACAATTATTAGTTAGGTTTCAAAAAAAAATCCGTGAACGACTGAGGTCGCAAACCGTGACTTCGCAGGAGTCAACTGTACTACTGCTAGTAAATCGGATAATGAATTATGCACCGTATTGTAAAATATGGAATTAATTAAAAGAATTGTATAACATTTACTATGTGTTCATTGTTTTGTGTTCACGTGTCTCTCACATGTTTATGTCCTAAAAAAAAAAATGCACCGAGTAGAACTTTAGAAAGAGGAGTTTTAGGAGTTCCTGTTCTCACCAATATTATACAATAAATCAAACCAAAAAAAAAACAACATTCTACAGATAAAGCTGGAAGTGTCACCTGCTCTGTCCTGAACACCGGAAACTGCTCTGAAGTGCTAACACTGGAGACTCCTTCCATCAACAATAAATAAACATCTAACATTAAAGCTTCCACATCACTAATTATTAATTTGACTTTGGGCCCTAATTATAATAGAAATCGGTTTAATGTTTTAACATGAAAATCAGACTGGTAAACCGTGAAACAATCTTTTCGGGTTATTTCAAGATATTTTCGCATTTTCATATAAAAATATCTTTTATTTACCTTGAAATAATGCGAAAACATTTTAAAAAATTTCACATTATTTTCAAAGACAAACTGTTGATTCAATTCGATTTTAAACATTTTACATAAAACTTTTTCATAAAATTTTTCTTCTGTGGCAGTGATGTGTCTCCATAGTTTTTAATTAGAAGATGGAAATATATAAAATTAAAATTTATCAAATTAAAGTAGGCGTATTAAAGTTAAATAGCTTAAATAAAGCACACAAAGATGTTACATTTTGGTTTAATATATGTAACATTGAATGCATTTCTGGAAAATGTACAATATTATAATAAATAAACCAGCATTTTTGGATTATAATGCAATTTCTTGTTTTTATGTTAAATTGGCGATTTATGTAAAAATTACTTACAGAAGAATTTAAACTCGTGATAAAATCACGCACATTTAAACACTGAATCAGGAACGGTCAGTTTTTTTTTTTTTTATAGTCAAATACATAACTAAATAAGATGTCAGTATCTCCTAAAGTGCCAACAGATCACAGTCTCAGGGTCACTCTGTGTGTGTGTGTGTGTGTGTCCAGGCCCCCTACGCTCCAACACGCCGAACCCTCACCTGTCTGATTGGTTTGTCCGAACCCGCCGCTGCTGGTAGTTCCGAACGGGTTTTTGTTGGCGGCGTCTTCGCTCGGCTTGCCTCCCAAACCGCTGAAAAATCCTCCGCCTGAGGAGTTGGAGGCGCCGGGGGCACCTGAGCCGAATAAACTTCCGCTGGACGACGGCTGTCAGGAGAGAAAAGATGTAGAATAAGAAGTAGAATAAAATCACATCACGGCTCTGCGGCGGTCCACAGGATTGAGTCCGGCGCTTTATACAACAGGCTGGCACAGATTAATATACCAACGACTGTATTTAACACTTTACCTGGCCGAAGACGCTGTTGTTGCTCGGCTGCTGACCGAACACAGATGGAGACGAGGTGCTGCCGAACGGCGCTACAGCGGGAGAGAAGAGGGAGACGTAAATAAATAATGCACTGATCTACTAATATCACAAACACCACTTTGTGAGGCGCTGAATCAAAGACAAATTGTGATTCAATTCAATTTTTGGTTCCTGTGATTTGTTTTTTTTAATTCTATTTCAATCAACAGCACTGAAGTTTACTGGCTGATTTATTTCCAAGCAGCTACATTCCTTAAAGCAAAATTAAATGACACTATATATTTAATTAACGCTGACGTTGTGTAATTTGTGTTGTTGATTATTAATATTGTACCAAACAATAAATAAACTTGTCTCGCTTTTGATTGCTTTGACAAGATCTCTCCGGATAATTCTTCATTTGTTTCTCGTATTTCAACAGTATTCGTTCTCACACTTACGATACACTGTATAAACTACAGAGAATTCAGCAGTGCTGCTTCTGAAATAAAATTAAGATTAATTAAGCACTAATTACATAAATAATAATGTTTATTTATAAATGCAACCTTAAAAGAATACTTAAAAGATTAAGTAAAAAAATAAGAGCTTTCTCAAATCAGTTTATAATTAGAAATGAGGGCTAGTAATGATTATAATTAATCAATTAATTGCCATTAATACTTTAACAAGTTACAAATGTTTTCACTGATGATGTTTGTTTCGTATAATGTTTCTCTATAGCTGAGATGTCCATGAGCTTGTCCACAAGAGTGCAGAATTAAACTTGGCATTTTGTTTTTGTCTGACTCATTTCTAAATAAAGAATGAGAGAGACAAGATCGATATTTTTTATATCCTTATTTTTTTGTTTGTTTAAAAGACTTCTGCTTTATTAATTTGTCTCACAAAACCAATTTGTTGGGATTATGCCTCTAGAAAGGTTTTCTTTTATTAGTTATTAATATTGATTACAGATTGGCATAATGTTCAGGAAAAAAAATGCTAAATTTTGCAACGGGAGCTAGAACGCAAGTGATGCTTGGTGAGTTTAAATATTAATTAATAAATTATTACATTATAAATGTATCTAACGTATGTAAATGTTACCAGACGGCTGTCCGAAGTTAAACCCTGAAGCCGTCGTCGTCGTTGCCGTGTTGCTGCCGAATAAGGACGTCTGTCCGAACCCCGAGGTGCTCCCGCTCTGCCCAAACGCAGGAGCGCCGCCACCCTGTCCGAAGATGCTCGTCCCGGTGTTCGCTCCAGGGTTGGTACCACTCGGCCCGAACGAGAAGGAGCTGGCGCTAGTAGAGCTGGCCGTCCCGAACAGCCCCCCTCCTCCACTCACCACTGTGCTGCTAGACGCCGAAGCAGGAGCTGAGCTCACTGGAGCCGTCTGTCCGAACCCGGGGCTGCCGCCAAGCGCCGCCTGACCAAACGTGAACCCGCTGGCCGAGCCGAAACCGAAAGGCGTCGACTGTCCGAAAACCGGTTTTCCAAAACTGGAGGTGGTGGAAGGAACGCCGAAGCCTGAAGATCCGAACACTGAGGTGGAGGTGGAGGTGGAGGAGGAACTGACCGGCTGAGCGAACACTGGAGTCTGAGCCGGAGCAGACGTGCTGACGCCTACACAAAAGTGGAAGAACATGAACATACGGAATATTAAAAAAATCTATGCTGAATCTTTTGTGACAGAAAAAAAAAGTTCTCTAAATAAATCTATGCCAGTTGTGGGATTTTGCATATAATATCTACTTTATTGATGAAAAGTTCACAAAGCCGTTTCTAAATCTCGATCCAATAACAATCTGTACTAAACGTGTCTCCTAAAGAAGAAATGAAAACTAAACAGGTTCTAAACAGGCTCATTAATCTTCAAATGTATTCCTGTAGCCATAAATATTTAAGCAGAGTGTTGGTGAGAAGTGTGAGTGAGCGAGACGGACGGGGCTGCTCCACCTGCTGTACTGATCACCGGAGTGAAGCTGGTGACCGATAGCGTTGTACTGTTCGAGCTGACGGCTGGCTGGGTGAAGATGGAGCCGGGCGTGGTGGAGGGCGGCGCCACCGCCGCTGGAGCCGCAGGTTCTGCCGCTGGCACTGGTGTTGGTTGTTGATGCTCTACGGGAGCAGAGCTGGCTGTCGTGACAGGAGTTGTCTCCTGGACCGGTTTCGACGCCGTTACAGGCACCGTCTCAGCAGGGGGCGGCGTGGATGTGGCTGTAGGTGTGGGCGTGGCCTCAGGAACAGGCACGATTTGGATCGATGGGTTTTCGGGCTCTTCCAGCTTGGGCTGGGAAGCTGAAGGTTCTCCTGTGACGGAAGGCGAGGGCGTAGTGAGAGCGGAGGGTTCGGGACTTGGTTCTGAAGGAGGTTTTTCGGGCTTTGCAGTGGAAGTCGCCTCAGGTGAGGGAGGAGAAGGTTCGGGTTCGGGGGCTTTCTCGAGTGTGGAGAGCGTTTCTTGAGGGAGAGGAGACGAGAGCAGAGAGCTGAAGGACGGGATGGGGGCGGACGAGGCGGGAGCAAACGAGAAAGTTTTGCTGCTCACAGACGACGCTGCGCTCTCGGGAGGCTTAAAAACTACTGCGTTTTTGGCCGTGTCTGCTGCAGCGCTGGCAGAGTCCGAGTCACGCTCGGCAACGACGGGTTTCTGGGCGTTTCCGAATGTGAACGACGTCGCAGTAGCTGTGCTTCCAGTTGGCTTGAAGGTGAAGGTCGCAGCACTGGGTTTAGGGGTTTCTTTAAGGTCCCCGACTGGGCCGACTCTGAGCTCGGAGAACGGCCCGAGGGTCTCTTCCTGAGCTCTGGGAACCTGGAACGGGAGAACTGCGGCGCTTTTGCTCAGTTCGGCCTTCGAGCTCGGTGCAGGAGCGGCCGGTTTCTGCAGGATCTTCTCAGACTGCGGTACACCTTGGTCAGGACGGAGAGGAGGGAATTAGAAACGGATGTAAAAGCGGAATTTTACATACATACAGACAGAGACATACATACATACATATATACAGACAGAGACATACATACATACAGACAGACAGACAGACAGACAGACAGACAGACAGAGAGACATACATACAGACAGACAGAGAGAGACATACATACAGAGAGAGACATACATACATACATACATACAGACAGACAGACAGACAGACAGACAGACAGAGAGACATACATACATACATACAGACAGACAGAGAGACATACATACAGACAGAGAGACAGAGAGAGACATATATACAGACAGACAGACAGACAGACGTTATTTAGTCTTCAGGTATGAATGGGATCATGTATTTACTTGGAGAAGCGCTCGCTCCTTGAGCTTGAGAAGTGCTCAGGTTGAACTGGAATCCTGAAGATCTATAAATTAAACAAATAATGTTCACTATGAGGTAAAAACGGGGCTTTAAAATTGTAATAATTAAATACTTCAACACTTACGATCCTTTGTTGCTCTGCAGCTCCAGAGACGAAGTCAAAGTGAACGGAGGAGCAGCGTCGTGTTTGGATAGCTGACCTAAACACACACACACACACACACACACACACACACACACACACACACACACACACACACACACTTCAGTTCGCACTGCGTATATTAATAAAGAACTAAACACAATCATCTAATAATGCTTTCATTAGGGGTGTTTTTACACAGTTAACCTGGGTGAAGCACCAAATACACGACTGCAATTAAAAGGTCAAGTGGTGCCAATATTTAAATCTCCAAACAGCCAAAAAACAATCAGCTTCTTGTTCATGTAAACGTGACTGTACTGCACTCTCTGTCTTGTATGCAGCACCAAGAAACTAACAAATAAGTACAGATAAATCTCGTCATTGTGTGATAAAATCAGCAACGGAAACGATGACAAAACACAAGAACTCATACCGAACACAAAGCTGGGTTGAACTGGAGCGCCCTCTGTGACCGGGGGTTGAACCTTCACTGCCGTCTGTGTGGAATTCTGAAAAATTATGTAAAGAACAAAACAAAAGTAGGCTTTCAACACAGAAAGTGAAACGTGTGCTCATAGTGACACAGACAATAATTATAACTCATGCGGAATGTAATGACTGTAGTGTCTCAGTGTCAACCTGAACATAATAAGAGGAAATACGTACTCACACAGGTGACGATTTGATTTGTATTGGGATTCTATAAATTTGTATTTTATAATCATACTGATTTAATACGAATTCTGAAACAAACAATAAATAAACCACTACTAACATTGCATTCAGAGGAAAAAATATATATATCCGTATCATAATCAAGGTAAAACGTTCAGTTATTGATTTGAGGTTGCTACCACACAGAGAAGCGTGGTGGTGGGAGCATCGTGATGTACGGCTTAAAGGAGACGTTCTGGTGTCAGATCGTCCTGGCAGTGTGAGGCGATTTGGAAAGAGAAATGCATGAGAAATCAAAGCACAAATAAATTCCTCAAGTTCGACAACTGAAGCTGTATAACAATGTGAAAAAGTTAATCATGTGTACAAGCACGATGTCAAAAGACAAGGTGTGTGTGATATTTAAATGAACATCAAATACTAATGATACGAAAACAATACAGCCTGATCTGATCTGAGTTTCACATCACGATTTCTGGCGTCTAAACAGTCCAATATTCATAAATTAGTCATTAAATTACATGTTATGAGTTGACTGTATTATAACTGTATCCTCATCATAAAACAAAACCGAAATAAATAAATAAATAAATAAAATGAACCAACCTGTGTATGACCGTGTGTGTTTCATGTCATTAAACACTGTCGCACGTTTCACTCTCCTGCTAGAATTTCGTACGGGTCTGGGGTATTTCACATTACTGCACCGGTGTCTCTTTACTCGCACCATAGCAACAGCTCGTTCATGGTGACTTCTGCGGCATACGTGGACTAAAAAGATCGTGTGTAACCGGCGATATAGTCACGGTTTCTGTTTTAGATTACATTCATGGAAGGAGTATCCAGTTTCAAGGGTCAAGGTGTAACTTTGACATCATTCTCAGGAAAGAACAGGTTTTTTTTTTGTCTTCCAGGCAGGGGCAGGTGAGGGAATGATACAGAGCTGCTAGAATGTGAGGGAGAACTTGTTTCATGGACATCTAACAAGGGCAAACGCATAAAGAGAGTATTTAGCTCACAACAATTAATTCCTTACACCAAAGAATGCAAATTATAATGAAAGCATAGTTGAGTTTTGCCGCCGTTATCTCGTACCGGGTCGGAGAGTGATGTGCACGTGCTCTGAGACTGAACATCAGTGCTTTGGTTGCCATGGTTACGGATACTCTCTGAAATGGTTCTTAAAAGTTAAAATAAAGTCATGAGGATAAAGGTTGGACTGTGGAGGATTGCAAAAAGGTCATGTGACCTGATGAGTCCAGATTGAGCCTATTCCAGAGTTCACACATGGATGTTCCACCACGGATGTGCTGGAGAAGGCTTTACACTGCGGTTCCACTCTCACGGCATCAGTACAAAATCTTGGAGGGAAATGAAAACGAATCTGGACGAGAATAAATGTTGTGACGTTGCATAAGCTTATTGAAACAATGTCACAACCATAACAAAAACCGCAAAAATTTATAATCAACTTAAATGATGCAGATTAAATGTTTTACTGTGACAGCCTGCAACGCACCTAAAAATACAACTTAAAAATCGGTTGTTTATGTCACAACCTGAGCAGCGACCTCATTTCCCCTCTTGTCTGTTCCAACCACTCAGCATTCAGCCTCACCATTACTCTATACACCGGCCTGATCATCTGTCATCATCTGCACCCGTTTCTCACTGGGTCACGCTTTAAGTTAGATGCTTGAATTGATTCTGTGTGGCTTAACAAATGAAAAAACATTCCTCTGAAAGTGCTCAGGTACAGGGACTGGACTGAAAATATTACGAGAGACAAAAAGACAAAGAAGTCTGAGTCTTTGGAAGTAACGTATGAAGAAACGAGGAGTTCTGCACAGCTCTGTACATCTACACACGATAACCACTGATACATACAGGTTCACTCACTTTTTTTACCTCGACGGTCGCCGGAATCTGCTGGAAGGTTTGATCTGCAGGAGACGACGACATGGAGGAGCTGCAGGACAGAAGGTGCGAGAAAAATGGGAAACAATCAGCAACTTATTCAGTTTATTCTCATAAGCGTGTTTTACTCTGACAGGAAAAACCAGAAGAAGGTGAGATGCATGAGCTCCCCTGAGCATCTAAACCCATATGCCGTTGTTGAACGTCTCATTCCAGATGTGTTCCCTCTACACTCTTGCAGGAAGGGCCTTCAGCATGAATTTCAATTTGGTGAAAAAGTGTGAGAAAGAACCACATATGGGCGTGATGATCAGCGGTGCACAAACTTTTGAGGAGGTTTAAAAATGAAAGAAAAAGAAAAGAAAAAAAGGAACGATCCATAATAAATGATTGTGAAGTGATCTGGAACTGAACCATTCTGCTTGATTTTTATATTTATATATTTTATATATGTGTTAATGTGATATATACAGTATATTAATATTTTATAGATAAGGGTTCAGTATTCATATCAAGCGTCATGCCCGCTCTAATCAAACTCCTGCAGCTTTACACCGGGAGATTCTGATCATTCTGAATAATATAGCGACACAAAGTGAATTTTAAATTAGTTGGAGGAGAAGTTTTGTGTCCTGTGTTTCTGCTCCAGTAAAACACATTGATGTACTGAAGCAAGCAAACAAAGGTTAAAGGTCAGATTGCCAAAAACAATCCAGTCCATCTTACTGCAATGTCCTGCTCCTGCCACAGGGTGGCGCCCATCAGTGCTGCAGCACAGAACTCAAGTCCTGCTGATATACACACGAGGAGTGAAGGTCTGAACAGACAGAGAGAGAGCGAGACCTAGAGAGAGAGAGAGACGCAAAGACAAAGAGAGACGGAAAGAGAGACAGAGAGAGGCAAAGAGAGAGATGTAAAGAGAGATAGAGCGGGACATGGAGAAAGAGAGATAGAGCCAGAGAGACACACAGAAAGACACAGAGAGAGACAGACAGAGAGACAAAGAGAGAAAGAGAGACAGGAAGACAGAGCGAGACAAAGAGAGAGAGAGAGAGAGAGAGAGACCGAGAGTGGGGTGGAAGAGCAGAGACAGACAGAAAGACACAGAAACAGAGAGAAAGGCAGAGAGCCCCCTGCTGTACTCACTGTACACACACGACTGCGTAGCCTCTACCAACTCCACCACCACCACCATCAAGTTTGCTGACGACATCGTCGTGGTGGGCCTGATCACTGACAACGATGAGACGGCCTACCTCAAGGAGATTGGAAATCTGGAAAACTGGTGCCAGAAGAACAATCTCCTTCTAAACGTCAGCAAGACAAAGGAGCTGATAGTGGACTTCAGCACAAAGCAGGAGAGGAACTACCAGACCCACCGTCATCAATAAGAGCCCAGTGGAGAGAGCTGACAGCTTCGAATACCTCGGTGTCCACATCAAGCAGGACCTGTTATGGTCCTGTCACATCAACACCGTGGTGAAAAAGGCCCGGCAGCGTCTCTACCACCTCAGACGCCTGAGAGACTTTAGACTGCCCTCCATGGTGCTCAGGAACTTCTACTCCTGCACCATAGAGAACATCCTGGTTCGGGAACAGCACCATGCAGGACAGGCAAACTCTTCAGAGGGTGGTACGATCAGCTGAGCGCATCATCCACACTGAGCTCCCTGACCTGCACTCAATCTACAACAAGCGTTGCTGGACCAAGGCCAGGAAGATCATGAAGGACCTCAGCCACCCAAGCAATGGACTGTTCTCTCTGTTGCGGTCAGGAAAGTGATTCCGCTCCTTGAAGACCAACACAGAGAGACTGAGGAGGAGCTTCTTCCTGCAGGCGATACGGTCTCTCAACCAGCACACCACATAGTACTGACCCACTTTACACACCCAAACTCATGCTTCTTGCACTCTCTCTGGACACTCGGGACAATCATCGACACTAGTGGTCACTGCAAACCTTCCACAATATTTATTCTATTATGCACAAGTCACTTTAAGTATGAACACTTTACAGCATACTTGCGCACCCACTGGACATTTCTATTCTACTCCTTCCCACACAAAAATTCCAAATTTCATATATATTCTATATTTTTCTATATTGTACACCTGGATTTTCACATATTTTCCTTATATTGTATATTAGTTTGGTTTTCTTATATTTCCCTTACATTGTATATTTGTACTGTACAGATATTTTATTCTTAGTTAAATCTACTTCTTTTTTCTTTTTTATATTTATTTCCTATAAATAGTCTTGAATAGTCTTTTATTTTAAGGTCAGGGCAGTCGCCTAAGCATTTCACTGCATATCGTACTGTGTATGACTGTGTATGTGAAATAAAATTTGAATGTGAATTTGAGAGAGGGAGAGAGAGAGAGACAGACAGACAGAGAGACAGACAGTCCACACTGATGTAGTATGTTAACTCCAGCAGAAAGAAATGAAATGATGTTCTTGCAGCAGAGGAATGAGTTTAAATCTAAAGCTAAACAGTGAAGTGAACATTACACTGAACTCTGTGTAGAACTATTAACTGTGGGATAAAATACAAACAGGATGTTTATCTGTACTAAATGTTCTGTTACGTGATAAACAGCCGTGTCTCTGTGTGACGTGTGAAAAACCCGAGGGTAAATAGTGAGGATCATTCGCCCAAAACTTTTTTATTTTTGGATTTTCCCCCGATTTTCTCCCCTAATTTAGTCGTGTCCAATTCCTCCCAGTCACTAGGGGGCTCCTACCTAAGGCTACTACCACTCAGTCGGGAGGGCCGAGGACTATCACGTGTTTCCTCCGAACCACGTGACGCCAGCCGACCGCATCTTTTTGAACTGCTCGCTCGCGCACCGTTGGGGGCGGCGTAACACACTCGGAGGACAGCGCTATCCGCTCCCTCCGCTGCGCGAGCTCACAGACGCCCCTGACTGGCCCTGAGCCGTGATTAATGTGGGAGCACGATGTACCTCTCATCCCTCCCCTCTGAGAGAGCTCGGCCAATCAGCTCTCTCTAGACCTCCGATTTAATCGTGCGTGTGTGTTTTAACCTTCTTTGTCAGTGTGCGTCAGTCTGTGCTTCTTACTGAAGATGAATTATTATGGCTAACACATCACACCACTGATCCATGCACACGGGGTGGAGAGCAGACACTAGAGGACAGTACAGACCGCACACACACACACACACACACACACACACACACACACACACACACACACACACACCTCCTGCAACCTGTGCATGTTTTTGTTCACTCACCTGTCAGTCATCACAAACACGACAAAAACTAAAAAGTTGTGCACACACAAATACACACACCCATGTGGGTGTAGCGGTACTAACCCAGCGTCAGTGGGAACAGGTCCGATAGCTCTGTTATCCTTCAGCTCCTGAACGTTCACCACCTGAGGCACGTTCTTCAACGTCAGCTCGGTCAGACCTGTCACTGTAACACAACACACACTCATCACTCATCCCTCTGTACACCAGAGCATTCTGGGTATTCTGTACACACCACACACGTCCACTTATTACCAGTGTGATGGTACAGAAAACATTTTAATTTACTTCAGTTTTAAAGAATTGTTTAGTTTCTAGTCAATGTTCCTGTAAAATAAAAGCAGGTTTTAAACCGTTTTACAGCAGAAAGGTTATGTTAATTTATTCACAGTTACATTTACTTCAATTTAAGTTTATTATTATTATTTATTATTACTTAAATTATTATTCTAGTTTTAGTATGTTTTTTTATGGTTAAAACACTGAAAACAAAACTTTTACTTAAGTTTAAAAGCCTTACTTTTACTTTCAGATGAAAATATTACTCAAGTTTAATTTAGGGTTAAAAACATTTCTTATAATTAGATTTTCTTAGCTTATTTTTTTATTTGCCTAAAAAATAAAATGCCAGAGTTTTTTTTATTTATTTATTGCTTAAACTAAAAACTTACCCAAGTTCATTTAATAATCACATTTTCCTTCATATTTTATGGTTCCCAAATCTTTAATTATATATAGAATTATATATATTATATATATATATATATATATATATATATATATATTATATATATATATATATATATATATATATATATATATATATATATATATAATATATATATATGAGAGAGAGAGAAAGAGAGAGAGCGAGAGTACTGAGCAAAAATCTTAGGTACATGCAAATAAATTTATACACTCAAACTGTAGAGTGAAGATGCCTTCAAAAACAGAAAGAAAAAGCCAGTAAGCCAACAGTAATTAATGAAACAAAGTCAGTATTTGGGGTGACGACGCTTTGAGAACTCTTTAGTCTCAGGTACAATTTGTGCAGTTTTATAAGTAAATGAGCTGCTAGAAGTTTTACTCCGCATCCTGCAGAACCACACACAGTTCCTTTGACGACTTTGCTGCACCTGCTGCTGTTTTTTCTTATATGATATTGCAGCTTCCTTTTCTGGTATACAAATATTTTTTTCTTTTAACACAGTGGAACCTCGGATTGCGAATAACGTGGTTTATAAGATTTGTAATAAATTTTTAATCGGAAACCGAGCAAGTATTAGTTTACGAGCGCCGAGTATCATGCATCACGCATGCGACTCTTCTTTTGACACCGAGCGTCACTCAAGCGAGCGCTGCATAATTGTGTGTAATCGTCTCCCCTGCTAGGTCTTAGTGCTCATCTCTTACTTGCATAATCAACATCTCTTTTCTCTTTCAATTTTCTCTTTCAGCGTCTCTTATGTGTGTGTGTGCGCGTAATTTGACACCGACACACACAAACACCCTGACACGCACAGACGCTCTCTCGAATAATTTGAGTTTTCATTATTTCTTATGGGAAAATGATGATTTGGTTACGAGTGTTTTGGAACACGAGCCCACTTCCAGAACGAATTACGCTCATAATCCAAGGTTCCACTGTACTTTTAATATTGTTGTGGAATACTGACATTTGGAAATCAGAAATGTTTTTGTACTAATTCAATAAAATATTTAAAAAAAATAAATATATATATAAAAAAATCCATAGGAAAGCTGGTGTTAGAATGTGTGTCTCTGTAATGTAATTTTTAATTTCCTTTTTATTGACAAAACTTTTTTTGTTTAACTAAACAGATTAAAAAAATATTTCTGGTTTTATGGTAAGACAAACAAACAAAAACAAAAAACTGACACCCAAGTCCGTGGTAAAAACTAACAAGTCTAAGTTTTAAAAAGTTTACTATATTAGTAAAAATGGTGTATATTTTATAACAAAAAAAGGCATGTTTTCCTGTAAAGCAGATGAGAAAGATTTCTCTTACTTGGTTTCTGGCTGTTCAGTTGCCGGTTTAAAGCGGCTCTTGCTGCAGCCTGGGCCGGGGCTAGTGCTGTGGGCGTGGCCTTCTCAAGAGGCGTGGTCTTTCCTGCAGGAGGTGGTCCGTGCGTCACCGTCTTGGTGGCGAGCGCCGTGCTGTCAGCGCTGTCCATGTTCATCTTGGGAGCTTCTGCACAAAAACAAACAATACAAGTAAAGTTTGATTGTAACAGAACATTTCTCCCCACGGTCTTGGTCAGGGGTCTTACCGCGAGCGCCGACGCCCATTGCTGTCCACGGTGGCACTCCGCTAAACAGCGGCGTAGAGCCGAGGACGGCCTGAGGCTGGATGGAAGTAGTGCGCACTACGGCGGGGTGGCGCGGAGGGGCCAGGGTGGGCTGAGGCAACTCGGGTTCCTCACGCACAGACGGCGGTTCGTCACACTCCTGAGACTGATACAGGGACGAGGTGGAGCTCGCATCGTCGTCCAGATCCTCAAAGTATTTAGGAGACAGGAAAGCTGATCTCGACAGGTTGGCTAAAAAAAAAAAAGAAATAAAAATATGAAAGGTTAAATACAAATATATCTGACTGTAATGTGCGGGACAGATAAGTTTACTTTCTTTTCCTTTTAGACACACGGCTGAGGTGATGCAAACCACAGCAGTAAAAACTAAAGCGCCCTTCAAACACCGGACGGTATAACTGTGTACACGGTGTACTTTAAACCTACTCACGTGTCTCTGTACGAATTTTGCTCGCGCTGCTGGACTCAGTCGACCTCAAACACCTGCTTTCCTCTCTCTCAGGACTTTTAAGAACAATATCATGGCAACTTTCTCCATCTGTTAATTACCCCTACGCTGACACGCAAATAAACTCGCATGGTTTTTCTTTAATTTACAAGAAAATTTGGTTCGCTCTATGTGATGGCGCCTCCTAGAGGACAAGCTTGCATGACAAAAGTAGGAAAAAACTGAAACAGAGATACAGCGGAACCTCGGCATGTGAATTAAATCTGCTCTGGAGGCGAAGTCTTAAGGCGAAATTTCATATTGTGAAACATATTGTCCTATAGGAATTAATGTAAATGCAGATAATCCGTTCCAGCCACCAAAAATATTATGAATTTGACCAATTTCCAATATGATTTATAATTATATTTTTTCCATATAAAAAACACCCAAAACAAGTGAAATATGAAATAAACATTAAACCTCGCTGCTTTTAAAAAACAAAACTTAAATTGCCTCCTATTTCTGCCTATTTTGCACAAAGGGCATAAAAAAACTTAATTACAAAAAACTCGATTCACCTGGCTCCCTGCTGATGCAACTATATTCTGGCTCGGTCACTCGTACGCTGAGGTAAACTTCTTACAAAGTTTTAGTTTTTGAGACGAAAATTCGAAAGGTGGGAGTTTGCATTCAGAGGTATCGCTGTAACGTTGTAGAAAATTAATCAACACCTTTATAACGTTTTGAGGGGCGGTACATTACAAGAACGTGAACAAACACTTATTTTACTTATTAATTTATTTATGGAACTCGGTTATAATTTAATATGTTGCCAAAGGCGATAAGGTTAAATTTCACATCACACACACACCTCCTGTTCTACATTATAGAAGGCTTCAGTAATAGTGTATTAAACAGAACCATACGCGGTGCGGTGGGATTTTCCGTGATTGTGTGATGAACGCGATACCTGGAGCTGTGGATCGTACAGGTGGAGTCTGGCGCTTGGAAAGGAAGTTCCTCAGCTGAGACTGCTTCACCGGGGTCATCTTAGCTGGAGAGGAAACGTCAGAGAGAAAACATCAGTCACATGAACACGGTAACCATGGTGACCTTCTGTGTGTATATAACAGGAAATACACCAGTCACCAATGTTCCTGAGTATCAGATTTAAAACGCAGAAGCAAACTGGAGTCCACCTAATGTGACTTCAAATATGCGTAGCGAAATTCGCTATATATTAATCTCCATGGTTGTATGATGCAAAAACAATAAATTATACCCACAAAGGGTTAAAATAAATCCCCTAGTAGGTTTGTAAAATTAAATTTTTATAATTTCAAGACAAAACAGAGCAGTATTCTTACACGCGTTGTATCATTTTAGCAGGAATTTCATAAAGATGTACCAACAACAAACAGTCTAAAGTGTGACAGAAACCACTGTAACAATAATTAAACAAGATCACGCTCGAGGTACTTTGTTACTTTGCTCCGTCCACAAACATCCCTTCCACCTTGCATGAAAACTAATCAGTCGAGCACGACACAGATTTTTTTTCAAGACAGAGTTTTTATTGTCTGTTTGCTCACATGCAAAGAAAACTGAGTAACATTTTATGTGCAAGACTTTATAAAAGTGCTTACATGGAGATTTTGAAGGACCTTTTTGCGTTGTATCCAGACTCGCCTTCAACAAGGCATTTTTCAGACTCTCCAGCTCGCTATCCAGCCTACCACACACAGACACACAGAGGAAAAATCGTCTACACAGGAAGTAGAGTTGAACAAACGGATGCACGGCTGAATCGGGTATGCCGTGGAGGTCTTTACCCCTGTGAAGACGATGAAGGTGACGGTGATGGTGAGGAGGACGCGAGCTGGCTGGACGTTCTGTTGTAGAGTCTCAGGGTCTGCAGGTTCCTCACCAAGTGTTCCAGCTTCTGTTTCTGCTGGTTGATGATGTGCATGTTGTTGGCCAGGGCTGTGTAAAGAGCCTCTCGCTCAGGGACTATCATGAGTCTGAAAGCAGCACAAAATTATATAGAGTTGGATATATAGAGTATATTATATACACACACATGTGCACACTTCCTGAAATATGTAACATGTAAGTGAAAAGGGTTGGAATGATGGAAAAAATATAATTGTAGACATTTCTGTCTGTTCAAATATTTTTCAAACATAATTTAAATCAATCTAAACCCAAAAAAGATTTTGTATACTAACAAACCTTTTTACTCATCAAAATAAACAATAAAAAAGCTAAATAAATTCTGCAATTGTTTGTAAAATTTGAAAAGTTTAAATATGACAGCTACAATTACAGGGGAAATTGTGCGGTACAAAACTTTTCTTGAAAAAAAAAAATGCAGAAAGATACATCTTTGCAAAGATATAAGTTTGTGTACATTTCCTGTGATTCCTGGAAGCGTGTGTGTGTTTGCGAGTGGACGCGTGGGCGTGGCACGGGCAACTTCCACACAAAACTTACAGAGAATATAACCAGCTTCAACTTCAAAGCCGACAGCTCTCCTGCGACTGTTTTAGTTATAACATAGGAAGTTCAGGTGCGAGAGCTTAGATTCTTGGATTGCTTGATAGAAGAAACTTTAAACTTGCGACAGTTTAATGTACGAATTTAAAACAATTTTGTGCAGGATGGCAGTTTCTTCAAGGTGGGTCCAAAAGCGTTCTACAAACGCAAAGTCTATGGAGTGATTTTTGCATGGAATCCAGGGTCTTCAGAAAGAGTTATTTCAGAAAGAACGGGGAAAGAACTGTCAGCTGAATTCCTTACAGTTTCCCTACAGTAACAGTCTCACATTCTCTGAAAGTTTTGCACTATAAAATGATATCTGTGAAAAGTGTATTATGACATGCGTGACATAACCCGGTGTAAGGATCTATCTAATGAT
Organism: Clarias magur; assembly: GCA_013621035.1. NCBI lineage: Eukaryota > Metazoa > Chordata > Actinopteri > Siluriformes > Clariidae > Clarias > Clarias magur. The sequence continues at coordinate 5,782,639 of QNUK01000004.1, read as the reverse complement.
GGAATCTTCAAAGCACTTTCAAGTCGCTCTGCATAAGATAAGAGTAAATGTAAATATGATGTAATGTACCATATGGTTGATGATGTCTGTGTGTGTGTGTGTGTGTGTGTGTGTGTGTGTGTGTGTGTATATTCATATTGTCCAGTATTATGTCAAAAATGATGATTATATTTAAATTAATTAATCTTGGATCTTTTTCCTGTTCCTTTAAATACTACATTTACACAGATTATAAGACTGCAAGTCATGATCTTAATACACTTGGGATATTCTAACCTCAACAATTTGTTGTTTTTGAGTATATTAATTTTATAGTTTTTATTTCCCACTATTTAGTGTTGTTCCACACACATAAAAATTAAATTATTTAATTTAATTATTCAAATAAATGATTCTCTTCTATTTAAAACTTTGTGCTATGTATAAATATATAATACTTACACATATAATAGTTAATACTTCATTTATATAAATGTGTTTGAATTTTTTTTTTCATATTGTGTCAGATGAACCACAAACCTCTGTTTTCTCTTCTTCTCCAGATGTTTTTCCCACTCCACGTCCAACACATCGTTAACGTCCTCCACGGCAAACTTTACATACTGGTACAGCCTGCGGATCTCCTGTTTAAACAAACCCGAGGCCGTCTTTACAACACGTAATTACCAGAAACCCATGAATAAACCAAACTGCAATGTCTCCTGGGTAATACCTGCTCCTGAGACTTACAACCAGAAACATACCGTCATATAATATTCATATTCAATAACGAGGTGTCTGCTGCTACTCTGAGTGTGTGTGTGTGTGTGTGTGTGTGTGTGCGTGCGTTGCTTCCACCTTGAGCTGGTTCTCGCTGCGCGGGTCCAGAGGTTTCTTGTAGAGCAGCTGGAGGTAGCCTTTGTCTCGACTGAGTTCTTTCTGAGCTCGAGCTTCTTCAGCTCCGGCGAAGCCCTCCAGCAGCGTGGTCTTCAGGGTGCTGATGTCACCGTGCATGGACTGGCACAGAAACAAAACGCCCGTCACGCCCAAAAGCTCAAATACACTCAAACCCCCGAGACACAGTGATATACACTGCTCTTTATATTTATAAAACTGTGCACTTCATTTAGTTATTACATGATGATAGATTTATGATAAATAAAAGTGAGATGATTCATTTCATAGTGAAATGAAGTGCACTCTAAACCCTACACCAAGTGTTCTACATCTGCGCACTAAATCCTACATTAAGTATTCTAGAATTGTGAACTAAACCCCACTTAAACCCTGCGCTGTTCCCTGGCTGCACTATTAACACACACCTCCGTGGTCTCTTTAATCTCCAGTGTGAACCTGTGCAGGTCTTCGCTCTCCTTCCGTAGCTCCTTCATCTCCTCCGAGCTCCCGACACGGAAATCCGAACTCCTAACCCGGGCCTTCAGCTCGTCCATCTCCTTCTTGAAATGAGCGATCTGTGGAGGAGTGAGACAGAGAAAGAGAGAGAATATCAGTCCCTAAATACACTACACAAGTCTCACTCCGTTCTCTGAACACGTATATTTAGATTATTATATAGATTATTGAATAAGGCACATGTCCTGTGAGAGACTCGCCTCTTCCTGGATTCCAACCATCACAGGATCCGAGTCTTTGGCCTGCTGAAGCTGTTTCTCCACAGATTTCACAGAAGAGAGCTTTAAGGCATAAACGCAAAGTGTCAAGAATAAAAAAAAAAGCAGTTCTACAGTGTGGTGTGTGTGTGTGTGACGTGAATGCAAAAAGCTAAGCTGCTCAGCCAATCAGTGCCTTAAAATGTACGAGATCACATGTTTATGAAGATTAATCAGTTCTGTCGTGATTTGTCCAAAAGCCTGGACTAACGAGTGTATGTGTGTGTGTGTGAACCTGTGTTGATGGGGTAGGGGGTGGAACGGTTGCAGCTGGAGGAGGTTTCTGCACTGCAGCAGATGGAGTGCTGGTCTGAGCAGGAGCAGGGCGGGTCACTGCTCATCACAAACACACACACATGTACATAATTATTCATTCATTTTATTTCCTGGAGATTATGTGTGTGTGTGTGTGTGTGTGTGTGTGTGAAGGACTGAACCAGGGTGTGTTTACCTGCGGGGGCTACAGGAGGTTTGCTGATGGGGAACATGGGGGGTTTGGGTTGAGTGCTCATGTCTGGAGCGACTGCAGGTTTGGGAGTGGAGGTGAAAGAGAACGCCTGGGTCGATGGAGCGGGTGGAGCCGGAGTGTCCGCTGCTGAAAACCTACACACACACAGGTTTTTAAAAGAAATTAATGTATATTAGGAGTATACCCACGTCTGTATCTGTAGTGGGCATGGCCAAATTTTTTGTTTTTGTCTAGTAACTTGCCCAAACATTACGGAGTGTTTAAATAAAATTTTTTTTCTTATGTCATTATATCGCCCCCTATAGGTGAAAATCAGAAGTGGTGTCTCTGTGACGGTTCTACTTTTACCATAATGAAGATCAATAATGACCTTTGGATGACTTCTTCTTCACCTTTCAGGATGACGTTCTAGTATATTTAGATCTGACCACTTTGAATGCTAAACGTGCTTTGGATTGATTGACCGATTCAATGATTAAATAAAAACAAGCACATCTCACTTCTCGCTGAGATTGACTCGGACGTTGGGCGTGGCCGGCTCAACCGGACCCTTCGGCAGAGTGATGGGAGATTCCGTAGCCGTGGCAACCTGCCCTGGTGCGTTCGTGCCCTCCGTCAGAGGTTTCCCGCCTGGAGGCCCGAAGGAGAACGCGGGAAAAGAGGGGTCCTTGCCCAAAGGTTTCGGTGCGGTGAAGGAGAACCCTGCAGCAGAGGGAACGATGGAGGCGCTGGAAGACGAGGGGCCGAAGGAGAAAAGGGAGGAAGAGCTGGTGGGAAGACTGAAGGACACACCCGTTGAGGACGGAGCTGCTGGAGATGCAGAAGTGGAGGCAAGTGTGATGGAGGATGTCTGAAATGGTGCGAAGACGGAAGAAGGAGGTTTGGGGGCGACAGGGATTGAAGTTGGAGGCACAGACTCTGAAAATTGGGAAAATTAGCAAAATCAGGAGTTTGCAAACAATTCCATTGGACAGCTTGTTTCATTCTGAGAAACACTTCCAACAGTTATAACATCATAAATCCAGATGTTTGGATTTTAAAAGTTCAATATGAACATTAGCTTACATTATAAAATATAAAACAGCCTCAGGCTCAGTATAAACCCCATCTAAACCCAGTAAATGTGTTTTTAATATCGTTCCCGTTTCCTTACTCTGTAACGGAGCTCTCTCACCGCTCTGAGGCAGACAGTTGGCGGCCATGACAAGCTGCTTGACACCCGTGTTCAGGTTAGTCAGAGAGAAAGGACACAGCACTCCGTCAGTAGAGAGGATCAGCAGCGTGGGAGCGGGTGGGAGCTTCTTCTCATCGGCTGTGGAGGTCATTACAGGTCAGGTGTCGGTGTTAACAGGGCAAATGTTCACAGATACACAAGTATGAAAAAATAAAATAAATGGGACTTGACATTCAACCACTTCTACAGCAGTTAGACTCTCCTTGGTGGAGAGGAGGCTAGTTCTGGGATTTGCATTGCATTTTCCTGCTATTCAAATGATTCAATAAGTACAGAAGCCTGTGAACCTCTTTACACACTGGAACGGCCATGAGTTTACTCAGAGTAGTGAAATCCATCTTTCTAAGATATTTGGATCGACCTTCAAGCTGTTCAAGACATTCCTACACAGCCTGGAGTCAGGCGGAGGGGCTTACATATGTGTATCTCGGCCTGGTTGGTGTAGTCGATGCCCACTCCGACAGGAAACGTGTCATCGTTGTTCAGAGTGACGGGAAGTTCGCCTCGGCTCGCGTCCTCCAGCATCCACAGCTCCCAGTTTGTCTGAGAACGCAATCGTGAACACGTAAGAGACAAGGTGATCGGAAATCGTTTTCTTCTTACGTTTTTAAAATCAACAGTTGAAGACAAGCGAGCTAATAAATCCAGGGTTATTTAATATTGCCCCACTTAAACAAACTCAAGATCGATGTGAAGACATGAACCAGGACTGTTCCATTTAAACTACATTTTTAACCAAACAATCTATCAATACAGGTAGTCCCTGACGTACGGACATCCGAGTTACGAGCGGGAGAAATGAGTCCGTCTCACCGGTTTCAATGAATCAGTCTGGGAGCACGAAGACAGAAAATGTCTGTCTTGTAAAACTGTCCTGATGGTGAATAATCCTAATCTTGGAAAATCCTCAACAGTCCATAGTCCAATACAGTGGAAAAAAGCTCTGAGACAAAATGACGTCCTGCGCTTTAAGGGCGCAGAGACAATACTTCACTGTTTCACTGCGAGATTAATTTTCTTAGACGTGGTTAAGTTTTTTTGTGGGGAAAGTGGACAGATTTAGTCGATTGGATTGGTATGACTTACACTCTATACTCGTGTCAAAGGCGTACAGGACTCATTTTGTCGGACTTACGAACAAATGTTTCCGACGTGTTTCCGGGACAGAACTCGGGGACTACCTGTATAACTGTGTATACAGAATTATGTTCTCTTAAAGATTACATTTTGGCTGTTTTTACATTTTGGAAACAAATAAGTTTCTGGCTTACTGGAGTTTACACCAGTAGCTCATCATGCTGGTTTTCGCTGACGTGCTTCCTACGAGTGAATTTCTGCTTGAAACATATTATTAAACCCTGAAATAAAAGCGCGGTTTGTCCTCTTCTGCATACATTCATACTCTCAGCATCATCATGGTTTAAATTCACACTCTTCAATGTTTTCCCATAATTACTGTTGAAATAAGGCTTTAACGGTATAAAAACAACCACAAGGCGTGATCTTTGCTGCTTAGTTATTTACACACATTATTCTATAAAACAATCTCTCTCTAGACGTCCATTCTGTTCTCTGTATCTCGTCAGTGAATTGATATCCGGATCATACGCTACCTTGTCCTCTTGTTTGGCGATAATACTGACTTCGATGGAGGCGGCTGAAGCGGCGAGGATCAGATCCCTATATTAAAATAAATAAATAAACAAACAAACATCAGAAATAAATCGATCCAGCCTGACCTACACGTGCGTTCTCATTTTATTTCCGTCTCACCAGTCCTCGATGTGGTTAAGGAAGTAGTGATGCTGTCTCTCGGTGCACGACCCAAACACGATGTCGCTGAAGTTCAAGAACTTGTCCTCTTTCTTCTCGTCTTTCTTCTGCACAAAAACAACAAGATATGGGTTTTACGCAGAGTCCACGCTTACCACTGCGTTCAGTCTCCGGTTTCTTAAACAGACTTACAGTAAGGGACACCATCACGAGCTCGGGCGGAGTCTCGGGGGAGCCGTCGGCCGCTGCGTACGCCACGGCGAAGTTGTAGGTGCTTAACCACAACACGTCCAGCACTAGGAGCAACAGATCACATTGTTTGAGACACAAAAAAATTGATATATTTATTTAGTTTTTTTTTTTTTATTATTGTTGAGCGCAACTGAAGGTCTGAGGTTGATGATTTTCCTAAAGTGTGTTTAATTCCTCTTACAGCGCAGCAATTAAACAACGACTACAGGAGTTTATTGATTAAATATCCACACATCATGTATCATATTATATATTTGAAGTTCAGAAAGTTCTTGATTTTTTCTTTTAAATAGCAGCTATAAACTACATTACCCAGTGCAAATCATTTGAAAGTGAAAGGATTACTGTATAATGTTTTTTTTTTTTTTTGTATTTATACACGGTACTGTCCTTACTTTATATTCGCTAATGTTTTTATTTGATGCTGTAACAAAAATTTCCCCACTGCAGGACGAAAAAAGGTGCACCTCATTTCACCTCATCATCGCTTGCGGTCCACCATTTGAAGTTGCGTGTTGGGACACGTTTTATAACCAGTCCTAGTGTGTTACAATAAAATAAGGATCCTGTCGTTTTTTTTTTTTTTTTTTAATATAAACTTTTACATTCTGGTCTTGAACTGATCTGTGAAGCATCAAAAGACCAACAAAACACTAACGCTAGCTAATATTAAACAAAACTAGGGCTGCAACTAACGATTATTTTGATAATCGGTTAGTTGGGCAATTATTTTTTTCGATTAATCGGATAAAAACTAAATGCTTCTTTAATTTGATGTTTTGCTTATAACTTTATAAAACCATAAATCAGGGTATTAGTTATGTATAAAACTAAACTTTAAAAAAATGCCAAAGCCACATAGAGTTTAATGATCTTTAATTTTTCACATTTTAAACCTTAAATTAAAGACAAAGTTTGTTTTTGAACAGTAAAACTCCTCCAAATATCCAAAATATAAATAAATAAATAAATAAAAAGCAAAACAATTAATGTACTCTTATTATAATGGATGGCATCTGTTATAGTGGCTGCTTGTTGTGGAGTGCATGGGGGATTTATTTTTTGAATGAAATCACTTGTGCTGACTTGTCTCTTTCTAAAAAAAATAAAAATGAATAACAGCATTTGAGTATGCCAAATACAGTTTTTTTTTTTTTTTTAACAATAATTGCAGATATTGCCAGCTGATAGAGAAGGAACAGCCAATCAGAAGTAGTGTGTAGAAGTCTGTGATTGGCTGGTTTTGTGGCAGTTTTGTAACACTGGACAAAGTTGAGCGAGCGTACAGGCAGAGTCGAGCGCGCACAGAATCGAGAAGTCACGCGTGCGCGGAGAACATGTTGAGCGAGCAGGGGAGACACTGCACGCGCATAGAGTGCTTTGTCTGCTCTCAAAATGTCGAACAGCACGCTCAGAATTGTGGCAGGAATATAACGCCACATGCGCACGCTTTTTCCTGCAGACGCTTCTGTAACCTCCATTGCGCGAGCAGCTTTGCATCTTGTGGTCGCACTCTTCAGTAATGTGAGCAGTCCAACTAATCGATAACGGCATTCGCTGACAGCAAATTTTATTAACGACAATTATCGACTTTATCGATTAGTTGTTGCAGCCCTAAACAAAACCTAAAGCCGCTGCATAGATCAGGTGTGTTTCCTACGCAACCCAAACACGGCTTTACAGGAAGCGGGAGTACACGACGTTATCCGGTGTTTAAAACAATACCTTTAACTGGATTGTCGGCCGTGTAGAAATTTGGACAAGGGATCACCTTCTTCTCCTGCAGGACCTGGAGACAGAGGAGATGCCAAAACCCGGTAAAGACACAGAAACCTCCAGCGTGTAAAGGTGAGCGGTGTAGAGCCGATGAATAACGAGACACTTACAGGCGTGTACTGAACCACCGTGGCGTCCTGTTTCCCTGCAGCAATCTGCTTCCCTTTAGGACTCCAGCAGACTGGCATAGAGAAAACAACAACAACAAAAAAGCACACACACACACACACTCGTAAAACACTAAGTAAAAGACTTAAAAATTTTTTTTTAAGTGTGAGTTTTATGATAAACTATTATATAAAAAAGAATAAATAAAATATCTTTAAAAAAGATGATGTAATAAGATCACAATTTATTACATAAAAAAGCTATAATGAAACGTTAGCACCGATTTTAAATAAAAAACTTATTTTCTTCACTTATTTTCATAAACAATAAAATGTAAGTTTTTTATGCGAAGTTATTTTTTTCTTTATTTTCCAAAGTAATTTTTGTTGATTTAAAAAAAAGGTTACATTTATTTAAATTAAATAAACAAAAAATTGTTGTGAGAATAAATAAACAAACACAAACAAACCATGCTTTATATCATGACCATATAATCCCATTTGGAGAGAAACACTCGAGACTTCTCGGGGGCGTGACTGAAGCTGTGCGAGAGCGCGCACACACATACCTACACACACACACACACACACACTCACTGCAGGTGATGCCGACAGATGCGGGAAGCTGTGCCACCGGTACCACTTTCTCCATCACGTCCAGCACCATCATGGTCCCGTCAGAGAGACACACCGCGAGTCGGAACGCCTCAGTCGGACTCCACTTCAGATCCTGGACCGACATGTCTGGTTCGGAGCCCGCCCGGAAGGACGCGAAGGGACGCTTGTCCTGTCTCGTCTGGGGGAAAAAAAACATGATAAAATAAGTGTGTTCTATGTTTACAGTGAAGGAGTGTGTAACGGTGTTTGTTTATTTGGACGTTACCTTGTTGAAGAAGGTGCGGACGTCGTAGAAGTCTAGCGTGAGAGGGGTTTCCTCGTTAGTGCAGCACACTGACAGGGTGAGCTCGTCACTGCTCAGGGCCAGCTGGTGCATGGGGAAGTCAAGGGTCACCGTCTGGCATGTCACGCCCTCCACTAAGGAAGGAGACATCAGAACACTTGGTTCTTTATACTTCTACATGATTTCAGTTCTTTTCTATTTTCACACAGTTCATTTGTCTATTAGCGACGCCCACAAACTCTATATAAGGTCAACACACAGACAGCTAGGAGAACTAAGTGAGCGATCACTTCCGAGGTTGAAAGGTCTCACAGGAGTTCATCTTCACAGTCATCTCATGCTTTAGATTTTTGTTATAAACATTAAATATATTACCAATCTCGTTGGTGTTTCCGCTGACCCTCCCTGCGGCGATGATGTCATCCGTCACAAACACCTTGAGCGTTCTGTCCTGCCCTGCAAATGTCAGCCCGAACTTGTTGGAGATGGCGAGAAGACTCGAGCGCTCTATGGGCAAAACGTTAGGGGAGTCGAACACACGGATTTTCTTCATCTGACGGAACTGAAAATCCTGTAGGAAAGAAAAAAATATTTTACCCTATTACAAAATGTTATTCATTAAATATAATCAAAACATACACTTTGTATACACTTTACTAGCTTTAAATATGATAATTGGATTAATGACGTGTATAACATTCATATCTGTGACGTCAATAAGGTTTATACGATTCTTCAATTTAATCTTTTGTAATATAATTATTTAACTGCTATACATGTGCTCATTTATTAAAAGTAAAAGCTTGTCGTTTAAATGTACTCATTTATATTAACACTTAAACGAAGTTACATTTTTAAATAGCTTGGCTTAAAAGGTCGATTCAATGAGTCGACACCTTTATAGGATATATTAAATATATATTCATTTAGATCTGATTAATTAGAAACACAAACCATTCTTTTACTATTAATATAAACATGTGTTTATATTTATCTTTAAACGAATAGTTATATTTTGAAGAGCTTAGCTAAAGGAGTAGCTTCAAAGTGTCGACTCGCTTGCTCTGAAAACGACTCTTTTCGATAACATTATATTAAAGACTCAAACACTATATTCAGACTAAAACAAACACTCTATAAATGTACGATTTTTCAAATGAACTGTTTATTTAGTTTATTACAGGTGTACAGATTAATTTAAATTATCTTCCATACCCACATTTGCATAGCAAAATTAATTCTCGTTATCTTCCATGCTAGCTTGCTACCACACGACAGAATTGTTCAATTTAGCCATTTTAACCCGGTGCTTTGTTTGTTATAAAAATCTAAAGCTAAAATAGAACCAATACTCAGAGAAGCCGGCTAGCTAAGTGAGCTAACAACTCGTACATTAGCCACATTAGCATTACTAGCTTAGCGGGTTAGCTAATTCGCGGTTGTTTTATTTTTTACCTTCATTTCCCTCTCGGGAGTGTCGTCTCCCATTTTGTCAGATTCTTGTTATCTCTCTTGGCAAATTGTTTTTATTTTAAAATGCTTTAATCTGCGCAAATATTAGCATTAATTTAGCGATAGAAGCTAGTCCAAGTGCACGCGCAGTGTGTTTATCACATTTCACTTGAACAGAAACCGAATCGCGCGCACTGTTTGTATGGAACACCAAGAGGGTCATTTCGTAAAAAAAAAATAAAAAAAACTATTTACGACCCTCAATATAATTATGTATATTAACAACAGCCACAATTGTAATAATATCAAATAAGAATCATAATAATTGTCAGAATTTTTTGATTAATTAATCCTTTCTGAGATTTTTGCTTCCATGACAAAACACTAAGGTTTTACATCACACATGCATTAAATTAATTTAAAATAACACAAATATTGATTTTATATTATTTAATATAATCATTAATTAATTTTATTGTAACTTTGCAATGTTTAACCCAAATTTAACTATTTTAAATAAATCTAAATATTGTTTTAAATATTTATTTCTCAGTGCAAATTTTTTTCTATTTCAGTAAATCTATATTTCTTTCTGTTCTTATGCATTTGTAGTGACCATTTGCACGAACAATGACCCAGTTGGCTTTCCAAAAAAAATCCCGGAAGCATTTTTGTCCAAAATAAAAGTCATTTCCTTAATTCCAGATGTTACGATTCTGTCAACAAAATGTTACATGTTCATAAAACAAATAGTTCCATATTTGGGAAACCTTTCTACGATTGTAAAATGGATTTCATACTAAATAATGATTGTTGTAGCAATATTGTTGAATAAAATATATAAAAATCACTCATAATATCTTGACTGGCATTATTTAAAAATGTTGAGAATGTCAACTCTCTCTAATGTCAATTAAAAAAAAAAGATTATTTTAAAATTTAAAGCATTGTTAAAATGCACTGCTTTTTGTTTGTAGAACAGTACTTGCTTGTGAATGGTACTTTATTTGTTGTAACACACTGTTATAAAAGATGCCTTATAAATAAAATCAACAATCAATCTATCAATATATCTATCTAATATAGTTACTAAATAATTCATATACCCCCATTCCAAAATAAGGTGAAAACTGAATTTACATAATGTGAATAAACAGCAGTCGGACATAAATGGCATGTTGGTGCTATGATGTGAAACGCTTTGCAGTAAAGTTTGATGGAACATGATGGATGTAAGACGAGTGTTTTGTGAAATAAGAAACTTTATTAGCAAGCAAACATGTCAGTATTGCATTTGTAAATGAAGAGTCAAAAGCAGTTCTGATGGAGGAAATTTCTCGTTAAATCAGAGTCTTTCCAAGGCGTAAACAACGGTTCATGTTTCAGAAGTGTGTTTCTTTATCTCAGTTCCTGTGGTATTTAACAAAAACTGGGCTGTTTTGAGAATCTCAGTCGTCTGTGGATCAGCTGGACCTCTGGTTAGAGAGCCCCAGAGCGAGCGAGAAAGAGAGAGAGAGAAAGAGAAAGAGAATCACCTGCCAAGGCCAAAGCAAAGCAGCGGTAGGTTTGCAGAAGTGCTAAGAAAATGTAAAAATTAGTGCACGTTCATTCTCTGATTGTCTGCGCTCTCAGCACATGGCTTTTTTAAATTTTAATTTTTTTGTCTTTTTAACGTGGCTGACATTCACCAACTTCACACCGAAATGGTAAAGTGCTGGCATTAATCATTTTTCTCTGAACAAAGACTTATTCACACACACACACACAAATGCATAATTCAGTCCTCATATAGATTCAAAGGGTCAAATGAACTAAGACAGAAATCCAAGTGAGGGCTTTAACAAATTTAACAAATGATATTACTCGAATATTGCTCAAATAAACAAAAAATAAAAAGATTCAGCACATATATACATATCCACTGTTCCAGAAGCTTCTTGACATTCATCTTTAACATTAGATTTTCTTATCATGGAAATAATAGGAAAATAATTCTGACAAAAACACAAAAACAAAAAAAAAAATCTAACAGATAAGGAATATTCTTTTAAAATATAGTTAATCTGTGCATAATTACTTTAACAGACCAAGATGCTCGAGTGTGTGGGTCTTGTTTAAAACACAAGCAATTTATTGAACAATTCTCTCTCTTTTTTTCTTATTAAAAGCACCTGCTGATCAAACACTACACAGCAGCATCTCTATGAGTTAAAACTCATGAAGCGTAGAAATGATTCAGGACTCGCAGCACCGTTTGAATACAACACACACACACATACAGAAAAAAAGGCAAAAATGCTCATAATCAGGTTTTAAAACGCCTCCTTTTTTTCCTTCTGGACGAGTCGTGTGTCATTTGTGAAGGAGTCGCTTCTTTGAGCCGAATCATTTAAATGAACACAGACTCACGTTCATGAGATGCTTTTATTCTCTTTTTTTGTAAATGTTGGGAACGCTAATACTCTAGTGGTAGAATTTATTAAAATGTTTAGAAAGCTCTGTTCAGAGTTTCAATAAGTGATTGTAACCAAATTAATCTGTGTCTGTCAAAATGCTGAATGTGACTCGGTTCCCCAAGAGGCATTTATTTTTACAAAATGTCGAAAAAATATTGAAAAACAATGAACCAAGTGAAATGACTGACCTTACTTACATTGAGCAGAATGACTCACTAACAGACGACCAGGAATTTCTGTCTCTTAATAACTAGACAAATGATTCATCAGTCACCTATGAGAGTCATAGAGAGTCGACCCCTTCCCATTCTGCTCAAATCTGGAAATGAAGTCAATGAGAGTCAAAGGAGTCGAGTCGTAGAGTTGAGATGAGTCAAATGATCTGACTTACTAACAAGGGCGTGAATTCTCATCTCTTAACTACACCAGTGATTCATGAGACATCATTAAGTGTCGACTCCCGAGAGTCAGATCCTTGACATTTTGCTCTAAACTGGAAATTGAGTCAATTGAAATGTTTGAAAATAAAAAGAGTTAAATAAACTGACTTAGTAACAAGAGCAGGAATTCCCATCTTTTACCAATGATTCGTTTGTCACCTTTAAAGAGTCGACTCCTTTGCATTTTGTTAAAAACTGTAAATAAGATCAATGACTTCAAAAGAGTCAATAGTTTTGACTCAGAATGTTGAGCCGAGTCAAGTTTACTGACTTACTAACAAGAGCGTGAATTCTCATCTCTCTCCCTCTTTTTACCCCCCCAATTTTCACCAAAATTTAGTCGTGTCCAATTCCTCCCCGTCACTAGGGGGCTCCATATTAAGGCTTCTACTACCACTCAGTCAGAAGGGCCGAAGACCATCACGTTTCCTCCGAACCACGTGACGCCAGCCGACCGCATCTTTTCGAACTGCTCGCTCACGCACCGTTGGGGGGCGGAATAACACACTCGAAGGACAGTGCTATCTGCTACTTCCCCTTATGTGAGCTCAAAGATGCCCCTTATTGGCTGTAGAGCCATGATTAATGTGGGAGCACTAAGTACCTCTCATCCCTACCTTTTGAGAGAGCTCGGCCAATCAGCTCTCTCTAGACCTCCGGCTGCGATAGATTACAGCATCACCCGGGAATTGAACATGAATTCTGATCTCTTAACTACACCAATGATTCGTGAGTCACCTTTTAAGAGTTGATTCCTTGTCATTTTGTTCTGAACTGTAAATTAATTCAATGAGCTGTTTGACAATAAAAAGAGTCGACTCGTAGCGTTGATTCAAGAGTCACCTTCAAGAGTCAACTCCCGAGAGTCACCTTCCTTTGCCATTTTGTTTAAAAATGGGCAATGTCAATGAGTTGTTTGAAAGCCAAAGGAGTCGATGTGTAATGCTGAGCCGAGTCGAATGATCTGACTCACTAAGAAGAACAGAAATTCCCATCTCTCAGGAAACGATTCACGATGTTTCTATAAGAGTCGACTCCCAAGAGTCATTTTGATCTAAGCTGCACATTAAGAGTGAAACAGTGAGTTGTTTGACCTTGACTCTTATTTTCAGAGAAACAGGCTGAATTCTCATCAGTAAAGTTCACCAGACTATTCATGATTCACGACTCTGTCCAAATAAACAAACAAACAAAAAAAAAAAACACCACCACCAAAACAAAACTACAAATGATCATAACAGGGTTTTAAAACTCATCGTTTGTCCTTGGGACACATCTCTTACACATCTCTCAGGGACAAAAAAAATAAAATGAAAAAAAAAAAAAAATCGCCAACCTTCTTTTGCAATTTGTGCAAAAACACTCAGGCATTAGTGCCGCAATTTAGAGACTGTGAAGTCTTAATGACAGAAGTAGCATTAACAATGTAAAAAAAAATTATAAAAAAAAAACGAAACATAACAGGACACACAGACAAAAAAACTTGGACAGCGTTATGCTACCGCGAACAAGCTTTACGCTGTTCGGTTTAGCGGTCGACATTCTTCTGAGTTCCTCTCAGCGCATCTAGTGCAACGGTGTCTACAGATTTAAAGCCTAATAATGTGCTAGGAAAATAAACAGGAAGATACATTTAGGGGATATTGTAGGTTCTAATGTTTAAAATAAAAATAAAATAAAATAATAATAACGATAATTCTTACCAGGTCAGAAAGAGGTTTAGTAGAGTTCCTATAAGAGCTAGGGGTCTGTACATAGTTTTGGTGACTATTTCACTCACTACTCACACTAGAGACCTGTACTGTACTGTACTGTACATACAGCTGTTATTAGGATAATTTATGAGCATGCACCAGAGACAGTCAGTTGTGGTCAGAATCCTCAGGCATGCCATAAAAAGTGGATGAATTTTAGCTCTGATCATCATCACACGGCTCTCCTCAACCTCACCGAGTCTCATTAAGGCACTGATACTCATACACATATATACACACACACACACACACACACACACACACACACACACACACACACACACACACACACACTGATTCATCCACAGCCATGCGTGTTCCTTAGGAACATTGAGTTTCCTCTTTCCTGGAGCTACAAGGCTAACACCAAGTCAGTTTTCTTTATTTCTTTCATTTCACATAACCCCTATTCAGACCGGATTAGTTTTACTTGAGGTGCTGCATTAATATAAATCAGAAATTTTATCCAGTCCTGAATGTATTTTTTTTTTAAAAGAACAAATAAAAGATCTGCCACTAGGGGGCGATGAAAGACAAATCATCCCTCATGACCACTGATGCCAAGTTAGACCACTTTCATTGATTGTAATCCATGTAAATCATACAAATGATGGGATTTAAGATGTTTATAAATAAATTTAATGAAAAATCATCATTAATGGGGATCTAATCTTATAATCCTGTTTCCCCCCCCACCGTGCCCTCTGGTGGCACTGGATGGTACAGCATGATGTTGTTTACATTTACGAACCTGGAACTTTCTGCACCATAGTCCAACACATTAATCACTGAGCTAATTTAATTTATTATTAACGTCAATTTATTTTCTATGGGCGCACATTCCTCTATTTCTTTTCTTTTTTAAAAATAAATGCAGGGTTGTTTGTGTAGATGTTCATTGGTTTCTTTAGAAAACCATCTGACTTTAAGAAACAAACCAGTACTGAGTTTAAGTTTAGGTCTGTCCCAGTTAGAAAGGTGAACTGGAGTTGAATCTCAGTGTTAAACAATGTGGAACAGCATTGTTGTACTTGTTAGCTGCATTAGCCTCGTAGCTCCAGTCCAAAAGCAGAAAACCACTAACTGCATTCGGGTCCAAGGTGGAACTGTGTATTCATCAGATTTTTGGCTCTAATGTCCCTCTAAAATGCAAAATCAACAAACCTAAAGATTCTGAGAAAAAACAAGATTCTCATCCAATTTCTGGCTTTTCAGACCACAGCGATTCAATAGTGATGCCCGTCCTCACTGAGTTTTGTTCAAAATAATCACAAAAAAAACAAAAACAAACTTGGATATCTTCATTCCTGTGTCCTGGGAAAAATCCAAAGAGTGCACAATCATGTCACACCCCCTTTTAGGAGAAAAGTGCAGCGTAACCAAACACTCTGCAGGAAGCCGAGCATCATATCACGACAGAGACACACACACGCAGGAAAAGAGGAGTGCGCCGCTAGAGATCTGCTATAGATTATCCATTGTGAACATGAAATGAAACTTAAAATGAGAAAAAACAACAAAAGGAAAAGTGTCCGAGCTCGTAGTGTTGAAATTTCACTGAAATTTCTTCGTCGAATTTTTCTGGATCGATTCCCGAGGGAGAACAAAAAAAGAAACAAAAAAGGAAGGCGAAGAGCTCTCAAGTCATTTCAGTTTCTCTGTCACGTCCCTCGGTTCAAGTGCAAATGCGAAGAAATAAAACAAAAAGATAAAACAAAAAAGCCAGCAAAAATGATAAAAATGATACCAGTCTCATATTAAATAATTTACAGTAGAGAACCATAAGCAAAAAAAAATAAAAAAATTTTAATCAATCTTCAGACCCTCACAGTGAAAATCATTCGTTGTTTTGTTCTTTAAACAATGATGGAGTCCATTAAACTGTTGGAGGGAAATAAAACAAGGGAAAACAAACAAACAAAAATCATAGAGCAAGAGTACGCGTTTAGTTTTGCGATGCTGTGGTTTCGAGCATCGCATTATTATTTTCGTTTTGCATGCAAGCGCCGCGGCTTTAACCGCTCCAGCGTGCGCTCTGTGTGGATGCAGTCCGTCTCTCTGGAGGCAAAAACGCCGTGTTTTGTTTCAGCATTATTGTAAATGACAGCGGAGCTCGTTTTAAACAAACACAGGCATTGCTTCGGCTATTAAAGGAAAACACGAAACCTTACGTTCTCCATACATCACATCTGCAGTGTGTGTGTGTATGGAAACTGAATCTAATCGTTCATTCATCTTCCATACCGCTTTATCCTGTTCGGGGTTGCCAGAGGTCTGGAGCCTCTCCCAGGGGACTTTGGGCACTAGGCAGGGTACACGCTATCGCACACACACACACACACACTACGGACAATTTGGAAACACCATAAACTGATTTTTTTTGGAATATTGGACAAAACTGGAGTACCCGGAGGAAACCCACCAAGCACAGGGAGAACATCCAAACTCCACGCACACAGACCCTGAGATGGGACTCAAACCCAGACCCTGGAAGTGCAAGGTGACAGAGCTAAACACTACGCCACAGTGCCACCTAGAATTTAGCTAAGAGCCCTTTATGCAGAACTCAAGGGCAAAGGGAGTCTAAGGGCAGGTGTGAAACCTTTAATATGAAAACTGTCATTCTGGACATTTCTTGGTTACAAATCGGGACAACAGAGGTGCTTTAAAAAGTCCTAGCAGACTACGAGATGCGCATGGATCCGTTGTCTCCTGGATTTTGAAACTTTAATTCCTGATATTAAAGGAAAATAATTCGGAATGGTTAAATTGCTCAATCCAAAAAAAATAAAACCTGATTTAAGAATTAAGTAGGTCCTACTGTATATGAAACTGAATGAAAGAAATCTTATATATTTTGAATAATCTATAAATAATATGTTACATTTAAATTCATTATTAAAAAAAAAATTGTGATTTTTCAACATGTAAGTTGTATTAAGTAAAGTATCTCACCTTGCGCTTTTATTATTGCAAAACCCAGACATCATCCAGACTCACAAGACAGAGCTCTGATTGGTCAATGAAGTCACGTGCAAACGGACTGAACGCAAACACGTGACACTTTTCTATTTTTTTTTTTCACTGTCGATCATTTAGATTTTTCTTACTTTTTGGCCGGAAAAGTTCTCCTGTATCACCATAGCAATGGGTCAAATATGGTCAGTGCCCCAGCGCCTCTCAACCTTCCTGCTGGTGTCGCGATACCACAAAGCATTCTGGGAGATGGAAACTAAATTCGAAAAACTTTGTTAGAAAGTTAAAATAAAAGCCTGATTTCTAAAAATAAAAGTTTCATTTCTGTTTCGTCTGAACACTTTTTCATATTCGCACAGAGCTGCCCTTAGACTTCTAGTGTAAGTCGTGATGAAACACGAGTAAAAAAAAAGAAAAAAAAAAGAGTTTTTCTAATGTCCAATGGGGAAAGTGTATAAATGAAAGGAATGAGAATAAACTAGAGAAGGAGTGAGTAGAGATCAGACTGAAAGACGCCCGAGGATCCATTTAAAATGTTATTTCGGTCACTTGGAGCGAGATCCTAAAAGCGAGTTGGAGCGTTCGTTAGCGCTGGCCGCTCACATACGCGGTGTTTTCCCGGCGGACGATGGAGTAACGTATCCATTTCATTTTCTTGGGAGGTCTTGTTTTCCTGGAAAGTACAGGACATTCAGTGTATCACAGAAAGAAATCTCCCCGGCAGAAGGTCACTGAGGTACGAGAGCTGTACCACCGACTTCCACTGAGGACGTTTAAGGAAACGCTTTGTCTCAGCAGCAGTGCAAATCTGTCTGTGTCTACGAGCATAAGCGATGCCTGTGTTTGTTTATCCTTTAAGCACACGCTACCCAGCATGCCCTGCTGCACGCGCTAGTGCGACTCGTTCCGTGATTCAGTAATGTTTTTAATTAATCCTTATTGACTTATAGAAACACGTCACACACCTGGAGTGTGGGACGAGGAGGGCGTCGCCCAAAACTTCACCTCGGTGTAAAAAGAAAAGGCAGAGACGATGACGACGCTTTTGTCGTGATTGTCAGTCCCAGTGAAGGAGGCGTGGCCTCTTTGCTTCTCAGCAGTCAGTCATGCCCCTTTCTCACTTCTACGCTTTTTTTTCTAAAAAACAGAGTCGTCTAACAATCTTCACGTCTGCTGAAAAACTATTTGTGCTACATTCAGTCTAGGGGAAGTCGATAAGGGCGCATTAAGAACAGTACTGAAACACAGCCTGGCTCCTACGCATGGACGTTTCTGCTACACCACCAGCAGCTTCTCACTGCCCGTTTATCCTCAGGCCTTCCCCAAACTCCTCCTCCTGCTGTCCGTCATGCGCAGGACGACCCTGAACTCCGCCCTCTACCCCTAAAAGAAGCGGACTGGCGCCTAAAGTCTCCTCTACTCCCTCGGGCATGGCACCTTCATCCTCCTCCTCCTCTTCCTCCTCCACCTGGCCCTCCATGAGCTCCGGACTCTCATTATCCAGCGGCTGCTGAGTTCTTACAGCGTCCTTACGCTCCCCGAACAGAGGGAGCTGCTTGAAGTCTTGGTCGAATGCCAACGGAATGGCCAGATTAAGCCCCGCCCCCGACCCACGGTACATGTCGATGCCCTCGGGCAGCATGGACTTGATCTTGGGCAGCCATCGCTTCCGCACACGGCGCGCATTGGTGCACATGTCGGCCGCGATCACGTTCATCTCACTCTCTTTGAAGTTGGGCGCGAAGTTTTGACAGTAGACTAAAAAAAGAAGAAAGGGAGGGCAAATAAAAAAACTGATAAGACACGGAAAACATTTAAATAAGGCGTGGCCGTTGTATCTGTCAGTCACAGTCAAAGGAGGCGGAGCTTTGCATCTCTAAGTCTTAAAAAAGAAGGTGTGGCCTGTGTGTTTTTAAGTCTTAGTAAAGGAGGTATGGCCTTTTCACATGTCAGTCTTACTAAAGAGGTGTGGCCTTTGTACATGTCAGTATTAGTTAAGGAGGCGTGACCTTTGTAGATGTCAGTCTTAGTTAAGGAGGTGTGGCCTTTTCACATCAGTTTTAGTAAAGAGGTGTGGCCTAAGAATTGTTAGTCTTAGTATATACAGTATGTGAATCAGTAAAAGAGGCGTGGCCTCTTTGTCTGTCAGTCCTAGTAAAGGGGTATGGCTTGTCTACTTGTCATTTTTGAAAAATGTACATATTTAATTAAAAGTGTACCACATTCTTATTAAAAAGTTTTGAATGAACTCAAAGTTTATGAACAATTAACAGAATTATATTATAAATATTTATATGACAGTAATTTGTACGTACGTTTGACCGCGTTTAAAACTCGGCTATCCAGAGGCTTTCTGCTCGGGTCGCTGGTCGACGAGCGGATTCCAGTCCCACAGCTGTTCGCCAGAGTGTTTCTGCACACACACACACACACACACACACACACACACACACACACACACACACACACACACACACACATCCACCAGGTGGCGCAGGGGGAATAAAACACATCAGGAACGGTTTATCAGCACATTTATCTAAAGAATAAAATTCATCAGGGATGGAAATGTGTAGTATTATTTATCAATAGTATGGCGTAATGGATATTTTTCATCTCTGCTGTTTTTCTCTTAGCTACACAAACAGTGCATCAGTAGCTCTGTGGTGGGATTTGACCTCATGACCTTCACGTCTCTAGGGCAGGGTTTTAGGCAGCGAGGCACTCCCTGACGTGAGAACGTCTTAATAAAAGTCACAGTAGCTCAGGGGAACGTGTTTGACACACGACTCACAGACAGAGCTTCTGAAAGACGCAGCCGTACCTGTGATCTTTGCTTTACGAGGCCGACGCCTTGCCCCCTGGCTGTCACACGCTGCACGAATTCTAACATGTTTTCAACCCAAACCAGTCACGCACTATAGACGTGCAGTCATTAACTATTGCTGACACACACACACACACACACACACACACACACACACACACACACTCACATTTAACACAGATATGTGAACTCTGAAGCGGGAAAGTGCATAGTGTCACTAAAGGGGCGGAGTTAAATTGCAGAAAACATTTTATTTAAAAAGATAAATAATTCTCAGCTTCATATGGAGCCCCTAAAGGGACATGGGTGAGGGTGGGGGGAATAACTGAAGAAAAAAAAAGGGACATGGGACATAAAAAAATGGGACATGGAATGCAAACAAAAAAAAATTGGCGATGAAAAAATTTGTGGAAGGAAAAAAAATGGGACATAGGAGGAAAACAAATCGAGACCACGTGACTCATTTCTGGCGCCAAAATACGGAAAGGGCGCACTCCGTGTACAAACTGAATGTCTTTATATTTTAGGCCAATCTGAAAGTAAAACTCAGCTACTCAGAATTCTATTCAGTAATTCTCTCCACACCTGTTTAACAACGCTCGTCTTTTAGCTTTCTCAGGGTGCTTCTTCTTCCTTTATTTTTTAGCGGTTGCCAACCAACTTTTAGGCGCATTACTGACCCTACCTGGACTGGATCGGTATTGCACAGACAAGGATCAAGCTTTTAGGAGCGGCAATGCTGAAAAGTCAAGCTTTGCGAGATCTCGCGAACCTTTACCCTGCGTTCACACCTAACGCGGCGAGAGCGTCAAAGACGCCGGAAGTCATTCATTTTCAATGGGAGCCGGCGGCGAGGGGCGGCAAAGGGCGTCGCGGCGCGGCGAGAGTGGCGAAGAGAGTTGAAATCAGCTCAACTTTATGGTAATGAGCTATGACGCGGTTGAGCGGCAACCAATAAAAAAGTAGAGGTCCTCCGCTTGAGCGGATTCTGCGGAACGCAGTCCTGTAAACTTTTGTTCCGGCGACATTAGTTCCCAAGAAAAATGGAGGAGAAATTAATTATTGCGGTAGCTGGTTTCCCCGTTATTTATGACATGTCCCTGTTTGTAATTAAAATGAACGTTATTAATGTTATTTTAATTAAAGACAAAGTCTAGTAAGTGATTCTAATATTAATAGTGTTATAATAAGAAGAAATATAATATAGTAATAGAAAATATTGCCTTATAATTTGTTTATTTCTACAATACAGTTCTTTCTATCAATCAATTTCTTGTTTTCTTCCACATTTTGGTCCGTCCCCACAAGATCAACAAGCTTGATTGCTTTGCGGCCCCTTTAAATACAGGAAAGGCATCCGGTCTACGTCAGAGCTGCGAAGCGCGGCGACTAGCGGCAGGGCAGCGAGAGCGTCCTTTGACACTCTCGACGTGTTCGGTATGAACGCAGGGTTAGGGAAAAAAAAAAAAAAAAAACAAGGCAATTTTTTTTTCTCCCGTATCATGTTAGCTTTTTTTTTTTTTGCCTTGCATTTTATTTTATTTTTTTGGTTTGTTTTTTTGCTTCGCATTTTTTTTTTAATGTCCCTTTAGGGGCTCAGTAGCTTCACAAAGACAAAAGCTGTGAAATGTTTTCACGCCTATAACGATTTAATGTACGATAAAATGAGATTTCGTCCCTTTTGTACCTTTTTATATTTGGTTTGGACAAGCAAACTAGATTTTCCCCCTAATGTGACATAATATGAGAAAAGCCCCTCCCCTGGATTGTTGCTCAGCTGTTCTCTGGAGGGGCGTGGCTTAGCTGCAGCTCATTTACATAAACACTGAAAGGAGGAGTGAAACAGATAGAGTTTGAGGTTTCTCTGTGATCTACGTTAACTTGTTAAAGAAACAGTGGTACCTCGGTGCCGTACCAGTTGCGAGAGGAATCATAAATTAAGGTTAAGAGCTTTAATATCTATTTACTTCATATTCCACTTCATTTACATGTCTGTTCTAAATGTTTTGATTGATTGTACATGCAAAAATATGATTACTGCTGGAAATTTGTAATATTGTTAATATTTTTGGGTGGGTGGAACGGATTATCTGTATTTTCATTATTTCTTTGTATTGTATTTTGTTTAATTTGTATCGCAGTCCGAATGTTCGCCTTAAGATCCCGCCTCCAGGGCAGATTAAACCCGTATGCTGAGGTTCCACTGTAGTGCAGTATGTACAGGTTACACTTGACCTTTAATGCCTTGGGTGTTAATTCAGGGAAGAGGAAGAGGGTGGGACTTCAGGGTGGGAGTCAGTTAATATCAGCTTCATGACTGTCAATCATTCCAGATTCAGCTGCCGATTGGCTGATTTGTTGTTTATAATTTGGGACGAAATAAAAATTTTGGCAGAAAATGTGGAAATGCAGAGCAAATACTAACAAGCTGTTAGTATTTCTCAGATGAGAAATAAAAACCTAGCCAGCCAATCAGAGATGAGTATTTAATTTATATAATTAAATTTTTTTTTTTTCACAAACCTGTCGAAGAACGTCGCGAGCAGTCGCCTCAGCAAGACCTTGTGTTTAATACCAGCGCACAAGTGGCAGTTCATCAGCTGTCCTCTGGTCATGAACACTCCCGTACCTACGTGCACACACACACACACACACACACACACACACACACACACACACACACACACACACACACGTCAGTAAACAGTGCTCTGTTTTCCAACAGTAGCATGTTTGCAACTCTGGTGGCACAAAATAACC
The DNA here is from genome assembly GCA_013621035.1 of Clarias magur. Lineage (NCBI taxonomy): Eukaryota > Metazoa > Chordata > Actinopteri > Siluriformes > Clariidae > Clarias > Clarias magur. The sequence continues at coordinate 5,759,813 of QNUK01000004.1, read as the reverse complement.
CCGGAATATAAATGTAACAGACACACACACACAGACACACACACACAGACACACACACACAGACACAGCTGTACAGGAACACACAGCACACGGGCCATTACATCACCTGAGCAAACAACTCGGACTGTTTACTTGCGGGCAAAATGACGCACACGAGCAGATTTAAATTCAGTTCCTCCAGAACTTCGCGTTAAAAGCATCAGACTCATCTTAAACACGCTCCGGCCAATCAGAATCCAGGAGCAGATGTCTATGTAATACTTTACAGAAGGAGTCTCCAGTGTCAGAGGTAATGTCTGTAGCGGTTCAGGACGGGAGACGTTACGCTTCTTTGCGGTTTCTCAGTAACACGACAAGCTGAAAGAACTTTCTTTAAGAGAAAGACAAAAAGCGAGGCTGCGAGAGAGAGCTTGGTTACAGCTGCTGTAGCGTAAGCGTGGACAGGAACCAGCTTGTCTCGTGGATGTTTAACAATCTGACTATGAACGGATAAAAAGGACAAGTGGTCCTTTAACTAAGGAAAAAAACATCAGAGTCATTGATACGAGAAAATATAAAGGACTAATACACAGTAAAGCACTTCATGATGTGATATTTTGGGAAAATAATAAAACTTGACGTGGTGACAGTAACGGTTTTTGTACTCTGTCGTTTATTCTTTTCCTGCAGCAGCACACTAGCATAGCATTGTGAATGTATTTATTATTTATTTCTTTTAATTACAGAACGCTTAAAAGGACGTGGGAGGAGTCGACAAATACCTAGAAGAAAGTTTTTTTTTTCTTACTGCAAAATAACAAATCTTTAGCGACTCACTCCTCATGTTTCCTCATGACAAACAGTTCTGTGAGCAAAAATAATCTTATCATTAATGATTAAAAATAACTTAAAATTATACATAATATTGAGATTTAATACTGTACTAATATTCATGTTAAAGAAACACTACGCTTAGAGCAGACCAGCTTAAGACCCGTCTTCGCGTGCTAGGATTAGTTCACATCTCATGCTAAGTGAAGATCTAACCAATCTCAAGTCAAGTTTAGGGGCTATGTACATTTAAAATTTTTTTAACATAAAGAATTTTTTTTAAAAAGTCGATCCACTCACCTACGACTAGTTCGAGTTTTTCCCCCGGGTCGCCCTCGGTGTAGAGTTTAGGGTGGCACCGGTAGCCGATTTGGCTAATCAGGCTAGCGGGCAGAGCTACCAAGTCACGTCGTAGCAGGACACAAGGACGACTTTCCAGAGGCACGGGAATCATCTCGGGTTTATCCGTCACTGAGGGACAGAAAGATGTTAAAATCACTCCATTATGTCACTTGATCTCAAAGTGCCAGATGCCCCCTGGTGGGCTGTAATGGTACTGCAGGCGGGTCATGAGAGGTCATTTACAATAAATAAATGAGTTTAAAAATAGATTTGACCATTATCATAAAAATGACCATAGATTAAACATTTACATGAGATTTAAATGACATGTTACTCAATATTAAAATATAAAGGGTAAGTATTTCATGTTTGTCTCATGTTTTGTTCAGAGTTGTGATTTAAGCTTTGATTGGGCCGCGACCTTCTGAGTTTGGGAATACGCCATTTAACACTCTATGTAATGAAGGAACATGTGTGATCCACTCTGAGTCTCAGGTTTACCACCATCCTAATTAACGATGCTCATTTACACACGTCATCTCTCAGTTCCTTACAAACATCAAAACTCATCAATAATAAAATCTGGTAAATGACATCACATGTACAAGAGAAGCACGAAATCAGAAATACTTAGATGAGTTGCTTCCTTTCTGCTCTCGCAGATTTTCATAAGGACTAAAAGCAAAACCTCGATTCGTTCCAGGTATCTGTTAGAAGACATCAGCTAGGACACAGATTAAAGACGGTATGATGTGCCGAAAAATACTAAAGTAAATACAACATGTTCGCTGTTTAAACGCTGTCCGAATATCGAGTACAATGAAGCACCTTTACGACTGAAATAAACCATTGTTTTTTTTTTATTTTTATAAATTGACTTCAATTAAATTATGATTTTCATAATTTCTTATAATTTTTTTATTTGAATAAATAATTGTATAATTTTTTACAGTTTTCCGTTCCTGCAGCCACTTTTAATCCATATTACAGATGCAAAATTAACTGATTTGCATTAACCCCGTCCACTGTTTTTCCCCAATTTGTATATCCTTTAAATTAAAAACACATAAAATGACATGAAGTCTGAACGTTTTTCCACTTACAGATCATTTTTGTTAAAAATGTGTTTTCAATTTTGCAAATTTGCTTCATCAGGACATTTTTACACACCCTGTAAACGTCTGTACATCTGTAAACTTTTATACCGTTACAAATTCTGATGTGTTAACAAATTGAGTCAAACAGTTTAAAATAAACGTTAGAAAAAATAATCCTGTCACTTCCTCCTGCGGTGCGAGCCGCGATCTGATTAGAGTTCAGACTACAGTCAGAGTGAAGAGAGTTCTACTGGCGCTAAAACTCTTTTAATTGACCTCCACACACACACACACACACACAGCTCTCAGGTATCCTACACTGTGACTCTGCTGTGTCTCAACTCATTACAGATCGAATGGATTTCAGGAAGATCGGAAATCCGAGGCTCCAGAGTGACGGCCGAGACACCGCTCGAGTCCTGCTGAGCGCGTCCTTCCTTCCTTCCTTCCTTTAATACAGTCCTTCACACAGCATTACTCCATCTTTTATGCCTTTAATATCCACAATCAGTGAGGACTGTGATAATTAATGTGATATGATAAAGAACTCTAAAATTTGTGCACCATTAATCCAATAATTCATTTATTTAAATATAGAAAAAGTAACATCAGTGTAATCAATACTGTAAATTATTAGGGGTTATTTTTGTTTTTCTTTTTGTGCTGAACTTTGTTTTTTATTCTTTTTTAATTTAAAATAATTCAACTGCATTTATTAATTCATGAATTGTAATCATTTTATGATTTAAATAAATTAAATAAAAATATATTTATTTAAAAGGTGATTTATTATACACCATTCAAACTAAATATTAAACTCTACAAGCATTGTACTCCATTAATTAGACTATTTATTTTAGTTTGTTGTACAATTGTACATTTCTCGTCTCTCTGGTCTGGGTATCTTTGGTCTGCTCTCTCTTGGTTTTCTTCCTATCTCTCAGATAGACAATTTTATATTTCTGTTAAGGATTTTCGATCACCTAACGTCCCCCTGAAGCAAGGTGTTCCCCAGGGATCCGTTCTTGGCCCACTATTATTCGCAATTTACATAATCCCACTTGGTCTGATCCTTCAACGTCATGGTCTTAACTATCACTTTTATGCCGATGAAATTCAGCTTTATTCTATCTGTACACCTACTCCATCTGCCCAAATTGACAAAATTTCTGCCTGCGTGAAGGACATTAGAGATTGGCTTAACTTAAATTTTCTGAAAATTAATATGGATAAAACAGAGATGATTTCCATTGGAACCCCATCACTCACCGGCAATATTTCCACCAACTTCACTTGTGAGATTGCTGGCTCCCACATCAAAACATGCACTTTTGTCAAAAATCTAGGCGTTATCTTCGACTCAATACTCTCCTTTCAGTCTTACATTAAATCTGTCACCAAATCTGCATTCTAACATTTACATCGTATTGCCCAACTGCGTCCCTTCATCAGTACCAAAGATGCTGAAACTGTCATCCATCCATTCGTCTCATCACGCATTGATTTCTGTAATGCCCTCTTCATTGGTCTACCTGCCAGTTCCATCTCCAGATTGTAATATATATTAAAAACTCTGCAGCTAGAATACTCACTCATACTAAATGCTCTCCTCATATAACCCCAATCTTGTATAATCTCCATTGGCTCCCAGTAGCCTACTGTATTAAATTCAAAATTCTTCTCCTTGTCTTTAAACCTTTAAATGGCTTGGCTCCCTCTTATCTTTTCAAACTGCTTGTCCCCTACATCCCGACCCACTCACTTCGTTCTTCTGATTCTGGCCTTCTTGCTGTCCCTCGGTACCGCCTCACTTCAATAGGGGGTAGATCATTTAGTGTTGCTGCACCAAAAAGAATTCTCTACCACACTCTCTCCGTTCTGTTAACAATCTATCAGTATTTAAATCTTTACTCAAAACTCACTTGTTTTCTGAATGTTATATGTCTGACTCGTTGGAATGAACTCCTTTGGTTCAATCCCCTACATGTCTGTCTTTTATGTCTTCCTTTGTATTTCCGGTCCCCCCCCGCCCCTCGTCAGTACTTTAATGACTGTTTTGTACTATGTTTACATTACTCAAATTGTAAAGTGTCCTTGTGCTCTGGAAAGGTGCTATATAAATAAAAATATTATTATTATTATTATTATTATTATTATTACTACTTCTTTTGATTGTGTAAAGCTACTTTGCGACAATGTCAATTGTTAAAAGCGCTATACAAATAAAATTTAATTTAATTATTATTATTATTATTATCATCATCATATACAAAAAAATCAGAACTTTTTCTATTAAAAGCTAACAACCTATATATTATTATATATAAATTTTTATATGTAATTCCCCCCCCCATGAATTTAGTCGTATCCATATCCTTTCCTCCCGCATCAAGGCTACACCCACCAGTCAGTAAGGCCGTAGACAATCGCATGTTTCCTCTAAGAAATGATACGCCAGCGGACCACATTTTTCGAATTGCTTGGTCACACACCGTTGGGATCGGCGTAACACACTAGCGCTATCCGCTCCTCCCACATGTTTGTGCTCACAGTCGCACATGATTGACTAGCATCGCGATTGACGTGAGGGCGCTACAGTTCCACCCATCCCTCCACTCTCAGCCAATCAGCTCTCTTCAGGCTCCGCGGCTGCGGAAGGTCTTAGCAACCCCTGGGATTCAAACCTGCGATCGAAGAATAGGGCAAGCTCATGTAATGTTGCGCCATTATGGATATTTTGACATATTTGCCTACATCTGTTCACAAACGTAATCGGAAGAACATGGGCGATCCGGCGGGTGGTGTTCTGTTCTGTTCTGTTCAGTCTGAATAGGTTATGTAAGAGCGTTATGTTGTACGCTATGTACACACAAAGCCATCTGGTGATCAGTTCCACTTTAAAATGAACTGATTTTGAATAACTATATGAAAATGATTTGGATACAATGCAACTCTGAGACAAACATCATAAACAAGAAAACATCAGTGTGGTAAAAAAAAAAGAAAAAAAAAAGTTATGTTAGTAATAAAATCGGAACATGAATCTGTTTCTTTAATCAGAGATATTACTAGTATCATAATAATCAGCAAGATCCTCTACACTATTTTTAGCTCCAACCACACGTCCCTGTTGGAATCTCGTATGCTGCGTTTGGCTTAAACCTGGAAATTAATTTGGGATTATAAATCTCACCTAAAAGTAAGAAGAATTTTATTTTTTCCTCAGCGCTCGAGTTCAGCTAGCAGCGTCAAATCGAAACAGCCACTCGCAACAACACTGACAGTTCACACCTCTAAAGGAATTATACTGTACATTCAGCGGATAGCTTTTATATTTCACATATTTGTATTAGTTCCCTCACTCATCATTCTAGCTAGCGTGTTCACTAGCCTCCATGTGTTTTTTTTTTTTTTTGTTCAGTGTAGAACTTTTCAACAGAAGCAAGTTTCGCTAATGTGCTAGCATCACCTGGCGTTATTTAACCTCAGCTTAAACTAGAGTCGCCTGGCACGGTTTGCAGTAACTAAAAAGCATTGTCCAGACAGCGAGTCGATTCTAGCTAACGATAAGCACAATGCAGACGAGATGTCCAGGCAAGACGGCCAAGTTTCTTTAAAACATAACGCGTTTCTAACAAACTTAGAACCCTTAATCACAAGATAAATGAAGAACACCATGTTGATCAAATCCCTGACCTTGTTGAATTAATTCTGAATGTAAATCAATTTTAAAAGTAAATATGTAATCAAAAAACTTAATGGTAATTTTAAACTTTTATTTATTTATTTTTTTAAACGTCGTAGCTGCAGTACGTCACGCGGATCGTCACTCAAACCTGGCTGTTATAATCTCATCAGTTGAAAAACGTTTTACTATTTAGTATTTGTTGACTTAACTTTGACTTTCAGGGGAGTGCCCTTCCTCAGCACTGCTTTAATAAAGTCGCGCATCAGGGCTTCAGTCAGTTCAATTCTAGTTCTGTCTGTGAAAAACCTTCGACATCGAAGCAGCTTTCCGGCGTACACGTTTATAGATGTAAAGCTTGAGATCTCTAATGAGGAAGCCAGACGAGGAGCGATGAGAAAAACCTCCCTGAGGAAAGCGTCGCATCGTCTCACCTCTGTACCTGTCGTATTAAACGTAAGATACAGTAACCTGTGCGTTATTACATCACCTGACAACAAGATTCAGATCTGTACTCGGTTTTCGATCGAAGCTCTCGGAGAAGTCCAACTTTACTTTAGTTCATTCTCATCAGATTCACATATCAGGACTCCATAATCCCTTCATGATTTCTTTTTAAAAGTTGCCCCGTTTGTGGTTTTGACTTTCACCCAGTTTGCCAAAGAAGGTTTTTCCATTTCAGTAAATCTCTGATTAAAATCTTTCAGTGCTTTTTTTTTTCTCTTTCTTTCTCTCGACTCGTGTTTTGACTCATGGTATAACGGCACGTCTTTAAGTCCCGCACATTCATTAAAAAGTTTCATTTTGACTCCTGTTGTAACTCTTTCACCCCACAGATACAGATACACCTCATTTTATTCCCAAGAAGAAGAAAATCCTTTAAAAAAATTTAACGCTCCTTTTCAAGAAACATTTACAGAAATTAATACGCAAACAGAGAGATCCAGAAGACATGACGCCGTTATCACGAAGCTCTAACACTTGAACGTCGGTGTGATGTACTGTACGCATCGTGAACAGTTTATAACTCGTCATAGGACCCAGAGCTGGATGCATGCACATTTTTCAGTTAAAAGATTTTATCTGCTTAAGTTATAAGTGTCGAATGCGCATGAATACGTCCTTATAAATTATAAATTAACCTCAAAATCATAATAATGTGCAAAAAACCCAAATCAACAGAATTCATTTTAGAATTTCCTTTTTTGAGCTAAACTCAGAGGATACGCCCGCCTCAGCACCAGATTTCACTCTTTTACTTTTTCGTTTATTTTTATTTTGAAAGCTGGATTTTTGATTAGTCAGAAGATTGTCGATTCATTTCCTGAATCCCCCCCTACACGACACTAACACACTCACCAGCATTTCTACACTAACAGCTCATTCGAGCAAACGTGTCCCACACACAATTACATGCACTAATTATAAATGCATTTATTTTAAAGTACGGTGTGAATGACTGGACTTTTTAGTTTTACAGAAGGAGTCTCCAGTGTCGGCGCTTGAGAACGGTCAGAGGTAAAGCTGTAACGTTTTGGACATTAACTCTGATCCATTTCATTGAACAAAAAGTAAAAAGGACATGTGCTGCAGTTATAAATATGTGCAACTGTTGGCTTAGAGACTTAATTAAAAATAATTTTTTAAGAAAGCATTCAAGGACGCTCTGTTATTGTTCAATAATATGCCACATTGTGATAAAAGGAGCTCGGCTTTATCACACCAACCTCATGTGCTTTATTCTTCTTCCCATGAAAGCACAAGTCAAATTGTTTAAATGCGTTACTGATAAATAATTCTCTCTCCCACTTCAGCATAAAATCCCAGATAAATATTTTTACCCAATTAAATTTTTTGTTGCTGTTGTTGCAGAAATGCGTTAACTAAAAAATAAATTCTTAATTTTTGAAACAGTACAATAAATTCAAATTCTTAAAATTTGAAACAGATTTGACTTATTACTATTTCTTTTTTCTTGAGACGAGTTTTAACTGCGATATTTACTTGCGTAAGGATTCGTCGTGCGGCTGTACATCTGTGCGAAGGCGTCCTCGGCGATCCCGTCGTAGTTCTCCTCGTCAAACTCCTCGTCCTCATTCTGATAAGACGTAGGGCTGTCCGTGGTGGGCAGGCTGGACGCCCCCGGGCTGGAGCGCTCGCCGGGCATGATGGGATACATGCCCGGCACCCCGGCGTAGAAGAACGAGTTTCCTCGCACCCCAGAGCTCTTCTTGGCTCCTCCCGGGAGGCTGAGCGGCGTCTCAGTGCCCTCCGTCTTCACCCTGCGGAGTGAAGGTGACCAGCTTGGAGGAGCCAACATGGCCGCCGCTGTTGCTGCCGCTGTCGCCGTTGCTGCTGCGGCTGCGAGCGCGTTGTTGGCGGTGTTGCTGTTGTTGTTGTTGGGGCTCTGAGGCTCTGACCCGGGCTCGTCCGTGGCGGCGGTGGCCGAGTCACAGTGAGGCGAGTTCGCCTTGAACATGAGCTCCATGCCTCTCTCAACGATGTGCTGGATCTGCAGGTACCCGGCGGTGTACATGACGACGAGCTGCTCGCTGGCCGCCATGGTCAGCTTCCCTGTGTAGCAGAAGGACAGGATTTGCTGAAAGCAGGCCGGAGTGACTGAAGAAGGCAGTTCGAACTCGGATTTGGCGCTGCCGCTGAACAGGTCACGGAAGTACAGGCTGCTGGCGGCGAGGACGGCGCGGTGCGCCCGAAAGGCCTGACCTTTCACCAGGATGGACACGTCGCAGTACAGGCCCTGCAGGCGCTGCTCGTTCAGCGACACCAGCACGGCGCTGCCGAAGTTCGGGATCTCCACGTGCAGCAGCTGCGACATGGCGGCCCGCGTTCACACAAACACACAGCGGCTCATCTGAGGAAACAAACAGGGACACGCGGTGAGTCGGGGCGGTGCTTACGGCTACGGATGTTACAGAGGGAGTGACGAGTTACAGTCGCTACGGAGTGGAAGCAACTTCTTGTTCAAATGAAGCTAAAATGCTAATAGTAACTCCGTTACTTTACAACCGACAGGAGACCGGGTCTGCAGAGGCGAAGGTTTTACTGAACCTGTGAGTGGAGGAGGGCGCGAGTGAAGGGAAACGACGTCTGAGCGTTACCGAGCCATCGTCCTGAACGATAGAACACACACACACACACACATCATTCTGTTCTCATCACACCTCTGCATATCTAATGTATTCATATCAGATTAGAGATAGAGGCGGAAAAAGAAGAAGAAAAAAAAAACAGCAGTCTGAGAGACACATGGAATGGGAATAAGTGAAAAATACGCAGGAGATTCTTCCATTAAGATCAGACTTAGACAGCAGGGTTTTCTAATCCAGTCCAACACACTTAACTAGCGGTTAAACTCAACCCTGTACTCCATGATGAAATCACGATAACGTCATCTAACACATTTTTATGACTTTCTGACACATATCAGTCCTCATATACAGAACAACAGCACTGCGTCTCAATGCCGTCTCAAATGTGTCTCAACGTTCACATGCGACTCTTAACAAACCCGATCGCTTCGATGTTCCTGAAAAAAAAAAGAAAGACAAACTTTATTTAAATATCGTTTCGTCCAGGTGGCCTCACATGACACATTGTTCTTTGCAAATGACTTGCAAAGTCAAGAGACGAAACTCAGGTGAAAACCCGGAAAGTTTATGTAGTGCTGAATAAATCAAAAGAATTCTAAACAAATCTCTCAACACATGCAGAAACGTGCTGAAGACAGACGAACGTGAGGACATAATCCATTTAAACACTTTTCATTCCATCGTTATCTCATGCAATGGCGAGGGGGGGGCACCCAGGGTGGATTTTGGGGTGTTTAAGGGGGCGGGGTTTCCCGTAGCCTCATCACCAAGAGAAGGAATCATGCAAAAAACTATTAAAAAACAAAAAACACACACCTGATATGATGTGCAACCTCACTCAGCTTCAAATGTAGCGATTTAAATCATAAAATGACAGTAGGCATTAAAAATGGCCACACACACACACACACAAAAGCATGCTCGTCTCAACTCTCACTCACTCTTACACACGCTGCTGGAGTGGAGTTAATTCTCTTGAGAAATTCTCTGCAGCAGATTTCCAGGAACAGTAACTGAAACACTGCCATGACACACACACACACACACACGCAAATGTACACACACATACGCACACTTTCCCCCCTTTCTGCACTTCTAACAATCCCTCTATCATTGAAGTCTGACCTGCCAAGTTCGCTCTTCAGACGCAGCCGAAAAACCCTGGACGCTCACTAACTCCACGCAACACTCTCTCTCTCTCTCTCTTTCTCTCTGCAGCTCGGTTTCAGTGCATCAGCGATGAAAAGGGAAAAGGTTTGTGTGTAATCAATGCAGCATCTATACGTCGCAGAGTGAAAGAGAGCGAGAGAGAGAGAGAGAGAGAGAGAAAGCAGAAAGCAGAAAAAGCAGGCTACAGTTACAGAAAAGGGAGACAGAGGACGGAGAGGGAGGGGCTTCGAGACAGAGGGAAAGTTATTTAAGGACAGTACGAGTGAAGAAAAGCAATTCGACAAGGCTTTGCGTTTCATGACGAAGCTCCAGAGACTCAAGCCTTTTTTTTTTTTGAGTGCTACTCAAAACTCCCGGAGTACAGAACATAGAGAGAGAGAGAGAGGGAGAGAGAGAGAGAGAGAGAGAGAGAGAGAGAGAGAGAGAGAGGGAGGATTTATTAAAATTTCAAACAATGACATGAAACCGAGACCACTCCGATTTACTTATTTCATTCAGTCACACTTGAGCCACTTGATTTATTTCCATTGAATCGCTCACCTTAGATAACTACATCTGGTTCAACAATTATTGACAGTCGAACAAAAAAATCTGATTTAAAACGAGTCGACTCTTTGAATCGGCTCCTGAAAGCGAACACAAGAGCGTCGGCATAAACAGAAACCAATATACAGTAGATAGGCTGTTTAAATAATTTAGAGTTATAATACAGCGCAAAGTAAGCTTATTATATTAGTTCAGAATGTAGGACGGTGATTTCCTGGGATGCTTTTAGCCACAGTCTAAAAAAAAGAACTACAACCACCAGGCCTGCCTCGGCTTTTATTCAGGAGCTGAAAGAGTCGAGTTTTTATTTATTTATTTATTTATTTTTTAGTCAAATTATGTGATTCGTTAAAAACAGGTGAACATTTCCAGCACCAAAATGTGCACATCTGTATCAAAGAGAATCCATTAATCGAAATTAGTTACGTTGAGATGAGTCTCGAATGTGTGTGTGTGAGAACAAAGCTATAGTTTGTTTTTTTCATGTATTCTCTTGTATACAGTACATTACATCACAAGTACATGAAGTACAGATCTTATCAGTATAAATTTTCATGCTCTATACACTGACTGTGAAGTTTAGCACCCAGAGCAGCGAGTACAAAGATCAGCGGTGCCATGACATACGGTATGAATTTAATACAATCTGGAGGTGAGTTAAGGTGAAATTTCTTACTGCGAAACATATTTTAACATAGGAAATAATGTAAATTAGCATAATCTGTTCCAACCACCCAAATATATTAACAATATTTCTCATTTCCAACATTATAATCATATTTCTGCACATAAAAACAATTAACACATTTAGAAAAGACATGCAAATAAAGTAAAATATAAAATAAATAGATATTAAACCTCACTTAATCTTAATTTATGATTCCTGCTTAAAAAAAACTAACTGAAAGTGTCTCCGTTTTCTTTTTGCTACCGTCCTTGCTAACATTCTTGGGAGTCATGGTGCTATGTCTTCTCTAAATCTTGCACAAGATGCAAAAAACACACGAAAGAAACTTGGCTACACTCTGCTTTCCACCGATGCAAACAAGTTTTGAAAGACAACTTAACTCGTGTTTGGTTTGACTTGTATGCTGAAAATTCTCTGTATGCCAAGGCAAGTGTCTGGCAAAATTCCAGTTCTTAAGGCAAAAATTCATGAGGTTGATATGAGTTCATATGGTGAGGAACCAATGAAAGTTGTTGTTGTACTTTCAACTGCTCCCGGGGGGTGGTCGATACAGTGGACCATCCGATCCGCAAGAAATTGGGTCAAATTCCACAACCCTCATTCCGTCATAAACTTAACTCTTTTCTTTCAACAGAACTAGCCATTAATTAGATAGCCACAGGGCCGGTTAATTTTTTGTAAATCACGTAGCTTTGAAATCATGCTGAAAGCAACGTTGCTATCGTGGGTCAACTTTTTTAAAAGGTCGTTCGCTGACAATAACATTTTTTTATTAAAATTTAAAGACTTGCTTTGCTTGACTTTCTACTAAAGCAAACAAGTTTTGAATGCTCCTGGATGTGCGTATGAACAAAAAACTTGAAGGGATAGTTTGGGCGCAACTTAGTCGGCGTTCGGTTCGGTGCTTTTGTTTGTATGCCGAAAATGATTTGTGTTTCTTGCAAAATGTTTATTCCTAAGGTGAAAATTCATAAGGGAGGGCATTCGTATTCCGAGGTTCCACCATACTTACATTACATTCGCTCTCAGGGTGACAAGCTTCACAGTTGATGCGCAAAGCAGGAGAATTTATAACACCCAAAATCTATGGTAACGTACTTACTGTATATACACCTCAATTTTGTTTCAAGACAGACTTTTACATTTTATTACTGGCCAAAGTTTCAACAAGGCAGGTAGATTATCCCCATATTGTGACCTCGTATAAGAAGAGCCCCTCTCTCGGGTTGTTGCTCAGCTATTAACTAGAAGACGAATGAAAGATAAAGAGTTATCTGAGGGGTATGTGAGTTTTCAGCTGGAACATGAACACACACAGTTTGGCAGAGCTCTGAGACTTGTGTTAACTTGTTTAAGAAACAATCAAATAAAGGACGTTTAAAAGCTTTAAATGTGACACATGTGGTGTGTGTCTGATTTTCACATGTTTTAAGTACATTTTTATAATTGCATAATACTGAATTCAGCTCTGCTTTCTGACTCATCGAGCCATCCCGTGACAGGAAACATCATGTTTTACATATTGTTTAATCATTTTAAATGAGAGACGTCTTTTAAATATCTGTTCTGCACAGTGACATGTGACTTTGCAGAAGAGTTTCAGGTTGTACTTTTGACTTATTAATTGTTCAAACTTTAATTTAATTAAAATGAGGATGTCTGTATTTGACTGTTTAATCTAGGTGTCAAAAATGTATTCAAGCCTACATCATCTCATCTCATCTCATCCTGCCACACATCCAAAACTTATTAAACAGGTATGGAGAGGATAATAACGTTTGAAAGGAAGTAGCAGTGATCATCCGTGTACAGTAGCTAGTGCAGTTAGATTGTTTTGCTAATCTAGGCTAATCTCTTGCTAATCTAATGCTAATCTTTTGTAGAAGTAGTTAGCTTTAGATATTCTATAACTATAAAAAAGTTGGACAGACCAAGCCAATAAGCAAACATGTATTACGCGTTAAACAAGAGACAATTTGCAAGCAAAATTTTTCATATGACAATGAAACATGGATGTCCATTTCACACACAGGTCTAACCGATTTGAGAGAAATGTGCAGCAGTTAATCAGAAACTGGACGAAGCACATGTATGGAGCGTTTTTTTTTTTCACGACCCAACACACATCCACACACCACTCACACTTTCTGCGCCAGCAATAAAGAACCTCCGCAGCTTCGGCTCGACTGGCCATGTAAACACAAAGCAGCTGTATAAGAACAAGGCCAAATCTGAGCTGCTTTGTTGTCGTCTCTGTGTATTTCTGAGAGATCTGTCTGCACTTGCAGACGCTTCCTTGGGTGACACGTTCCTCCAGATCTCGCGTTTGAAAAGGAGACAAGGGTGTCACTTTGTACAGACGTATGATATCAGGACACGACGGCTGGGAAAAAAAGAACTCGGAACAAAAGAAAGACACCACGCTTCGCATATCATGTGGCAGTGGCAGATGGGACGGTCCTGGCGTTTTCTGCCAAATAGGATGCAAATGTAGAAAGACGAGATAAAAGCACTACATTACTCGAAAAAAACAAAACAGAGTGACAGAGAGAGAGAGAGAGATTAGTGACTGCTTTGATTTTTACACTTTTGAGTTCTAACAAACATGAAAAACACTAATTGTTCGACCAACAAGAATCAAATGATGTCTGACATCCAAACCAGGATATAAAAAGAGAGTTAAAAGCTAAAAGTGGGAATAGATCAAATATAAGCATATAAAATTTTGGATTGGATGTTGAAGGAGAAAGAGAAACAAATCCGATCTGATTCTGTAATAAAGCTAGCCTGAATTTGACACAATACTGTAAAATTCTTTCTACAAATATTAGCACTCTCACACAATTGAACAGCAGATGGTGGGTCACTATGATTGATAATTTTCTAAGTTTAAGAGATGTGCAAACTTTTGCACTCTAAATCAAATATACAGAGACATTGAGTATACACGCACAATACTGTCAAATTCTTTCTACGAATATTAGTGCTCTCCCTCAACTTGAACAACATAACTGTTGTTATGTGAAAGATATGTTTATATAACATTTACAGAAGAATTCAGCGATTACAGTCATCATTACCTATACATTTCATACTCACTTCCATAATTTTCTTTTGATTCTGTAAAGCTTCTTTGCAACAATGACCATTGTTAAAAAGCGCCATACAAATAAAATAAATGAATTGAATTGAAATGGAATCTTTTACAGTTTCTCAGCAACACAACAAGCTGTAGTTAACTTTAAAAGAAAGGAAAATGATAGGCTTGTGAAAGAAGCACCGTTTACAGCTGCTATAATGCAAATTATAAAGCTGATTAATCAGGTTTGTGGAAGTACATTTAAAAAAGTCACTATAAACTATTTAATGAATAGAAGCACTGTAATAGTTAACAAATTGTTACATTGGGAACAGAATATTCCACTTCAGGGCTTCATTTTTTTCTTATCAAAGTACCATATAACGTGTTTTATTCCATACCGCTCAATGGAATGCTCTGTTTCCATGGCTATATATATATATATATATATATATATATATATATATATATATATATATATTAATGTATAAAAGGACAGCTTTTGTGACTTTAGACGTCAAGCTCCGCCCCCTTTTCCTGCTAACCATGCCCGCGTGCGCGAACACCCCCCCCCCCCCCCCCCCCCCCCCAAGTCACGCCACTACGCGCGCCTTCTCGCTTCGCTGCAGTGCGGTGTGCAGACATGCGCGGACGTGCCGGCCTCGCGCGCGCACTCACACATAATGTGGAGATGCCGAGACTCAGGAGGGAAACTGCACGAGCTCTGAAATCTTCAAACAGCCCATGCGAGCGCACTCATACACACACAAGCACGCACGACGCGAACACGCGCGCACACATACAGCGTACTAAATATAGCCATCTGATAACAGTATAGAGAGAAAATGGCGGACAGCGCGAGCCTGGCACGCGCACATTTACACTAACAGCCCACAGTGCGAGCTGCTGTACAGCATTATTACCGTCTGTCTGTGTATCTATCTTGTCTGCATGCCTGTCTGTCCATCTATCCTGTCTGTCTATCTACAGTATCTACACACGTGGACAAAATTATTGGTACCCTTCGGTCAATGAAAGAAAAACTCACAATGGTCACATAAACAACTTTAATCTGACAAAAGTAATAATTAAAAAAATTCTATGAATGTTAACCAATGAAAGTCAGACATTGCTTTTCAACTATGCTTCAACAGAATTATTTAAAAAAAATTAACTCATGGAACTGGCCTGGACAAAAATGATGGTATCCCTAGAAAATACTGAAAATAATATGACCAAAGGGACATGTTAATTCAAGGTGTGTCCACTAATTAGCATCACAGGTGTCTACAATCTTGTAATCAGTCAGTGGGCCTATATATAGGGCTCCAGGTAGTCACTGTGTTGTTTGGTGACATGGTATGTAACACACTCAACATGGACCAGAGGAAGTGAAGGAAAGAGTTGTCTCAGGAGATTCGAAAGAAATTTATAGACAAGCATGTTAAAGGTAAAGGCTATAAGACCATTTCCAAGCAGCTAGATGTTCCTGTAACTACAGTTGCACATATTATTCAGAAATTTAAAATCCATGGGACTGTAGCCAACCTCCCTGGACGTGGCCGCACGAGGAAAATTCATGACAAATCAAAGAGATGGATAATCCCAATGGTAACAAAAGAGCCCAGAAATACTTCTAAAGAGATCCAAGGTGAACTTCATGCTCAAGGAACATCAGTGTCAGATCGCACCATCCGTCGTTGTTTGAGCCAAAGTCAACTACATGGGAGACGACCAAGGAGGACACCATTGTTGAAAACAAATCAGAAAAAAGCCAGACTGGAATATGCCAAACTACATGTTGACAAGCCACAAAGCTTCTGGGAGAATGTCCTATGGACAGATGAGACAAAAATGGAACTTTTTGCCAAGGCACATCAGCTCTATGTTCTCAGATGGAAAAATGAAGCATATCAAGAAAAGAACACTGTTCCTACTGTGAAACATGGAGGAGGCTCTGTTATGTTCTGGAGTTGCTTTGCTGCAATCTGTGCACAGTACAATGAAATCTCAAGACTATCAAGGGATTCTAGAGAGAAATGTGCTGGCTAGTGTCAGAAAGCTGGGTCTCAGTCGCAGGTCATGGGTCTTGGAAACAACTGGAGCAGCTTGCTCATGAGGAGTGGGCCAAAATACCTGCAGAGAGGTGCAAACTATTACGGTAGGGGTACCATAATTTTTGTCCAGGCCTGTTCCATGAGTTTATTTTTTTTTAAATAATTCCGTTGAAGCGTGGTTGAAAAGCAATGTCTGCCTTTCATTGGGTAACATTCATAGAATTTTTTTAATTATTACTTTTATCAGATTAAAGTTATTTATGTGACCATTATGAGTTTTTCTTTCATTGACCGAAGGGTACCAACAATTTTGTCCACGTGGGTATCTATATACGAATCCCTGCCTCCCTGTTTAGAGCAAAAGTTTGTGCCCCCAACGGTCTGGTTGGGGCAAATGCAATGACTTACCTTTTTACAAATAATTTACAAACCTCATAGTTACATGCTGTTTATTCTGAAATATATCCTAAAGCAATGCAACAACCGAAGCAAAATTTTTTTATTATTTTTTAGGGAATATTAAGTCAAAGATCGGACCTTTAGAATATTCTACAGACTCAGAAATGAAACTTTACGTGTTTTTTTTTTCCCTCGCTATGATGCCTTTAATAAACACTGATCATTGGGTTTTTTTTAGGGAAGAACCATCATGCTGTAAATATTTCCTCACTAAGTTTGAGGGATGTGCAAACTTTTGAATTAAATATACAGATTCAGTATATAGAGTACACGTACAAAGATCGTCCATTACTATAATGACAATATAAATGGAGCTAATCAGTGCTATGATAAACATTCTACATGTCACCTAAACGTGTTAAAAGTTATTTTCACGTAGGGACCCCCAAAATGTCCTCACAATGTTAGAAGTATTCAATAATCTTATCTTACTGTGTCTCCACAAAGATGTTAGAAAACACTCGACACGAATCTGCTTGAAATCACGTGATCTAATTTTAGTTGTTCAGCGTGTACACTTAGCTCAAAGTATGAAATATGCAGATATATCTTGCACGCACACACATACACACACACAATACAGTATTTCATGAAAAATAATTTAAATCTTTAAAAATAGCTCTATATATATGAAAGTTCCAGGCTATAATTATTCCAGAGTACAAAATGCAAGTGTTACGTAAAGGTGTAATTAAAGTTGCATTAGAATACTAACTTAGTTGCTCTACAACCTAAAGATGTGTACGTGATAAACATTTGCAGCGCTGCATGGCATATTAACCAGCCTCTGCATGCCTCTATGGATCTTCTCCATAAGAACAATCCAGCTTTATAAATATTCAAACACTGCAGTCATGCCTGAGCACACGCACTCTCTCTCTCTCACACACACACACACACTCACACACTCGGGCTCGTTCCCAAACCTCTCCCGTCAGGACCAGTAGCGCACTATGTATGTAAAGGGGTTTATTCTTCATGAACATCCTATAGGCTGCAGGAAGGAGTCTGATACTCAGCTTTAGGTTCTTTGAGCTTGAGGAGGCCCCTGGCAACAGTCCCACCAATCAAAGCTCTCGCACAGCATCTCGAGAATGTGTGTCTGTGTGTGTGTGCGGGTTGACACGACACGTGAACAGTTTAGATGATGCACCTTGGGCATTTCTGGTATCTGATACAGACTTTGTTAGCAGCGGAAGTGTTTTGTTTCGTTAATTGAGATTTGACACGTTTATGATTACGACACATCACACTGTACACCGTCCTCCTAGAACACAATCTCTAGCAGACGCTACGGTTATGCATTATTAATCTAGGCTTGCTCAAGAAGAAACTTTTTTCTCTTACATGCAACTAGCCGTCTTTGTCCTATTGGTGGATTTTAGATGAGCTTTGAACCAGTGATTATGCTGGATATTATAATTAAAAATCTCATCCAGGCAGGACAATCTGTCCTCATTCATTATGAGCAAAAAAACAGACAGAAGATTAGAGACAAATAAGAGATGCTGGAAAGTGAGACAGGCTAGGCAAAGTATGCCAGAAAAGTAGAGAGACAGATTGAGTAGATAAAGGTTTAAATATAAAGATAACTGAAAGACAGAGAATGAACACAGGACATGTTGGAAAACATGTTGGACATACCATAAATATTAAAAGAGGAAAAAAAGCTGGACATGGACTGGAAAATAGAGAGACAGTTTGGGCAGAGAGAGAGAGCCAGACTGAAGAAAGAGAAGAAGTTTGGACAAAGAGAGAGAGTTTGGACAGAGACAATTTGGACAGACAGAGAAAGTTTGGACAAACAGAGAGACAGGTTGAACAAAGGAAAAAAAAGTTTGAACAGAAAGACAGTTTAGACAGACAGAGAGAGAGAGAGAGAAAGAGATTGGTGGTCTGTAGACGAGCTTTAACATGGCGCTCACACTTTAATATCCTAATAAGCAACTCGGTTATTTAACTCCGATGCTTACGTTCCAGTAGCTGGAAGGTTTAGAGAACAGCATTATAAACCAGATGACACACGCCGTGGAGATGCTGACGCTACCTTTACCGGTTATCTTTCAGTTCAGTTTCAGATGTCTCAATAAACGTCTTCCGTCTGCACTCAGGCACGAGTTCCTCCCAGCGGATATCACGAGCTAGCTTGAGGAGTACAAGCTAGGAGTCATGTGTGATTAAATTTAATCACTTCTTTAATTATGTAATGTTCTGGTTGAGTTTCTCAGAATAAACTGAAATGACATTCAGCAGACTATGTAAGAAAAAGAAAAGAAAAATTCAATGAATGTCAAGTTGTAATAAAGAAAAAGTTTCTATAATCATGATGTCGGACATGTTCGTCTCCAGACAGAAGGACACGTTGAACTCTATGATGCCTCGCTGTCACGGATGCTGAAAAACTGTGACCTGCTGCAAGAACATCAGGCACCTGAGGATCATAGCATCACATCGCTCCAAAGCTCCCTCACTAACATACTTTACCAAATGAAAAGGATCTGGACTAAAGTCAATCCACCAGAGATAAGACGGCTGTGTTCTTCTGTCGTCCAGGCAGGACAAGCTGCCCTCATTCTTCATTCCACACAGACAGAAGATCAGAGACAAATATGGGATGCTGGAAAGTGAAACAAGCTAGACAAAGAAAAATAGAACAGAAAGAGAGACAGCTCAGGAAGACAGGCTTAAAAATATATAGACGATCTAAGAGACACAGGATGGACAAAGCGTCATGTTTGAAAAGAATAAAACAGGATGAGGATGTTTAATTTTTTTAAAGCTGGAAACAGGGCAGAAATAGAGAGACATTTTGGGCAACGAGAGGGTGTAAACAAGAGCTTGAACAGTAAGTTTAAGATTAAGACAGGTGGGTGAGACTGAAAGACAGTTTGGACAGACTGGTAGCTTGGACAGACATAGCTCGGACAGAGACAACTTAGGCAAAGGCACAGAGACAGTTTGGACAGAGAAAGAAAGCCATGCTTGGACAGAGACAGAGAGACAGTTTGGACAGTGAGAGACAGCTTATATGGACAGTTTATACAGAGACCACTGATCTAGACAGAGAGAGAGTTTGGACTTTAAGGAGAGAGAGAACCAGGACAGTTTCATTTAGACAATACCTTTTGTAGACTCGGTTGTCTCATGTCTCATGTTCTGATGTTTGAGAACTCTGTATGTGAATGTCTGCCTGTGTGTGTGTGTCCTGCAGGTCTGTCTTCATTGTCCTTTTTTAGGATTTCGACACTTTAAGACAGACTTAGAGGACGATGCAGCTGACGAGGCGTGACAGAGGATGAAAGAGTCGAACTTCATAACTTTATATTTAGGAGTTTGTCAAGGGGACAATACTTTCTTATTCAGGCCGAACAGACAGATAGTGAGACAGACAGCGAGACAAGACAAGACAGTTCGTAGCCGTAGATGTTACTAGAGCGTTATTGTAATTGAAGGACACAGAAAGAAGTCTCGAGGTGTGTTTTCTTTCTATCCGGAGCACAGAAGCTGTGAGCGAGCATGTGGTGTACATATGAACTTCTCCTTTATCCTCAGTGCAGTCTCCTCTCCCAAAAATAACACTGCAGTAGAACACGTGTAGGTATTCACACACACACACACACACACACACACAGTAAAGAGAGGTATGTTTAAAGGAACAGGAACGACACGACACACGACCTTGTGCTGCTAACAAATTAGCAGGTTAGCATCATGTAAAGAGTGTGCGTCACACACTCTCCTTAAACACTGTCCCAGTGCTGCAATTTCTACAAGAGAAATGTTTACACACAAATCGAACAGGATCTATATTCTCATTAGAATCACTTCTAACAAAGCTCCGCCTCCACAGTATAGGCCACGCCCCATGACGATCAATCTGCAACTACTCCAAAAAGCCAGAGCGGCGTCGGTAGTAAATGTTAGCACGGTAGCTGCAGTGCTAAGCTAAAGAAGGAAACTAGGAACACCAGCTGATTGAACTTGGATGGAGTTCAGTAAAATAATGTATTATATTTTAATAAATATTTATACTGTATATTAAAATTTAATCTAAAATAAATAAGTGTTCAGTCAATCAAAGCGATTCATGTTTCCAGTGATATGAATATGCAACTACAATGATGATAATATTTTTTTGCCTGTTTTTTTTTTTTTTTTTGATGGTTTGTTCTATCTTTTTGACACACATTGAATTAATTTTACACAAAACTAATATGAAAACAGGCCAATGGGGTCAAATGTCAGAAGGTCATCTGTGCAGAGTTTGATTGAGTATTATTATTATTATTATTATTATTATTATTATTATTATTATTAGACTGCATCTTCCCCTGATGCGGGCACACACTGACTTCACAGGGGACGAGACGGACCCTTTCATGGAACTCTCATTATGTACATTTCCATAGAATAGTAAAGTGATGATAAGATTACTGAAACTCTTTCCAAACACCTCGACAGAATTCCCCTGTAAAGGCTCGGCGTGGTAGAGAGCAGCCGCCCCTGCAGATTACTCAACCTGAGAGTCAGTGCAGTGGAAACTCATTAGAATCTATAACGACCCTTCAGGTAATGGAGTTTCTTTATTTTCCCCTTCCCACTCCTAAACACGGACCCAGATAAAAAACAGCAGCATTAATGACAAACATTTAGTAACGCTGCAGCGTCGTTAAACTACTGCCGCGAGTTCAAGTGAAATTCGTGTGTATTAGCGCGTGGACGTCGTCAGCAAGCAACTTGATGAAATTATAAATTCCGCATATAAAAACAAAAAGTATACATTTATAGCTTATCAACTGTATTTAATAGTTTTACATATATATTTTTTAAATACACTTAATCACTCTGAAAACTGTTTTTTTCTTCTTTTTACTACTTTATAAAGAAATGTATAAAAGGTGCGTCAAATAAAAACTAACACTTTACATAAATAAAATTAAGTTTAAAGGGCAACTGAAAACTATTGAGCAGCAGTATATTTTATACCTTCAGGATATATAAATATATTAAAGTATAAAAATGGAATTTATTAATGTTATCAATATTAAAATTCATTCACTTATTTTAAATCTGTAGTTATTTTTTCAAGTATTTTTTTGTGTAATCATTTTTTAAACGTCCACTTAAAATTATGAAGGTGAGCCAAATTTAAACTTTGTTTATTAATCCACTTATTTTTACATAGATTAACATTATTTATTTCAACCAGGCATCACAAAAGGGTGTGAAAGGGTATAACGAAGCAACTGAAAAATTTGTAACAGCTGTGTATTTTATGAAATCTGCATACATATATAAAAAATATTTTTAAACATATTTTTAAACACATCATTAAACATAGTTTTAAAATTCTTTACTTCAATTTTAATTTTGAACTTAAAATTAAAAAAAAATTTTTTTTACATCTTACAGTATGTAAAATATGCCGTACTTTTACATAAAAAAAACCTTGACAGCATCAAAAGTATATATAATATGTTACATTAATAAATATTAATAATTTAGCAATAACATACTATAATTGTCAGTAATTTATTATAATATATTTAAGTTCAATCTTGAGGTTGAAAATAAGAATTAACAGTTTTAATTCAGCAATTATTTTTTTCAATCTATGAAAGGCTGTAGATTGTGAACTGTATTCTTTATTGTTTCTTTTCTTGCAAAATTGGTTTGCAGGAATAATAAACGCTAATAAAGCTAATAATGCTAATAATGCTAATAATGCTAATAATAATAATAATAATAATAAAAGTGCACCTTTATTTATTAAATAGATCTGTTTAGGGAACCCATCCATATTTATTGTTTTTTAAAATATTTTTTTGTATTTACAGCCATTACATTTTCCAAAAAATTACTTAAATCTGATATTAAACATAAAAATACTGATAAAAGAATCTAAAGGAACACTTAGTCCTGGTTTGACTCAAACCTGCCTCGAATATACAAGAGGTGTTCGAGTCAAACCAGGACTAAAGTTTTCCCTTTAAATTCTTTTCTTAAACTCGCTCACATTTGGAGCATTTCTCTTTGAGATAGCTTCAATGTTTACAGAGTGCTCAGGCAGAGTGCAGCGCTGCTCAGGAGATTATTCACATTAATGCTTTTCTAAAAGAAGAAGAAGAAGTCTCCACTGAGGATCTTAAATCATCTTAAAGCACAAGGAGTCCAATAAAAAGTTTCGATTTAATGGGTCGTGTTGGATTGTGCTACAGTTTGTTCCTGGAGGAAAAAGCAGCACATAAAACCCACGTTATGAAGACGTGCTGCGTGAGAGACGTGCACGTGTGAGTGTGCAGATGTACGCGACGCCGTGCTTGTGTCAGAGCGGCTTAAATAGTAACGTGGACGTGAAGTAAAGTCAATTAGAAAACAGGAAAACTGAACAGGATACAAACAAGAGAAAAAATAGTTCTACTGAAATTTTTATAACTTTTTTTATAGATATATATTTTGTAATTTATATATTATACTATAATTGATAAATTTAGCGATTTTTCTACAATCCTAGGACATTTATAAAATTCTGATAGTTACAGAATCGCTAACAAATCAAATCGGCACCGATGTATCGTGATGATATGGTATCGGGTCGCCCCTGATGATTCCTGTTCATACTGATTAATGTCCAGTTACGACTGCAGTCCGGGACACACTGGTTCCGGTTCTCACTTTTTACTTCACTTTTTCTCTCTCTCTTTTTAACTGGCATTAAATCAACGACGCGTGAGGTGTAAACGCCTTCGTCCCAGAAACGTCGGAAATTTTTCAAGTTACATCTTTGTTACGGTGCGCTGACACTGGAGACTCCTTCCCTCATAAACCGAACACATCATCATATAAGCAACTAAACATTTTTTACTTTGTTCATTTATTTATTTTTAAAACACTTGAAGTAATTTGATGAAATATGCGTTAAATATTACTGCATTATATAAACTGCATTATTTATACTTACGATATATATTTTTGTTGCTGAGGTGAACGTTACAATAAATAAACCTCTATTTTAATCTCAATTTATACATCACTGCATTACTATAGCACACACACACTAGCATGCACAGCAGCTCATCCAGTCAAAACGTTCTGTTCTGTTAACACACACACACACACACACCTACCAGACTCTCTCTCTCACTCACTCACACACACACACACATCTGATATTTTATGAGTTTTCACACTTACACTCGCAGTGGAAGTGACTCAGTGGTGTGTGTTCATTCACACCCTTCACAAAGCTTTCACTTCTCCGCCGAAGGAGTGAACTTTCGTTTATGGTTAAACAATAGAGAGAGAGATAGAAAGAGAAATCCACAACACACACACACACACACACACACACACACACACACACACACACACACACAAACAGTCTCACTTAGGATCCCACACACAAACACAATCGTTTTTCTCTCTGTCTAGCTCACGCACCTCTTTCTCCTTCCCTCCCACACACACACACACACACACACACACACAAACTGGCGTGATATCTATACCATGTGATCATGCCAGGCGTCATGCCAAAGGCCAGCCATGTCACTTACCAGAAATCTCACACAGAGAGAAGGGGCGGGGGGGGGGGGGGGGGGGGTTGAGACAGAAGAAAAGAGCCTTTAATTTAGACTCTCACACACACACACACACACACACTTCATCTGAGTCACTGCGCTTTCTCTTGGCGTGCCCGATGTTAGTTTTATGTCTGAAATTCCCAAAAATGTGTGTGTTGTTTAATGTCACGCATACCTTCAGTGTGCTCTCACTGCCTGCAGCTTGTGTGTGTGTGTGTGTGTGTGTGTGTGTGTATGTGTGTGTGTGTGTGTGGTCATGCTTTCCTTTCAATTCAATACACCAGTGTGGCCAAGACGTTTTCCAGGAAAGAAAGACTTGGTGACAGATTAGTAAGTGTTTATATTAAAAAAAAAAACACGCCATGTTACACACACACACACCACTTAAAAAAATCACAGCCGACCGATTTGAGAGAAAATACCTATATATCATGATGACTAAATATCGTGAAACGAGAATCCTGGGGTGCCATTACTTTTAGTATTCCCCTGCGACTGAATCGTTAACGTCCCGCTAATACGATCCAATCACAATAAATAATAAAGCGTTATATGCAATAGTTTGTTTTAAACACTGTGTTTTTTTTTTTTTTTTATCCCGTCCACGTGTACAATCCGCGTTGATGTTCCTTTATGTTTGTGGTGATATCGATGTTTATCACAATAAAGACGGTTAGATTTATGAACCTCGCGCAATAAAGAAGAGAAATGAAGCTCAATGATGCACATGAGTCATGCTGTGTGTGGGAACGCACGGGGAAGTACACTCTGGTGTAAATTACACTTCGTCACAGAGAAGTTCAGAGTAGACCTAATTTAACGAGGAAGGGCGCGTGTTTTTTTTTTATCTGTATAAAGCTACAGCTGCAGCTGAAACCATAATCTAGCATCAACAAAGCTATTACATTTATTGTTACGTTCAAAAACTATATCTCGACTTTTTTGTGCGGCAAATCATCAATAACCCCAGAATCGAATATTTTAAATGTAATGTATGTTTAATGTACAGCATTTGTACAGTAGTTTGCATTTGAGCAGGTATAATGTTGCAGTTCCTCTTTCGCCCTACAGGTGGTGCACTCTAAACTATACACACATTGTCTAATAAAGTACAGTGGAACGTAAAAAAAATAATATTGCATTAAGATATTAATAAAATTGTGATTCTCAGAGAATCGCAAAACAAACTGAATCGGCTCCCAGGTATCGCGATAATATCGTCGCATCATCTACATCCGTTCCATTATATCAACTTTAAACAGGACTTATGCAAAATTCAGACTTGTTTTCGGTATGTGGCAAAACGTTTTTTTTTTAACAAGCCAATTAGACCCCTCCCCCCAAATGTGACCTCATATAAGGCGATCAGAACCAGCTTGTTGCTCAGCTACGCTGTTCTCTGAGGGCGTGGCATAGCAGTAGTTCATTTACATGGACACTGAAACAACGGGTTTTGAGAAGGACGAAACACACACGCGCACACACACTCTGGGGAAGCTCTGAGACGTGTTTACTCAAGCGTGTTAAAGAGATAGTAATATATGGGACCTTTAACAGTTTAAAGAGTTGATATTTTCTTCGTCCTGCGTCCTCGTGAATCACGAGCAGCAGATGCCGGAGCATTTCGATCATCTTTCTGCCTGTTTTGATGCCGAAGATTTTCACCAAAACAACTAACAGATGCACAGCGCCTTTTCATTTCTGCCGTTTCATTTCTGCTTCCATTTTATTCATTTATTTCATTATTTCTCTCCTTCTTAGAATATTTATCCTTTTTTTTTTTTTTTGTAAACAGCATTATTTGGTTTTCTAACGGTCTACTCTTTAAGACACTTCTGAAACCCAAAACTTCTACTCTTTCACCCAGGTTTCTGTTTCATTCTTTCTCAGAGTCAGTCGCGATGAAAACACAAGGACGTTAAACTCGACAACTGATAAGCAAGTCGTCTGGAAATAATGCTGGCTCGTGCACTCAGGAATAAACCCATTTTAGATATTAAAATTTTCTATATAAATGAAAGAAATCTTCACGAGACGGTGCGTGAAATGTATTGTATCTTACAATGTGAAAAAATATCTCCTGGGGAAAAAAACACTGTAGGGCTGTTGGAGGTGACCCTCACTATAGTCACTGAAGCCTCACACTTTTTTCATCATAAGAGATGGAGAGACAGAGAGCGAGAGAAGAGTGACGGTGAGTTAAATATAATATTAGAGTGTGGGATGAAACCCCTGGGCGATTAGAGTGATATTAAATCTGAAATTCATCTCGCTCTGATGGTGTACAGTATAGCGAGTCGTACTCGAGGATTACTCGGCGGTATCGCGTGACATAGTGCACATAGTGAGAGGCAGGTTGTTGCTATTAATACAGGCCAAGTAGGTCTTCAGGCACTGCCACAACACACGCTGAATATTACATGCAGAGCCCGAGCCCGAGCCCAGAGCAAGAACAAATCAATGAATAAATAAAAAATGCTTATGAAAATAAACACAAAATAAAAAGTCATGATGTGATCGAAAGCTGTGTGAAAAAAAAAATCTTGTAAAATTGTCACATCAGGAAAAATCTCACATGACATTAAAAAGATAACATATCAGACGTATTTAAGAAAACAATAATACATTTAAACCAGGTCATGTGATCATCGACATGCCGTATTCACACATTCAGGGAAAAATGATTGAAGCTACACCTCACTGTAACTGGAGACTCCTTACACAGAGTGAATACCTTCTTAGAGAGAGAAAGAAAAAAAGGTCACAGTAACAACGATAACACGCTTCAGTGAATTATCCAGCTGTTACCTGTTACCATAGAAACGATTGCCACACTCCAGAATCGAATATTTAAACATTTATTTTTAATAAATTATTAGACACATTTGTTTAGAATTGTAACAAAATCTTAATAAAAAAAAATTATATTGAATTGTCAATGCAAATTGAATCGGCACGTGGTACTGTGATTATATCGTATCGGGCCGTCCCTGGGGATTCCCATCCTTATTAAGTTTGTAGAACAATTAACTGTTCCATAAAAATCCTGTAAACCTTTACCTCAAAAGAGGCTTAGGAAAAAATTTAGACAGGTCTCCAGTACAAGGAAAAAAAAAAGGTGACTGGAACCGGAGACTCCTTACATACACTAACTGTGTTCTTACAGAAGAAACCTCACCGCAACATCACGCGCTTATGTGAAACGCCTAGCTGTTACCCGTTACCATAGAAACGATGATGTACCATAACATACTCTTTAATATACCGTAGACGTCTGTACAGTCAGAGCTGCAGTTACAGAAAATTAATCAACACCTTCTGACCAATCAGTGTGCCGAACCCAGCACGTTAACGTAAATCTGAATCTCTGTAGCAGCCTGATCGTCTTTAATTTGATGCGGTTTTGCATCCTACAAAAAACACACAGCGCTGCACGGCGTCTGTGTTAGAGTGTGTGTGTGAGAGTGTTTGGCATCCTGAATCGCTGCCATTGTCGTCTCTTTGTCTCATCATGTTTCTCTTATCTCTTGACAGCGAGGGAAAAAAATGAACGTTCAGTTCTACCCCGGCTCCGTAGAGAGCGCGGCTGTGTGAATAAACAACAGCACACACCACACACACAAGCCATGGCACGGCACGGGGTACCGAGGCCACCGGGTGGTTCAGCTGTTTACTGCCGGCTCACTCGGGTTGTTATAATGCGTCATAAACATATCATAACAGCCACGCTTGGAATTTTTAAAGCAGAATGCACTGAGGTGTGATCCATGATGCACAGTTTTTCTGTAAACAGATGTTTGTGTAATATTTACAGAAGGAGTCTCCAGTCTCAGAGTCAGACGTGGAGCTGTAACGTGGTAAGTTTCTTGGCAAGTTCGCTTTTTTTGCCACAAGAGGAATGAAACACATCAGGAGATGTTGTTATGGGAAAATAATTAACTTTGTGGTGGTGACTTCATCACACTAGAACACTGTTGATTATTTTCCTGTACAGTCATTCCTTTCTTGTTGAGGGGAAAACTCGATTGATTTTTCTACTTTCTGAACGAGATGTGCTCAGTTTATTTCAGGAACCAGCCCATAACCTGGGCACTATCTAACCTAGGCACAGTGAAGTTGTGAGGAATTTGTTAAAGGTCATGTGATCCAGAAGAAATTTACTTAGAATGTTAATAGAGTCAAATCAGATCAGGTGTGTTGAGGAGGACTTTCAAGATCTATGAAGAGACTGGATGTGTCAGATTTTATATATAAAAAAATATTAAATTCAATTGCATTCAAATGACCCCCAATTGGACACCTGACCAGACACCTGGCAAGAGCTCTGACTGGACCGGTGAATGGACTCAAAACTCTGACCGGACACCGGACTGAACCTCTGATTGGACACCGGACCAGATGTCTAATTGAACACCTGATAAAATCTCTGATTGGATAACTGACTGAATCTCTGATTGGACACCTGACTGGACCTCTGATTGGATGCTGACCAGCCCTCTGATCACACCTTTGACTGGACAACTGTCCAGACTTCTGATTGGACACGAGACCGGACCACTTAATTGGACATCTGATTGGACATCTAACTGTGCCACTGAATGGACAACTGATTGGACATCCAAGTGAACCTCTGATTGAACACCAGACCAGACATCTGACTGAACACCTGATTGGACATCTGACCGGTCCTCTGATTAAAGAACTGATTGGACCCTTTTACTGGAAACCTGAATGGACCGCTGAATGAACCTCCAACATCAGGCATTAAAACAACCCAGTGTTTGGGTGACTTGATAACATCGGGTGTGTTCCTTTGGGAAGCGGCGCTCGAAGCCTGTGTGGGGCTTTTATAAAGATTATACATCAGGTACGGCATGTAAACTTAAACACATCTCTGTCTGGCACGCTCGCTCTGGCCCTCCCATGTGGAATGCTGGTTGGTGTGTGGACTATAAAGGGCAACCGGGGACACGATGCAAACATCCAGCTGGGCCGCGTCATCTTAGCCCTGGCCGGCTGCCAAGCCAAAGACGGCGTGCTTTGAGAAAGAGAAACATGGCCTTGTATGTTGTGTGTGAGAACACACGATAGCCGAGCAGATGCCAAGATTCCCTCACGAGTTCTGAGAACTGAGATAAAGACTCGCCTGATAATCTCTTACACAATATACTGCCATATTCCAAACATTAAAAACAGCACTGAGGCTTTATTAAAGGGGGCTGAAGAAAGGAACGCATTTCAGGTTTGTCTTGTGATATTTCTAGACAGAACATCAGGCAGATGTCAGAGCGGATTTTCTCTGAGCTAAAGCAAAAAAAATAAAAAATCTCATGGCTGAATATGTGAATGTGCCATTCTATCCGGTGCCAAAAAATATAAAATAAATAAGGAAATAACTGCAAAGCAAAAGCAAACACACACACACACAAATGTATGAGTTCATGCAGATGTTTACGCAGAGCAAGTCGGAGGAGTCTGGTGTGTATAAAACTCTGCTCGGCTCATAATTTACTTTATCCTGCACTTCTTCAGGCTTCTGCTCATAATCAGAAAGATGGTTTATTCCCAATGCTCCACATACATACACAGAATCGTTAGCATAGATGCTTTCGGGTTCATCCGGGTTCCTTTTCAAGCCCCTGAGGCTTTTTCTCTCGTTCACTTCTCATCTTTCAACTCCGCAAAGGTTTTCCTCTGACTTTAGAGTAAATGGAGGAGGACAGATGAAAAACGCTTTGACGTGACGTGATTCAGTAAGAGAATGAAACTTTGTGTTTTAAATTTAGCTGGATTCAAAAACACACCAAGTATCGCTAGTCTTACAATCGAGAGCTTTGAAAAATAAATGAAAACCCCCACTGCAAGCCACTTCATTTCTTTTTTTACATTTTTAAAAAATGTTTTTTTAAGGTTTTTGTTTAACATTGCTGTTTATTGTCCAATCCAACACAGGACATAAAGATATTTCATATTTTTAATCACATTTTTTAAAAAGACCTGTATGTTTATTTACATATTTATTACATATGATCTGATTTCAGAGGAGGCAAAAATATGCGATTTTAATACTTAAGTACAAGTACTGAGGTAAAAATGTACTCCACTACAAGTAGATTTACTGATTTTTTTTATGTTTAGTACATGCTCTAAAATGTGCTTTAAGTACAAAAGTACAAGTACTCCATTAGGAAACAATTTTTTTCTGGATATCTTTATGACCGAATTACTGATGAAAAGTACTGTACGCTGTTAATATCATGGATGTCAGCAGGTGGCGATATGCGGCATTCCCGCTTCAAATACTAAACACCACTGTTGTTATGTAACACAATGACATGCAGAAATGTAGTGAAGTAAAAGTACAGATACTTCTTGTAGGATGTAGTGGAGTACCAGTAGGAAAAAAGTATTTTCTAATAAAATCACTCAAATAACGTACAGATATGTACATAAGCACAGTTTACTTAGTTAACGTCCAACTCTGACGTTAAGGTTAAAAAAACCTAAAAAAACATTTTGTTAAAAACATGGGCACTGCTACTGGCATGAAACAAATCAAATGCGCAACTCTTTTGCTCAGTACATTAGCTAGTTAGCTAGATCGCCGCTTCTAATTGTACCTTAACAAGTTCACGTGTTCGAGGAGAACAATCCGCAGCACAGAGACTAAGTGTGTGGGATACGTTGCCCAGGTAACCGTCAATCACTTTGGAGAGCTAACCAATCTGCGCTTTCATAATTCCACCAGTCCAAGGCGAGTCGTTGTTCTTTTCCCGTCTGTCCCACATGGGGTGGAGCTCAGCGGAGTCACGGTATGGTGCGAGCGACAGCGTGAACGCTGAGGTTTAGGTTAGAAAATCGGCGCACTAGTGTGTGATCGTCATCTGAGAAATAACGAGTCTCTGCTTAAAATGTAGGCAGTAAAAGTTTTTTAAAAAGAAAAGGCAGTGAGTAGAAGTAAAAAAAGAATCGCATACAGAAAATATTCAAGGAACATATTCGCCTGTGCCTGATTCCACGGACTGGTTCAGCCCTTATTCATTTTTCTCAGGCAAATCTGATTGGATGGTCATCTTGGATGGGTTCCTAAAGAAGTATCGGCATCTAGTTTAAAAAGAAATCTACTTCTTTAGAAACAGAAACGCAGAGCTGCTATATAAATATATATATACAATGACACATACATAACGTATCTGAACCTCACCCGGCAGCTTCACACGTGAGACACATTCATACCAAGTGTAATTTCTGGATGAACTGTTCCTTTAAGGAATGTAACACACACACACACACACACACACACACACACACACACACACACAAGATTGATGTGTTCCTGATGCATTCATATCCCATTAGCAAAAAAGGAAATAAATTACAAAGTTGACATGTTCTTTTGTTAATGTAATATGAGTCATTAGATAGATAGATAGATAGATAGATAGATAGATAGATAGATAGATAGATAAACAGATAGAAAAAAAATCCAGTAAGAGAGAGATAGAAGGATAGAGAGAGAAAGGAAATGCCATAAACAGCACATGCTAGTCGCATAGGAAAGGCAGCATTGTGCTCGGTCACATGTCTTCAAAACCAGACGGCAGCACGCAAGAGTCAGTGCACACACACACACACACACACACACGATCATGGGTCATGCACTCTCTCCTATGACCATAGCTTCCTTCCTCAATATTAAACACATGAATCTCGTGAACACCGATCCCGACGTATGTCTCATGGAGCTGTGATTAGTAATGTGATGCCGATCATCATCACAGTCACGAGGGAAAAAATAAATCAAAAGTCACCATGAAAAGGAAAAGTTTGGTGTAAAATTGCTAAATGAAATATGAAGCACATCAGGCTTTTATTAGAGTGTTTATTACAGGATTTATCCATAATATAAATGCTAAGAGTCACAGAATGACATCAGGATTAAGCTAAATGATGTCATAACAACCTTAACAATCCTAGCCCTTTGACTCCATGCATGCATTCCAATGCTACTCGTAATAAAATGCTAAACGTTTACATTTATTTTATAGTAAAAGTTGCTTTTACGCTAATAATTTAATAATTATTCATTCTGATTAACTGTTTCAAAACGTTGAATAATCATAATTATTATGTATTATATAAACAATACTATATTTTTCAAATGATATTCTTAAGTACAATGATCTATCATACAACATATTATTTATATAGGACACAAAGTGTGTATAAGATGAGCTTTAATATCAAAATAACATAAAAGCAGAAAAGTGGAAGTGATTATCAGACGTTTCCACTTTTGGAAGGCGTTTGGTTGGATATTGACTGATTAGTCATTATAACACAGCTAAAAACACATCAGTGGGTTTATTTCGGGGGGAAAACCAAGTCGGCTAGCTCTGTCCACTCAGGAAAGGCTAACAGGACTTTAACAGCTTTAAACAGAATGTAAGATTTTATTCCAAAGTGCAAAGATCCATAGTAAAAGATCTTCGCTTTACTTAATTATATTATACATTATATTACACATTGCTAATTCTTCACTTTTTAACTTGATGCTATTTACAATAGATTTGTTACTTTTAAGATAATCTGAATAATGTTTTAAATCATTAAAGTCCAGAGTATATGTTTTAAAGCTTCACACATTTAAAGTTCAATTTTCGAAAAATAGCAGAAACTAATGTCAAGGTTCTGATGCGATAAAGCTTTCTAAAAGGAATAAACTATACATTTTTGGTAGTCTTTATAAAGCTTAACAAGGGTCAATTTTCTCCATAGAAAATGTTCTAAAACAAAACCTTTAACAAGCGAAAGAATTTGAGGGGAAAAATGTGTCTTAGTTTAAAAAAATTCACTCCTTATCAATGGGTAATTTTTCTAAACCAGGAGATGCTCATGTTCAGGTTCTGAACAGAACAATGTCTCATGGTTTAGCTCTAAAAACGTAGAAATCAATCAATGCACAGAATTGGGAAGTGAAACGGCAGAACCCACACCGGCCTTGGTTCTAATGATCTGAACCACTAATAGTGGTTTTATTTAAATAAGCAGTGTGGACAAGTAAGTCTGAGCAGCAGTCCAGTACAGTCTCTAAGAGTTACAGGGCATCCGAGAGGTGTACATATACATCACTCATCTCATCCTCTATACCACTTTATCCTCTATACAGGGTCACGGGGGGCCTGGAGCCTATCCTGGGAGACTTGGGGTACGAGGCGAGGTACAAACTGTACGGGATGCCAATATATC
The DNA here is from genome assembly GCA_013621035.1 of Clarias magur. Taxonomy (NCBI): domain Eukaryota; kingdom Metazoa; phylum Chordata; class Actinopteri; order Siluriformes; family Clariidae; genus Clarias; species Clarias magur. Next base: position 5,725,938 of record QNUK01000004.1, on the reverse strand, counting down.
GCAAAGCCCACACACACATTTGGGAACGCCACTTGGCCTAATCTGCATGTCTTTGGACTTTAGGAGGAAACCTGAGTACCAGGAGGAAACCCACCAAGCACACAGACCCCGAGGTGGGAATCGAACCCGGACCCTGGAGGTGCAAGACCTCAGTGATAACCTCTACACTCACAAAATGAAATTTTATTCATAAAACGTACAAACTCGAGATGACTTTTTGTTTGCAATCAACTCTTCTTCCAGTCACGATGAACACGTGTTAACTCGTAGGGTGTTCTGCGTGTCCTTTCACCTTTAAATAATCTCAAGCTTCCCATCCTTCACCTCACCGGGCCCTACAGGTAAACCCTGCGTACAATCAGTATGAAAGAACTTCTTGTTTTAAAAAAAAGTGTTCGTTTACATCCCTGTGTATGAAGACTTTCAGGACATCATGGATATACTTAGTATTTATTTTGAGAATAAAACTTCAAGCTATAAATTATTGCACAACAGAAAACTAAAAAAAAAAAAAGTGTTCCTCTTTCTGAAAGGAAAAAAAAAAGTTCCAAGCAGAAGCATTCACAATGCGGAGAATCCCAGAGGAACTGCGCGTCTTAGTTTGAAAACTTCACTCCTCATCATCAGCTCAGTTTCTCTACACCTCATGTTCGGACTCTAAGCGGATCAGAGTGTCAGGGTTTGTGATTTTAATTCATCTCAGCAGAACTCAATCAAATGCACAACAGCGTCGGCCTGGGAACAGCGTCGGCATTCCAGCACAGCCGGCGAGAATTTTTATTTATTTATTTATTTTTATTTCTGTGTTTATTTTAGGACGCAAACTTGCAGCTTTCAAACCGAAACAGAGAGAGACAGAGGGAGGGAAAACAAGAAATAAAAAAGAAAATACACGCATGACAAAGCATTTGAAAAAATAAACCGCAATGTCAGTAACATTGGTAATTTTTTATATATAGAATAAAAAAAGACATTGTTTAAATACTCACATAAATCAGTGAAGTAGGAAATTAAACATGGCACCCATCATGCGTCACGCAGGAGAAGCCAGAAACGGCGCGCGCTGAAATGCTTGATTGCGTCACTGCGGCTCGATCCGCGCGAGACTGAACTTTGAGGAAAAGGGGAGGGGGAAAAAAGGAAAGAAAGAAAGAAAGAAAGAAAGAAAAAAAAGAAAAGAAAAAAGTAAAGAAGAACGGCAGCACGCGTGCTTCACTTCGCCTCACTTGGCTTCACTCGGTGTGCACGCGCACTGTCCCGCACGCTCACGCTCTCCCCATCTCTCTCTCTCTCTCTCTCACACACACACACACACACACACTCTCTCTCTCTGACTTCAATTCAATGCAATGATTTGCACCACTGCGTCACGATCCCTGCTTTAAAGTTTTCCCTACACTTTAACTTCTCTCTCTCTCTCTCTCTCCAGGAAGTGATTTGCAGCTCCTCACATGGAGAGCGTATGACATCATGCTACAGTCCTGTAGGGAGTGTGTTTGTGTTTTAAAGGCACAGCTCCGGGTCTGTCTGCTCTCTCTCTCTCTCAGGGTGATTTTGTGGGTGAAGTGCCTCACCTGGCCCAGGGAGGAAAATCCCTCTGACGGAGATGGCCCAGTGCTCAGGGTGCCGTATGCTCGGGGTCACCACCTCCGGCTTCCAGTAAAGAGTTCCTCAGAAAGTTTGCCAGGGCTTTGTACGGCGAGTTGTGTTTCGGGGGACGGTGTAGGAGTCAAGATAATTGGACTGTGCTCGCAAGTCTGAGACGTAGATGCAAACTAAAAAAAAAGTACAGTAACTAGCAGTGATGAAGTTATTCGGAGGTGGCGCTGGCCTTTTTGCGATCAATGGTAGAGGACAAAAACAGACATAATTCCTTTAGTGATGACTAGAGTTAATAGGCGTTGATTACGTTTAGAGAGTTTGTGGAAATAGTTAAAAAAAAAAAAGTTGAAGTCCACGTACATGTCTATGTGTCTTTCTGTACAGCAGAACTCTCTGTCTAACTTATTAATACATTTACATTTAGGCATTTGGCAGACGCTCTTATCCAGAGCGACTTACAAAAAGTGCTTTAAAGTTTACATTACTGGATAGATACTTACACTGGGTTAACTAGGTCAATAACTAAGTGTGATTAGTCAAACACAACTGGGAAGAGTTTTTTTTATTTTTATTTTTTTTCACAGAAATCACATTCTGTAAGGTTGAGTATCTGATGCCTTGTTTACACTAAGTTGTACTTCTTTGGTGGTCAGACAAATACACTCCCTGTTCGGTAATCAGAGAGTGAATCACAGATGAGAAACAGAAAAAGTAGATCGGATAAAGATGAAGTTTTGTCTTGGTTGAGCTGCGGATCTCCCTCGCCTTTTTCAGTTGTGGAGATGCTGGCCTCTTCCACTGTGAAAACTGTTGTTTCAGATCATTGTCGTTCTCGTACACCATCTACACCCGTACATCATGGGTAATGATCCACAACATGAAGGACGGTTCATCCTGACGGAGTTCTTGTCAGACTTTGACGTGATGTTCCTTCTGCTCCTGGGTCAGCAGCCTGAGGACGATCTCTCGTCATCTTCCAGTGATGTTCTTCCTCTCTTGAAGCAAACGTGCCCCTCAAAACACCTCGAACGACTTGTTGCAGCATCGCCGTAAACTTGCCGAATCACGTCTAACGTCTCTGTGGCAGATTTGCCCCGTTTCATGCAAAATTTAAATTCAATTCAATTTTATTTGTATAGCGCTTTTAACAAGTGACATTGTCGCAAAGCAGCTTTACACAATTAAAAGAAGTAAGTTTGCATGAAATGTGAATGTGTATGAATCAAAATGATAAGATAATTTCACATTCGCTCTTTGTTCTACCTTCCTGTCCATGATGAAATAGCAGCTCCCGATGTATGTAGGCTGATGCCTTTTGGCACACTGACTTATGAAGGTCTGTGCTCCCTGTGACTGTATGTGTGTGTATGCAGCCTTGTGCTGCCATCTCCCGGTGTGTTACAAAACTAGTCTCTGAACTTTTTGATATCACCTTGTACTACTAAGACCTTTAATGAAATCCCACCCTGCATACTAAAATACTAAATAGTGTGCTCTAACAGGGATTACACTGCATATAGTATTGTTTATTACAGAAGTAGCCTATGTATTTAGTATTTGGGTGTAGGAGACATTTGTAGGTGGTTTAAGAGACGAGTGCGGGACAATTCACGTGGCTCTCAGGAAGAGTTCAGTAATGTGGGAAAGTAAAAACACACAGAAGTTGATTATTTCCCTATACGAAAATGAATCAACACCTTTTGACAAATCACTCTTGTTAAGATCCTGGTCAGGGCAGTGCCAAATCTGTAATTATAAATAATTAAAAGAGAAGGACAGACTGTACTGAATGTGTGTAACAGGATGTTCAGTGATTGTGAATATACTGTAAGTGACAGGAGGATCAAAGGTCAGGCTTTATGATTTCTTAGGTCCAGTGTACAGGGAAGCATAAAGGCTTTATGGACAGTATAGTGGAAGGGGCAGGTATCGCTGATAAACCAGTGAACCAGTGCATCTTCTCATGATTCATCTGTACAGAAAGACATGAAATGGTCGAGCAAGCATGACTCTGAATCTCTCTCTCTCGTTCTACGTACAGGGATTTTCAGAAACTGGGTCCAGGATTACTGGTGTGCTGACAAGTGGTGAAGGAACGTGTGACTGGCTGTCGCCCATATCGTCTCACACCATCCCATAAACACACCAGTGTGAGTCTGGCACCGTCGTACACTCCTCAAAGTCCGGAACATTTCATGTTGTGTGTCGTGGAGTGATGAGATTTAGATTTCATGCAACTATTACTACAAAATGAACTTTTTTTATCGTTGAATTCTAGATTCTTATTGATCATAAGGTGTTAGAGTATTTCCTTAACGAGATAAAAGAGAAGCTTAAAATAAATCTCAGGTATATGATATATTAATTTGCTTGTTTGTTTCTATAGTAACGTCCCATACACACCACATGAACAGATTAAAAATGCATGACTGTATCAACTGTTGATAAGGTGAAGTTTTATGTAATTTATTGAACATTTATGGAAGAAAGGAAGGAGTTTCTGTCTCTTAAGCTTTTGTTTTTGTCTCATGAGTGTCTGAAGGAATGATTGTTTATGACTGCTATCACAAAAGTGAGAACAGGAACGAGAGTGCATAACATAAAAAAGCATTCCTCTTGGTTCTTTAATTAACCTGAATCATAATTGTTGGAAAATTGCTGTGGTGCATGAATAATAATAATAATAATAATAATAAAAAGATCTCGCTCTTTGTGCCTCCTAGAAGGTTTGTTGTATGGTCAAGGGTTCTATACTGCTGGACGTTGAAACTTTACTGATGAAGTTCGACTGTAGAGAAGACTGTAGAGAAGCGATGCTTCCATCATGCATAGTGTCCACTGTACAAGCCCCTGTTGCTTCAGTTGCTCAGGTTTAGACTCAACGATGTTAAGTCAGCTGACGAACTGAATGTACTGAATCACTAGGTTATGACATCTATGGAGATTCTCTTCCCTGATGGCACAAGCCATATTCTGACCTGGGACTCAGATTGTGACATAATGGTTCTGTAATAATTTTCACACGTGATTCGAACACCACGTTGCGCCCCGTAATCAAAGCAAAGGCGAAAGTCAAATCAACGATTAGCCTGCGACTCGTTTTTGGCCAGGCGGTGTAGAATGTATATGTACGTACGGCACTGTTATACAACCAGCAGTGTTTAGTATAGGAGAGATGCAAGATATAAGACATGTGAGCAGGAAGCTGCTGCATCTGCTACATCCTGTTCTTTGATCAAAGATTTTTAAACCTTATTATAATCTTATAAAACCACAGACGTATATGTGGTCAAACCTTACCTGAAGGAATGTCATGTGGCAGACAACTTTTATCATACACTTTTATATACATAGTCAGCCAAAAAATATACACACTGTAGGAAAAACGTCATTCATAATAATTTTAGTATAAATATTTTAATACTAAATTTATTGCTATACATTAAATGTATGATAATATTATCATTTCATAGCTTTGAAATCTCCAATATTGTTGTAGAATGTAAAAACTAAATCAGTAAACAAAATTTACAATTGATCCCAAACCTTTGAGCGTCAGTACTGTATACTTGTGTATTTTGTATTTTTACAGATCTGAACAGGATGTAGCTGATTTGATGTTCAAATTCTTTACCAGAACTTAAATTTTTTTTAATAACAAAATGTTTACCAGACCAAGTTTTTCCAGGATATTTTAATGCAGCGTTACAGTTTTGATTGCAATTTTTTATTGAACACGTCTCAAAGAACATATCGTTTATCAGAAAAAGTACTGCGATATAATATTTCTTATCATATCACTCAGCACTTAACTAGTTGGTGTTATAGAGAACTGTGTGGTTGAAACTGCAATTTGAACTATTTTCAGCTTCAAGTAAATTTATGAGAAAAAAAAATGCAGTTCCTGAGGCTCCAGTAAACTTAGTGAACGGATGAAACGAACAGATTAACGATTATTAAACATGGCACAGCAGAGACACACCAGCGAGGATCACGTGTTCATCAGAGGATGTGTGAGGATGATGGGACGTTTCACCCTGTTGGACCCAAACGTCCTCCTTCGTTTAAGGGAACAAAAGAAAGCGTCCAGCCAAGCATGAGGCATATGACGCCCTGATCCTCTAACAATAGCGGATTGTGTGAAGCGGTTTTTCTTTCATGCCCGGCGTGAGGCGTCAGACTCACGGTCTGCTTAGCATCAAAAGGCGCACTAAACTTCCCATGTGATGTTATTAAAAGGAAGAAAAAAAAAGGGGCTATGGACATGACACTTTCTTCATGTAAAGGAAGAGCCTGGTGCTCACAACACTCCTCAGCCACTTACCTCAGAAATTAATCTAGTTCTTTCAGTTATTATTTTTAATAAAATAGCTAAAAAGTCATGGAAGCCTTATTTGGATCAGATTAGTGTTACATCAAGAGGTGCGTGAGGCACAATGACACAATCATAATTACTCCAGGTGTCATCCTGACGCTGATTATAAACTAATCCTGTCCAAATAATAGTACTCGAGTCACCGGCGATCTTTTCCGTAAATGTTTTTTCCTCCCCGAACCTTTATATACATTCTTCAAATTGCATTTTTACGCTACATCACTTTTTGCACAAATGATTCTGCACAACTATCATTTACTTTTCAGTCTGTATTTCCGCCAGACTTCTCATTTAAAGCTACAATTTCTGCTTTGAGGTTAATGCTGAAAATCATGCCAGCGGCACTTTTAACATGACGCGCACAATGGACACATTATGGAAATAACGTATGGAATGTGAATTTTTTTTTTTTTTTTAACTCACAGAGCAAATTACAATTAAAACTTCATTCGAGTTTTTCATGCAGTAAACCACTGGCACAGTATTATTAGTTATTGTCATGTTTAAAAGAAGTTATAATAAAAATTATATTTTAATGAAAAAAAATTATAATAAAAAATATGACAAAATCTTCCCGTTTACGCCAAAAGTATTCAATCAGCCAAGATGTGTTTCGTGTGCGTGTGTGTCTTTGCGAGTCGCACTGGAGCCACGAAGGTAATGTAGATAACTCACAATGGAAAGTCTGATCGGATTTTCAGTGATTGCTTCTTAAGCCCCAACCATTAATTTTTTACAGGTGGAAAATTATTAAAACTCGGAAATGAAATGATGAAATATCAAAGTGTTAATATTGTAAAGAAAAACGCAGTGGATTATATCTGAATGAAGTGTGAACTGAACTGGTGGTGAACCAAACTTAAGTGTGATGTGTTTGTATGAAACTCAAACCCATAGGTGATTACGGATTAGGATTTGAGACATATTTATAAATAACTGTCTCAGACTTTTAATATGAGTTTCCTGCATTGGCCTCAGAGACTTGACATGAACCACACATTGCAAACACGTCTCGGCTGATCGACTACACTCGGCGCAAGATGTACGTCGTCTAAATGTTGCTTTCTGCATTTTTACCCACTCTCTCTCTACATATCTACAAAGACCATGAAGCACCACCCGAGTCCTCCCACCAGGAACATGGTAATGTGCATGCTGTGAATGAAGATCTCGTTCAGGACGCCAAAGTCCAGCCGGCGATGTCCCAGCAGCAGCAGGATGACTGAGAGTTTGTACTGGAGACGCAGGAGGATGCGTGCGCACACGTACTCGATGCACAGCAGCGCTGCAAGCACCAGCCACAGCAGCGACGTGAACAGGCTGCAGCCGAAGTAAAGGAGGAAGCGTACAAAGCCGTAGGTCAAGCGCGACTTCAGGTACAGGTCGAAGTTGCTGTAGTTTGTGCGCAGCAGCTGGGAGGTGCGTGCTGGGACGCAAGCAGAGTGCATGCACGTGCTGTGGGGGCCGTGGAAGGAGCGCGCCCGCCTCGGGATGGGGATCACGGGCATGAGTGGGCCTCAGGACTCGGGCGACGCCTTGTGGGTCCGTGACATGGCAGTGAGATGGGACATGGCGTGAGGTTTGATGGGTTGTCTGCGGGTACAAAACGAACAGTTGACGCTCTCATGTCCGCTCTGTGACGTCTTGGGTCGCTTCCATTTCCGATTCAACTTTACGGAAGAATTCTGCGTAAACAGACGAGAGACAATTCAAAGACTAATAAACCTAAGTTCACACAAACATGTTGCTTCTGGTGGGTGCATGTGTGGAAAGCCAAGCAAGTTAACATATTTTTTATTTTGTGTTTTTTTTTTTGCGTTTTGTGCAAGGTTTAATGAAGACAAAGGACCAAGGGTGCCAAGAATGTTATAAAGGATGGTAGCAAGAAGAAAAGGGAGCCGCTTTCAGTTTGGTTTTTAAAGCAGTCGTTTAAGGTTTAGTGGTTTAAGGTTAAGTGAGGTTTAATGTCTATTTATTTCATATTTTATTTCATTTACATGTCTTTTCTAAATGTTTTATATGCATTTACATTATTTCCCATGGGAAAACGTGTTTCACCTTGAGAACTCGCCTATAGAACGGATTAAATTTGTATGCCAAGGTATCGTTGTATTATTATAATAACGAATCAGGGTTTTATTATTGACTGCGCAGAAATTTTGCTCTAAATATAAAAAATATCTCTTAAATTTTTCTCCCTCCAAGATTTTAATGGCACTAATGTCTTAAAATAAAAACATTAAACATTTTAAACATTATAATGACTACAATGATTATTTTACAATTATAAATAATTCTTAACTAATATAATTATTGGAATTGTTTAATGAAATAACAAGACTTGGACTGTTTTGCCTCAGGGCAACTATATTTTACTCCCACAGTAATTACTACACAATTATTGTTAGTGAGCTATAAAATAAAAACATGACTTACCGCACAGTAATTTTACTACATGTTAAATATGCCTAAAAATAACGCGTTTTAATTTAATTCTTTGGAAATGCATAATTTTTAAAAATAATATCTCAAAATAACCCGACTAGTTCTTTGTGCTAGTCACCATGCTAACAGATCCGCCTCGGTGTCGCTACGGAGCAGCGGCTTGGATACATTTCCGGCCAATCAGGGCACGAGGAAAGACACCGCTAGCCAATCACAAGCTAAGACCTGACAGAAGATCGGCCAATCACTGCGCAGGAGGCGGGATCTATGGAAATACGAGCAAGCTAGTTAGCTAATGCTAAGGGAGGCTGAGGCTTTAGTGAGAAACATATAGACATACCTGATAAAAGGATAAATGCAACACTACAGCAGCTTTCTGATAATATTATTTCACTAAATTTATATTAAATTTTTTTGAATGATCAAACAAATAATCGCCCGTTTACACGATAACAGGATGAAGCTGAAATCTAGTTAGCTTGCTAGCGGGTTGACAAGCGGAGAGAAATACGTCTTGTCGTAAAACGTGTGAATGGCAGGTTGTCATGGCAACTGAGAAAAAACGTTTAAAGGCGCAGAGGCTTCAGACGCAGTGTGTGTTCTCCATGAAATAATCAAAATAATGCATACACGACTAATACAAGTTTTTTCTTAAGAATCATAAACAAACTACAAAGGCTTTGTATTAAAAATGACTGAAAATGTGTTTTTAAATGTCTATTAATTATTACATATTAATTATGTTGTTATACAGATATAAAGTGCCTCAAATAAATATTTAACTTCATCACTGTGAAAAGGCTTAATTAGTTTGCATTAGAAGTTATATGATTAGTTGCTAGGTGGTATCAAAAAGTTTTGAGATTCGTGTACCACAGATCTGGTTTCGTCCATACACAGTCAAGCTGCGGACCAGCCATGTCTTTTTTGGTTGTGCAGATGACAGGCACTTCCACTGTAAAGACTGTTGCTTCGTCTCACGGTTGTACACATACACCCAAGTTTTGTCACCGGTAATGATCCTCCACATAAAGGATGGGTCATCTACGGCACACTGACAGACTTTGAAGTAATGTTCCTTCTGCTCCTGGGTCAGCATCCCAGGGACGAACTTGGCAGTAACACGGCGCACGTTTAAATCTCACGTGAGGATTGCCTGGATTGTTCCGTATGTCACACTAACAACTGCAGTAATGTTGTGGATTGTTCTCCGATGATCATCATGCACAAGTTGCTGAGTGGTTTTGACATTGGTTTCGAGGTTGTCAAAGGCCTTCCTGATCTCTCGTCATCTTCCAGTGATGTTCTTCTGCTCTTGATGTGTGATTGCCACTCAAAATAACTTTGAACGATGATGACATAGCAGACGTGATAATGCACATGGTCAGAATAGCAACGGTTGCACAGCTCCAGATGTACACAGGAAGATGTCTTTTGGCACACTGACTTATGAAGGTCGGTGCTCCCTGAGACTGTGTGTGCAGCCTTTGGCTGCCATCTGTTGGCGTTTTACAAAATTAGTCCCATCCCAAACTTTTACAAAAAATCCCAAACTTTTATTATTCCACAGAATAAAATAACATTAAGGTCCAACTGCGATTCCACCTAGAGGATGAATTTCACAGAAAGTTACAAAAGCATGGAAGTTATTAGTTAAAGAACAACCAAGACACACTAACAGTAACAGTCAACTGAAGCATGCTACCGCCTGCATGCTTCACTGCGTAAACAGGTTTCTTAGAGTCTTGAGCAGTGTGGGCTAAATTTCAGATTAAATATTAAGTGTAAAGTAGATAAACATTCATGCAGACCTGAGAAGGGTTTACCTTTCCAAAATAATTATACCTGGAAACCTTGCCATAAAATGTTCTCAAACCTAGCACCAGACTCATAAATCTGACTCCAGTATGCATCTCCACAGTTGCATTTGTGTCCTTGCAAACTTCCTTTCACCTCCATCTCACTTTCCCTGCATGTCAAGCTCCAGATTTATGGCAAGGCTTCATGATTGCATCCAACACAAGGCAAACCTCAGTTCTATCCATCATAAACAGAGAGGTTTTTTTATTATTGTAAAGCCTTCATTATGAGCGGTAATGATCACTGTGCTCAGGATTTAAAGATATATTATGCAAAATCAGAGAAACAAACCTCATTATAATTAATCAAGCATGCATCAAGCCGTCATGGAGGTAAATAAATTCTCCCAGCTAACACACTTGAGGATTAAGATTGCTTCTGCTAATTTAATCAGCGGCGTAATAATTTGCGCTCGAGACAGCGCTGACAGAGAAACCGAACGCAACTATTAATTGTGTTGTGTTCCTTGTTTATTTTCGGTGCCAGGAAACTTCTCACGAGATCTGGGGAAAACGGCTGCTCGTCTTCAGGTTGCCGGTAATGTCAGACTTTATTAAGCAACTTTTACATTATTTAATTGAATTTTATGTTCGTTCAATCCAACTTATCATTATGTCTCTGAATATATTTAAGGCACAAAGGTGATTAAAAATAAAGACACATCAAAGACAGAATGAGCTTTAATCTTCTGGCAAGTGCGAAATGAAGTGATAGTTTTTCCACTGAACCATATGAGGAATTAAAAAGTTTCTGAGGTTCAATATGAAAAATAACACAGTGATGTCATTCTGCCAAAGTGCAGTTGGGTTGGTAAAAGGAACCATAAGTGTGTAGATGGTCTCAAACAATAAGTATCAGTGTCAGGCAGTGGGGTAGAACCTATTCTACATGATGGACCTGAAGAGTCCACCAGAGCGCAGCAGGTCAAACAGATGGTGTCTGGGGTGGGATGGATATTTCACTATAAAGGTTTCTCCCCCAGGAGTACAGTGAGCATCTGATGATTTACCACACGTTGTTGATGACCCTCTGAAGTCTTATTGTGTGTGCAGCTGAGCAGCTGATGTACCATGCAGAGATATACTGTAGTATGTCAAGATGTCCAGTGGGAGTTGGACACCACCAGCAGCTTCTCCTGCGAGATGTTTCTCCTGATAATTCTCCGTAGAGTCACTGCTGCAGCTTGACTACTGCTGTGGTGTTAGCAGTCCAGGAGATGATCACTAGTGATGTGCACATACAGGAACCTGAAAGCAGACACCCTTTCCATGAAGACGTCACATCGCTGGCGCACATACCAGGGAAACTTCTAGTAGTGGAAATGTTATCTAAAAGTCTGGAGTTCCGAGAACGGTTTCTGGGGTCCTCCTTTGTTTCTGTAGAAATTTGCCTACAGTTCCTGGTTCCTCCATTAGGCAACACAAAATTGGCCTAAAATAGTGGACTAAAGTTTTGGAATTTTTGGCATTCTGGAAAGGTTTCTCTGACTTCCCTATTTACAAACAATTATTCATTCATTCTCTATAGTGCTTATCCTGTACAGGAGCCTGGACCCTATCCCAGGAGACTTTTAGCACAAGGCTGGGTACACCCTGGACAGGATGCCAATCCATCACAGGGTGTACACACACCAATTAGCCTAATCTGCATGTCTTTGGAATGTGGGAGGAAACCTGAGTACCTGGAGGAAACCCACCAAGCACGGGGAGAACACACAAACTTCATGCACACAGGAATCGAACCCCGACCATAGGTGCGAGGCCTTATAATTCACATTTACGGAGTTACTGATTTGCAGAATCATACAATGTTCATTATAAACATTCTGGGTTTCTAATAAGTCTGATTGATCCAGTAAGTTTCTAAAGTTTCTGACTTCCTGGGAAAAAAGTTCCTAAACTGTCAAACTCCTGCAGTAAAAATGCAGACCGTGTGCCTGAGTCCCTGGCAAAGAAGTTTCTAAGTTCGTAAGCTAAATCGAAGAAATGCCTTGGAAAAAATGTTTAGAAGAACTTTCTACCTTCATTTTCACCAACCACAAAGTGAAATTTCAGTTATTCTTAAAATGGCGGCAGTGTGATCATCGCGTGTGTGTGTAATGAAGGAGCAACAAACATTGCTGTTGGAACAGGACAGACTTTTAGAGTGGGTGAACTTCATCCAGATGACCACCAGAGGGCAGAATGACTCTGCCTTAAGGAGAGTTGGGTACAGGTTGCTGCAGACTTTCTTTGAGGCCTCAAATACAAGCTGATCAAAAATACAAGCAGACACGATTAGAATGAATCTTCTGTGTTTGTGACCAGAGGTTTGTGAGTTTAAGTTTACAGTGATAGAAAGTTATATAGTTGGGTAGATTGATAGAGAGAGAGAGAGAGAGAGAGAGACATATTACTCAGCTCTGTGATTGGGGTAAGTAATTGCTCACTTTAGATAAAAATCTCTGGTCATTAACTGAATGTTAATGAAACTAGAATTGAAGAAGTATATAAGTCACAGCAGAGTTATACTCCACACTGACCAGAGTGTCAACTGACACCAAGTATGTGGCAGAAGAAAGACTCGAGTCGTCTATGCATACTGGCCTTTATTAAAAAAAAAATTAGGATGAGAAATACCCTGGTCTATAATGTTTAAGAAAGAAGAGCTTAAAGTTATGATTGTCCAATCAAAACGCCGGTATGTCATGTGACATTGTGTCAAAATGGCTAAAGGAACAGTGAAAACTGTTTGAGCAGCTTCATGTGTTAAAAACCCTGCCATTTAGTCAGATGTGATATTTTATGATTTAAGTGCTTAACTTGCAAATCTTCAGGACGGATACATAGAGTTAAATCCAAAAGGATAATTTTAGAATTGCTCTTAAAAAAAACAAAAAAAGAATTAGACTAAGTTTTATAAGTGACATGTTTTATATTCATTTGTCATTTCTTCACATGATTCAGCCTTCATTATTCCTTTATTTTAACGTGATTCTTTTTCAAGATTTATTTATTTTCATGTGATTTTTGTCCGCCATATAATTCAATTTATTTTAAATGACTGAGAAAATGTTCTTAGATTTTATTTACGTGCTTAAAAAAAAATCATTATTACATGCCTTTATTTCACAATTTGCTCATTTTAATATTTTATACATTTTTCACAATTCATGTTTTTTCCTGCTCGATTAATTATTTGACCTTTTCTTTTCTTTTTTAAAATTGATATATTTATTTTCTCCCCCATGGTTTTTTTGCAAATCATGTGTTTCAGAACACATCGTGCTGACACTCTTTCTCACGTACTCACATGATGAACATAAAAATATAACCACAAGTGAATGGTATTTACCTTTTTGTACATTGTACCTTTTTGTTTCATTGCTTTAAATGGCACTTTCATGCTAACTGTGCACAAACTTTTGCACACAGCTCGCTCTTCACTTCAGCTGTATAAATAAAATGTAGCTCAAGTCCATCCACAATGCAGTGATGGTGCTGAGGCACTAAAACAGCTCTGGCGTTTGGGCCGAAGCCTGATTGGAGGTTTGAAACCCAGCCAAAGGGGTTCATGGCCATTTACAAACGTCGCTCCTCTCGGACAGATGCAATCCTTCAGGGGTCAGAGAACACAAGATTAAGCCGCAAGATATCCAGATCCTCTTAGCAACCCCAAATCCACTGGGGGAAGATCAATTAATTCATTAACTAAGTAGAGGTCAGAGCCAGTACCTGATGAGAGACAAATTAAATCAATTACGAGCGGCTAATAAGAAGAGAGGGGGGTTTAATGAAAGGCTGTTTAATTAAGGTGGTGATGAGGAGCTGGAATTAAAGCCTTGTTTAATGACCTCCCTAAAGACCCGTGAAACACACACACCATGCAAAGCTGCAAAAATATAACACACAAGCCATAAATATGTCTCTCTCTTTCACACAAACCTCTTACTCTCAATCTGAGACTTGTAAAAGTCTAGAAACCCACAATCTGCCTGAATGAACTAAATTTCACACAGCAGAAATTAAAATGAAAATGAAAGTTGTGTCTGAGTGGTTGTGTTTCTGAAATTTCCAAAGGAAAATAGTTTTTCTATTATTTTGTAGTTTGAGGATTTGATGAAAAAGGCATCACTTCAATTATATTATAAATTTGAAATGACAAAAAAAAAAATATGCAACATTAGTTATTGTTAGCCTCACTACGTGGGTAATGTTTGTTTTTCTCTCTTGTCTTTTCTTCTGTGGTGTTCAGGATCTTAACTGTAGCTCATTATATTGTCTAAATCACCGTGATTTCACTTTGATTTCTGCCTCAGGTCTGTGTGCATGGAGCTGGCATGTTCTCCCTGTGTTTGTGCCCTAAGTCTCCTGGGAACCTTCGCCATCCTGTATGGTGATCTTTGTACTGTATGTCGTCATGAAGGGTGCCAATAATTGTGAGAGACAACACACAAGCTCATGCTCCACACAATACCAAGAAAGCAGCTGTTGAACCATTCAATCTGCTTGTTTAGGCTTTTATCTGTAACATGGAAATCTGCGTATGCCTTAAAATATTATTAAACAAACATTAAATTACATTATATCCTGTACCGACAAAATATAGTATAGGGGAGTGAAAACTTTTGCAGTCATATATACATACATTAATACATACATACAATAGGAGCGTCTAAAGAAACTCTCAATCTCAGTGTAATCTCAGTGTAAATCTTTGACGACAATGACCTTGAGGTGACCTCAGACACGGAGCTCATCACGCAGTCCTAATCTGATACGCTGCAGATGTTTCTGCAACTTTTTAAGCTTAAGTACAATTATACCTATTTATATAATTATATACAGTATATGTGGATTAAAGCTAGGTTCTGAATCAGAGGAGTACTCAGAGGATGAAATCTTAACCGTCCCTTCAAAAGACATTGCATGTTCCCATAAGAAATGTAGTACAGTCACAAAAAACTAAACTAAAAACTAAACTAAACTAGAGTACATACCATAATATACCACAGTGTTACCGTGGTACTTCAGACATTACCATGGTAGGCACCATAGGTCTTTATAGAGTACCAGGGTGGGTACTGTGGAATTTCAGAGGTACTGTGGTAGTAATGTGGTGTGCACTACAATGCTACAATGAATATCATGGTACTTAGATGCCATAGTGACTACCAGTTAAAGAGTTTTAACATACAATGTATTATTTAATTCATGTTTTATATATGATACGTGATCTGGCTTGATCTGTAAAGCCTTCATAACGGCTCTAACTTGAGGTTGTTATTTATACTGTTTGTTAATTGGTGATGTCTGGGGCTGGTGACTCTAAATGAACTTCTCCTCTGCAGCAGAGGTCAGTTTTGGTCTTGCATTCCTGTGAAGATCTTCATGAGAGACAGTTTCGTCAAGGAGCTCTTCAACAACACTGTTCTTGTAAGAACTGTTCCATAACAGCTGACCTTAAAATAACAACTGACTGACTTCTGACTGGTACTGTATATCCTGTATGCAACAAAAATATATTTATCGATATATTATGTGACAATATATTTCATGTGTATTCATCTATTGTGAATAATACATCACAATATATGTTATGATATATTCTATAATATATTATATATATGTAAGCAATATATATGAAATAGGATATATGAAAATATATGAAAATACTACAATTATTGCCGTTTTCATATATTGAATAAATACATTGGTATATTGTTTAAAATATTGTTATATATATTGAATTATGTTCCACATTAAATAAGATTATATATTGGAAAAGGCATGATAAATATATGGAAATATATATGTAACATTATATGAGATAATATAACTCATTGTAAAAGATAATACAGTATAGTCAGATTTATATGGGAACATATGTCTTGTATATTTTGGAAAATATATAGATTTATATTAAATCATATCATATTCATAATATATTTTGTAATCATGGTAAACATGAAATAAAACAATAATAATGTATTGAATAATACATCAATATAGTTTATTCATTAACTGAACGAGGTTTATTTTTTTAAAACATCATATAGGAACATGGAAACAACTATAAATGAACAAAACCACTTTAAAAATAAATACAATATTTCCAAAAGGACAACTGTCCTCCATTAAGGATAAATATAACCTTCAGAATAACAGAATAGTCCCTCAGTGGAAAAAACAGTAAAAAAAAAAAATCAAACAAAATGCACATTAAAGGCCCGCTCTGATTGGCCAGCCTAGCTAGTCATCTGTAAAAGATAATAAAATAGGAAAGACAATGTTAGCCTCTTATTGTTGCAAAAGGAAAGATGAGGTGGATCCCAATACTGGTAATACAGTGCATCCATCACATTAGTCCTCAACCAATATGGGTTATATGGCAGAGTGGCCCAACGGAAACCTCTCAGTGCAAGACACATAAAAAGCCTGTATTGTTGGAGGGCTAAAGTGATGATTGTCTCTCTAGAGAAGGGATAAAGTTCCAGAGAGACAACCAGCTTCCGTCAAGCCGCTCTGTCACATAGTCCGTTATTGTAGGAGGGCTGGAGTGATGGTTGTTTGTCTATAACTTTATCCTATCTCCACACAAGATCACTGTAGATCAGCCACAGTGATCTTTGGCTTATCTCTCTTACCACGGCTTTTCTCCCCCGATTGCTGAATTTACCCATTCGCCCAGTTCTAAAAGTCCTCCTGGTTAATTAAACATGAATTGAAATGTCATGGATAAATTAAAAGTGGACTTTATGCTGCTGTTAATGATGATTTAATTTACAATACTCTGTCACCTACATTTTTATAATATATGAATCAATAGCCATATATGGTCTATCCATAAGGCTATATAATGTAAAATCTAATGAATGTCTAATGAAATATTACTTAAATATTACCACTGAACTACCATGGTACCTGTATGAAGGTAAAATGTACGATATATATATATATATACACACAGCTGAGATGTGTTTGATTTCTAAAATTTGCGCTTAAGTTGCAAGGCTAATCACAAGAATAATGATGCTAAGAAGCTATCTAAACAGCTATCTATTTAGCACAGGAAAGGGGGGTGTGTAAGGACAATTCTAATGCATCCTGAGTGAGAGGGGCTTTTAAAAATTCCATGGCAATTGATCACAGTGGACTTTGTCAAGATTGAGGGAACAGTATATTAGGTTTTCCAAGGAGAATCCAGAATCTCCAGCAGATTTAGCATCACAGATGTTTGCACTTTCAGGCCACGCCCTTATCTGTGTCTGACACCCTGATTAAATATTAAATAAACGCTACTGACTGCTAACAAACTGGACAAACAGCAAAATAAAAATGTCGTATATACTTGGGAGATCACATCCTAACAAGTCGTTATTACTGGCTGGCACTTAGGAGAACTTTTGTTAGATTTTGTTTTAATTCATTGCAGGCGGTCACTGTTTCCATGGTTACAGCAAATTGGAGTAACTAATCAGTGGTTATAATGAATGATAGCAAATATGACTCTTTTCCATCTAACAAACTATAGTACATGCGTGCAAATTTGCCACTCAGCATGCAGTACTAAACTGGTAAAAAATACGAAGTAGAGTAAAAAATTATCCATTTATTTTAATTAACTTTCAGAAAAGAGATCACCTTAATCTCTTTGCTTTTCAATACACTTCTATGAATAAGCTTTCGTATTCCTCCATTAAAAAATGTTTTAGGCTGTGCTGTGAGCCACGAATGCACCACTGTCTTCACGTCTTCATCAGAAATGACTCTTCGTCCTCGTAGGGCTGCTTTCAGGGGACCACACAGGTGAAGGTCAAAGGGAGCGAGATCAGGACTATAGGGAGGATGCTTTAACACCTCAGAACAAAGTTGTTGCAGAGTGTTGACAGTGTGGATAGTGTTTGTCATCAGCTGTTGATGTGGACAACATCTCTATCTGTTCATACACACTTCTTCTTGATAAAACACTTTCTCCATACTGCGTAGAAAGTCTTTAATAAGTAACAGCACCTGGTACTCTCAGACTACAAAAAAACAATCACTGCATGCTGCCCAAGTGGGACGTCGATTTGTGCTTGCACTGCAGTTACAAATGAACTGATGTAACACATTTACATCTGCACAGCAGTGACTGGAGACAGCAGCATTGAACGGAAAGTGCTGATAAGTGCGGCCAACAGAAGTTTTAATATAATCGGACTGTGGATAATTTTTGACTCTTATTAGCCTTGTAGATAACTAAAGTAAAGTAAGATGCTAACTTTTGACACTGTTGACGCTGTCATTGTGTGACTTTATTTTTAAGTTTGTCCTTGTCCACTTTTTCTGAAGTCTGCTCTTGGATGAAAATCACAAGCCATAAAAGATTATGAAAATCAATTTATGCAGATTTAAATTCATTGATCACTCATGCATCTCGTCTTCAGTATGGATTTACTTCGCTTGATAATATTTGCATACCCAAACATGTGCATTAATTAAACCCCACTCACACAAACATGCAGAGTTTCAGAACAGGTTCAGTAGTGAATGAACCGCTTGTTCATTAAGCTCGTTAACTTTAATTGGCTTGTTTAGCGAGTGAGGTCAGCTCTATCTTGTGAACAAGCAGCACTCTAAGTTCAGAGTTAGATCCCCGCTGTATCACACTGACCGCTGACCACCATTAGCCTGATTGGCCAAAGAGGTGAACAGGGTCAAAGGTTACATCAATTCTTCCTATAGGACGTGGCCTGGGGTCAAGCTAGGCTCCTTTATGCTGAGTTATGTACACACCTATAGCAGGGTCTTGCTATATTACTGCCAGAAAATCCATCATTTCGGTCCGGGTGATTTACCGCCATCGAGCACTCGCGGCTTTTGAGTGAAACGCCGGTGTGAATGTTTCCAATGCATGCAGATTTATGTAGGTATTAATTCACCTTCTTCGGAAAGAGTGAATGTCAATAAGGCTGACGGATCAGCGGCATTCCCGTGGCGTGTTGCCTTTTACCTCTAACATTGCTCGGATGATTCATAAGAAGCCTTAAAATATTTGTAGCTATTTTAAAACTTGTACAAGTATAGGGGGGCCAAAACCTTCTCTTTTATCTCTAGGTTTTGACTCAGGGTCCTGAAGAAGTGCATGAGAAGCACGAATTCACTCTTCAAATCATAATTGTACTCATTTTTGTGATACCACAGTGCTGATGAGTTCTGCGTGCTGACTGGTCAGAAGGCGCAGGTTTATATTAATGTGCTCTTTTGAATATCTTCTCTTTTCTATAGTAACAGTGCAAATGTTACAGTCTGAGAATATATGGACAAACTTGTTTCCTGGAACTTCCTCATCATCAAATGTTACTATTAATAATGGATAAAAAGTACAACATCAGTATTTTTTTAAAATCAAATAGCACTGTTATAGGACACACCAAATTGTTGGTGATTATTTTCCTATAAGAACATGATACAAAAGTGTTTTATTTCTTACTTACGCAGTTTGGGAGAAATTTGAGCTTTTGTATTTCACACAGATGTGACAACCCTGATCCGATTCCTTAAGCATTGAAGCCCTGAGGCTACTCTTTCGTCTCCTGACACCAGAGCTCGCTGAAAGTGCAATCGGACATTCATTTAATCTTAATGTCCGAAACCTAAATGTGTGGTGAACCACAGCTTGGCCCCCGAATAACAGCGTTGGTTTTCCGTGCCACACCGTCCATCACCGAGCCATGGGATCAGCCTTTATCAGGCCGCATTAAAGTTACAGTGAGTACAAACATACCGCCGGTGGCTCGGCGCTCTTCCTTTAACCCGTCCAAAACACGGCTCGGATATCTCGGGAAATAAATACCACCAGTAGCTCATGAGCTCAAAAGTCAGCGGTTAAGGAGCACAGGCTGCCGACCTACACCCATTACATCATTACTATCGGGTAAGGCTCTGTTTGGGTTCGTCGGGAATAACGATTACAGCCATGCGAATAGAAAAAGCTGACCCGATAACATCGTTATCAATGTCGGATCTTTAGAGTTGATCTGAAAAGCCGATTTCCTGCTTTAAGGTTTAATCGGAACAAACAGGCAGTGACGTTGGTCAGCGATCAGTATCAGTACTCTGAGCGTTCCCCCCCTCCACCTTTCTCCTAGAGAACACACAGGGCTCTAAGTGTCTGATTGATTACCTCTTGCTGCAATATTTCTCCGTTCGCTGGCAGGAGATTACGGACGGCAATTTGTGTTTATGAGATTCCCGAAATTCACTTAACAAGCGCCCCCCTATTAAAAGGTCAAGCCTGGAGGTGGTGTAGTGTTTTCCTGTTCCTGTTCAATAGCAAACAGTACCGACCAGTGACCGCCCACTTTTTATAGTAAAATCATTTCTGGACGTTTCTCTCTTGTTGAGTGATTTCATAAAAATATATATATATAAAAAAAGAGGATCAAATCAAGCAATGATCGATTAGCTTGGAACAATTTTTGAAGGTATAAAATAAAAATTGGACACTGTACAAGACTGCGGCCATAAAGAAAGGAATTAACAAGAAATCCCATAAAGCACTGTGATCTGATAGCACAATTAAGTTTGCTTCTTTTAATTAGTCTTTTAGTCTAAGTTTAGGGATATTTCAGTTAACTAGATACTGTAAGTAAATAGCTAACTTAAGTTGGATGATATTATCAGGCAGTGTATGACTCTTAGTACAGCGGCACCTCAACTTATGAATTTCTGGAGATGAGGTCTTAAGGCAAAATTTTGTTCTGCAAAACGCATTGTCCCATAGGAAATAATGTAAATGCTGATAATCTGTTCAAGGCACCCAAAAATATTACCAATATTACCAATTTCCAACACTATAATCATATTCTTTACATATAAAAACAATCAAAACATTTAGAAAGGACTTATAAATAAAGTAAAATATGAAATAAATAGACATTAAACCTCACTTAACGTTAATTTATGATTCCTCTCGGCACTGGCTGCTTTAAAATCCAAACTGAAAGTATCACCGTTTTTTTTTTTTTTTTTGCAACCGTTCTTGCTAACTTTCCTAGGACCCCCCTAAAAAATAAATAAATAAATTTGCTTGGCTTGGCTTTTCACTGACGCATACAAGTTTTGAATAGCTCCTAGATGTACACACAACGGATGCACATGGCACATGCAACCAAAGTACGCATGACTTCCTCGGTTGCTTATAGGCCAAAATGCTTTAAATGCTGAGGCAAATTTCTAGCAAAATTTTTGTTCTTAACAAAAATTTGATAGGCTAACATTTGTGAGGCGTTCGTATATCGAGGTATCGCTGTATGCACTCTATGTAGCTTACCAGCTAGATATGTATCTGGTTATATTTAGCCATATACATTAAGTTAGCTAGAAAGCTCTAGGTCAAGTTACATAAATTCAGTTAACCAGACATTAATCTTTTTACAGATTTAGTTAGCTGTGTAATTATCTAGCCCTTGTGCTGACTTCCTGTTTGCTAATAAATCCTAGTTTACTATTGACATGGAAAGCAAAATGTCAACTTGTTAATTACCTAATTTACCTAGCTAAACAGACTGCGCTATCGGCCATGCTGGGTAGATACAACATATTCAGATGTCCTTATCTTGACATCTGAATGTAACCATGTAAGCTTGAACCTTCTCTCAAGATTAGCTTGTTAACTAGTAAGCAAAAAAATGCTTACAGAGTTTAAAGTAATATAAAATAATTAAGAAATTAAGAAGATGTGCAACCACAAATATACCATATTGGTTCCGTGGCTCAGTTTTTTTTAGCAAGTTCCTCTCACGTTTCTTGCTTTGCACCGAGCGACCTCAGCTCAGCCGGTTTGGGGTTTCAGTCCGTCCTTCATTATTGATAAGAGTCGCACTATTATTCTACTCAGGGGATCCCGTTTCGGCAGGGATGTTTTTAACAGGACGCACTCGTCTCACACACACCCACATTCTGTAGTGTTACAGGTGTTTGTGTGTGAGAGAGCAGGGATGTGAACAGGCCTCGGGTTAAATTATTCATTCTTGAGGTTGGGGTGAGTGAGTTCTGTGTGTAAGGATGTCAAGAAAAAGGAGAGGTCCACTGCTCAGTGCTAACACGTCATATGGAGGGTCAGGCTAATATACACATAGACTGATTTTTAGGTAATGTAGAGGAATTTATGAGAATATATGTATTTAGCAATATTCATAATATTGGCAAAAGTTTGTGGACCCCGGCCATGTGATTCTTCTCCGAATTGTTACTATAAAGTTAGAAGCGCACAACTGTACAGAATGCTTTGGTATGCTGTAGCATTGCAATTTTCCTTCACAAACCCAACTCCATATACTGTAGACAGGGTGTGTTAAGTTAAAGTTGGAGTCACCACTGAACACCTTCTTACAATGATTTTTAATTAAACTGATACTGCGGTACTTTATATCACTGCAAACATTATAAAAAAGCAAGTCTATTAAATATAATTATAAAGTGACAGGTTTATTTATTAAATATATTCCATACATTCTTAAACAAAATTGGGTGTTCAAATTAAACCGTAACTTGTGATAAAATTTTCCCAGTGAATGAAGCCATTAAAGCTGATTGACATTTACAGAATACTTCAAGCACAGTACAGTGATGAGGCAGTAAAACATCTGAACGGTAGCCCACTGCAGTCGTTCCTGTGAACATTCACAGTGAGTGTTATCCTTGATCCTTGAAAATCAACGTTGCCGGCTTGTGGAAGGAAGTGATGCATCTGTCTGTGTGAACTGTACACACAATCGTTCACTCACACCACTTGCACATTACAGGAACTTGTCTGGGAGTTATTGCCACATCATCCATGTAGTCCTGACACCACTCCAAGTAATTTCCAGATGTTTGGAAAAATCCTTAAAAGAGTTCCTGGGAGGCCAGCGTTTCAGACGAGAATTAGACTGGCAGACCGATCATAGCTCCGGCGTACTGAGGAAACTTTCCACCTTGATGGTAGCCAAACACTAGTGAAACACTGAGATAAGTGCATTAGTGCAGCAGGGGATTATATAGAGAAAAAGTAAAGTTTTAACCCTCAGAACTGTTTTGTTATTCTGCACAATAAAAATGTTTTGCCTTTTACATCCCTTGTAAAAATGGAGTCACTGTTACAACACCTAAGCTGTTAATTTCACTATAGTTATACAGCCCAAAGTGTTTTATTCCTCTAATATCACAGCAATTTGCCATTTAAACATGCCTCGTTTTATCCAAGCGTATTTACTTTTGACTCTTATTTCATCAATGTTAAATAAACATCTCCCCAACATATCTACAATTATAATAATTTAAAATTATTGTTTCTTCCATAAAATAGAGCGTCTTCCATAAAATCACTATTGTCAGAGCAGCTGTTTGAGAAAATAAATCAGTCACTTTTTGAGCCAATCAAATTTGTTAACGATTAAAATGTGTGCTTTCAAAAATTGTTATGGTGCAAAAAAAACTTTTACAATCACAATGTGGTTTACAATCTGGGATGTGCTTCTATTGGAAACTAATCAACTTGACAGGCAGAACTGTAACTTTGCATTATTGCAGTATTTTACTATAAGCAGCACAACATGATGTGTTTTATTCCATAAAATGTTGTAATACAAAATTTAAATAAATAAAATAAATAATTTAATGAAATTAAATCTATCTCAATTTTATCTAAATTTCATTTCAATTATTGAATTATTAATAAAAAAAACTGAACAAATTGAGACTGGATTAAAAGAAAATGTTAACACTAATTAGAAAAACTGTGTAAAACAAGGTACAGGGACTTCGCCAGAAGTCAGCTTGTTTTTTCTTTCTTTTTTCCTTTTTTTTGCCATTAGCGGTTTGAGCTACTCGTGTAGCTTTGTTCCAGTCAGTGAAGTACAAAGTGTGTTTTGCTGCTGCTGAATTATCCACAGCGTGACCAGATGGTAGCCCGAAGAAACGTGAACACGACACCTGAGCCAGATGAAGCTGACCTGAGCACTGCCTGAACTTTCCCCTCTCAGGCTCCTCCTACTTTCCTAATGTTTGTTTTTATGTTTACGAGCAAACCCCGACTGAGAGTCACTTTAACGGTCAGGTGAAAATATCGCAGGTGGACACACTGATTCAATGTGTACTGATTAATCTTTAACAATTCCTACTGGTACATTTTACATTCCAATTTAAATTTTAATGAAAGTATTATACCTTCATGATAACATTAGTAATATAATGTGCGTTTGGTGTTTGATGGAGAAATGCTATCTCAAAATTTCTTGTTTGATGGACAATTTTGATGATGAAAATTTAAAATTTCTGTTTGCTGAAGAATGGTTGTGTTTAATAGAGAAAGAACAGCTGTCTAAGAGAACATTGGGATTTAAGTATTTATTATTAAGTGCTGGTGTTTCATACATGGTGTTGGTGTTGGATTGAGACCAGTTGTTTTGTAAAATGTTTAATATGATTAGTGGTAAAGAATGATATTGTTTGGAGTTTTTATAATTAGGTATATCTGATGACATATGGTGGGTTTTATTGGTGAATGATGTTCGTTAAAGAATTATTGGGTTTGATGGTGGATGATGTCTTTTTGAAAATCATGGGGCTTGATGGCAAATGATTGGTACTTGATGGTAGACGATGGCGTTTGTTGGAGGATTATGGAGTTTGATAATAAACTGAGGTGTTTGTTGGAGGATTATGTGCTTTGTTGGTGAACAATGTTTTTTTTTGGACGATTATGGAGTTCAGTGTTGAATGATGGTGTTTGCTGGAGGATTATGTGCTTGAATGGTGAATGGTGATGATGGTGCTTCTTTGAGGACTATGGGTTTTGAGGGTGAATGATGGTATTTGTTAAATGATTATTGGGTTTGATGGTGGAGGTGTCTTTTTGAAAATCATGGGGTTTGATGGCAAATGAGAGTATTTGTTGGTGGTTTATGGTGCTTGATGGTAGATGATGGCATTTGTTGGAGGACTATGGGGTTCAATGGTGATTAATGGTGTTTGTTGGAGGATTATGGTGTTTGATGATGAACTAAGGTGTTTGTTGGAGTATTATGGGTTTTGATGGTGAATAATGTTTTTTTGGTGGATTATGGAGTTCAGTGTTGGATGATGGTGTTTGTTGGAGGATTATGGGGTTTAATGGTGAAGGATGATGATGGTGTTTCTTTGAGAGCTATGGGTTTTGAGGGTGAATGATGGTGTCTGTTAAATGATTATTGAGTTTGATGGTGGATTATGTCTTTTTGAAAATCATGGGGTTTGATGGCAAATGAGAGTATTTGTTGGTGGTTTATGGTGCTAGTTGGTAGATGATGGCGTTTGTTGGAGGATTATGGTGTTTCATAATGAACTGAAGTGTTTGTTGGAGGATTGTGTGCTTTGTTGGTGAACAATGTTTGTTTTGGACGATTATGGAGTTCATTGTTGAATGATGGTGTTTGCTGGAGCATTATGGGGTTTAATGGTGAATGATGATGATGGTGTTTTTTTAAGGACTATGGGTTTTGAGGGTGAACAGTGGTGTTTGACAGAGAATTATAATGTTTGGTGGTGTTTGTTTATGGGGTTAAATGGTGAATTATGGTGTTTCATTATGAATGATGGTGTTCAGTGGTGAATATTTGTAATTGATTGTAATTGATAGTGATTGATGGTGTTTTCTGGGGGATTATGGGATTTGATGAGGACTGTTTGATGAGGTTGTTTGAGATTGGGTGTAAATCATAATGGATGGTGAAAGTCAGGAAATGAAGGAAAATTGTGTTTTGATTTTTGTTGTTGTTACATTTAGCCAGGATACAGTATGCTGGCATGTGACTGTGAACTCTGGTTTATAGTCAGTAATGTTGGTTGTTGAATATAAATCTTGGTCAAGGGTTATGATGTTAAATATTTTGTTGCTTGTTTAGGAATTCTGGTGTTAAACATACAGTAGAATGCTGATGTTGTTGCTGGTAAATGTTAATCTTTGTAAATAATTTTGGAAGTTGTTGGTGTTTTATATAGGTACAAGTCTCATGTTTTTGCAAGTGAATGTTACGTATATATTTATTGTGATATCAATCACCTTACAGCTTGATCCATTCCAGCTGTGAGAAGCTACTGGGTGAACATATGACCTGTAAGAAGTAAAGTGCGTCCCTTTTCCGGAAACCAGCGACGCTGCGTGACTGACAATGACACTGGCATCATGAGAACTGCCGTCTCTGTTTGTGTGTGTGTGGGTGGGTGTGAATGTGTGGGACACTTGGCATCTCATTCCACATCTCTCTGTTGCTTTCTTTCATTTTTTTCCTCCCTCTTTTCCTCCCCCTCTGCTGTGCCGAGCTAAGCACAGTAGCTCCCACTCATCATCCTGACAGCTCAATCAGTGTCATGCTTTGAGCTGTTCCCGGTAGGGCTGCGTTTTGTGTGTGTGTGTGTGTGTGTGTGTGTGTGTGATTTCACTGTGTGTGTTCTAAACAGCCACCTCCCACACACTTCCATTAGCTAGTAGCTATTTAGCTATACAGCGTATACCTATGTATAATAACTATGCAGCTATCGCTATCTTTCCACTGAATTATTTAACAAATTATAAACCAAACTTCCAAAATATCAACAACTTGGGGACTTTTTCACCATCACGTCGATATGAAATGCTACACTTGTGAGCTTTGACCCTGTGTGTGTGTGTGTGTGTGTGTGTGTCGTGGTCGCCCCCTCTGTGAGGTGATGAATATGATGAACACACGACCCTGCTATTGATCGCGATGGCTGATGGATGATGCGACTACGGTGAGCGATGGGGTGCCGATAAGGGCGTCATGAGTGGGTGGAGCCTGGGATGCTAATCAAACATGGAAGTGCCTGCAAAAAAAAAGACTGACCCGTGTGGTGTATGTGTAGATGCATGTGGGAGGTAAAAGCAAGGAGGCAGACAGAGAGAGAGAGAGATGCCACAAGGATGGAGAAAGAGAGAGAGAGAGAGAGAGAGAGAGAAATGGTGGATGTGTGTGCGTGGGGATGGGGGGGTAAAAAAGATGATGGATGGCAGGCCAGAAGGGGAAGACTGCTATGCAGAGCCAAATTGATATCCAGGCAAATGTTTTTGTCTGCTGTGAAAAATGGCACAGCTCTCAGTGCCGCTCATCGCTCCACCACCTGCTCCCTCTTTTTTCCTCTTCTTCTTCTTCTTCTTCTTCTTCTTATAGCTTCTCTCATATCCCATCATCCCATTCCTCACATCCAGCCTCCATCCAAGACCCTGATTCATAGAACAGCAATCCCACACCAGCTCTCTCTCTCTCTCTCTCTCTCTCTCTCTGCCATTTCTCACCCTGCATCCATGAAAACAGCTCAGGATTATTATTACTTTTCCCCTCATCACACACACACACACACACACACACACACACACACACACACACACACACACACACACACACACACATTCTCCTCCTGTGGAGTTCGGCAAAATAGAAACGTTTGCCATCAATCGCGTCCCGAGATTTGTGTTACTGGAGGCCAAAGGCGATCCCGAAGCCTCTGTGCGTGATTATTTTAGCCGAACAAACGGAATTAAAGTTTTGGGGAAGGGCTCTAACCTTTGTCACTCAATCTGCTCCTTTAATCCTGCTCCTGATTTTGGTTCTTTGTTCTTTCTTTTTTTCTAAAAATGTAATCTGGCAAAAGTCAGAATCAGGGTAAAAGATGGCGGCGCAAAATGAAAGATGCTAAAATGAAACAAAGTGTGTAAAAACATGGCAAAGATTTAAGAATTATTTACACGGATTAAAACAAAAAAGGCGTTTTTAGTGTAGTTCATTCCCAGCTTAATTATGAGGATCAGCAAAAATAAAATATAAACACAGTGACTAGAATTTTCCAATGAATGAATTAAAGACATTACCATGATATTTCCGAAACAAGAAAGATTTACAACCTTTATTACTTGAGATGGAAGGAAAAAAAAAAAAAATCAGTGATGTATCATGATTCTTGTGTGGCAATTCATGTTGATTGAAAAAAAAAAACACACTTCAAGAAAATTAAAATTAGTATAAATATTTAATTCAAAATGTACAGAAGAACTCTCTGTCTAACTTATTAATACACAGAAATCACATTCTGTAAGGTTGAGTATCTGATGCCTTGTTTACGCTAAGTTGTACTTCTTTGGTGGTCAGACAAATACACTCCCTGTTCGGGAATCGGAGAGTGAATCACAGATGAGAAATGGAAAAAGTAGATCGGATAAAGATGAAGTTTTGTCTTAAAATTACTCCAGCGTGTTAAAATTCACTTATACCACTTCAGCGCTGTTATTTCAGCCAAAGTGAAAATATGAACTAATCCCAGTAAAAATATTCAGTTTATCTTTTCTAATTAATATCTATTGCTGCAGGTGTTTGTTAACATTGAGACAGTAGCGCATTAGTAGGTTATTTTAAAGTAGATTATTAAATCCCACACATAACTCTTCATAACATCACTTTTACTCAGCATTTAGATTTCACTGATAAGATTAAAGATTTCTTCAGGCAGAGATCTAAGTACTGCAAACGTCTCATTACATTCTGACCAGCATGTTTTGCATGATATTGTGACAAAATCTGGCTGGACAGACATATAGACAGACAGACAGACGGACAGAAAATGTTCTGAGACTGCGTAGCATTAAAAGCGCAAATTCTGTCCAATGTACAGACAAAAAATTTGATCAATATAAATTATTGTATTTGAGGTTGTAACATATTGCAGTTGCTCTATAATCCTACAGGTGGCATGCTCTAAACTATTCACACATGAAGCACTGCGGTAAGGATTATTTGCTTAGAAGTGTAACAAAATCCTTAAAAAAAAAGTAAAATCAAATCAGGATTTATAAAATCGTGACACAGAATCATGATAATATAGTATCAGGTCGTCCTGGTGATTCCCTTCCCTACTAATTAATAATTAAATAAATTGTAAAGAAATATCAATTAGGGACATTTTTGTTCAGATTTAATAAAGTGAAGATGAATCTTCAACAGCTTCTTTCAAAGACTGAAAAAATTTTAATAAAACACCACCAAGGATTTAAAGCTCAGTTGAGAGGAGAAGCCACTTCAGATTATCATAGATTAAGGAAATGATGAGATTAACACGACCGGACTGAGAGCAGCTTCTCTTCTACGCCACAGATGTGTGTGTTAATAATATGTGAATCAATAATCTGTGTGAAGCGTAGGAAGTGCTAAAGCAACAGGACAGACAAATAATTTTATGTGTGTAAAAAAAGATGTATGTGAAAAATGTGAGTGGAAAGTGTGTACGGTTTGAATTGAGCTCTAAGTCTTGTAATTTTTACAGGCGCGGACGTCCTCAGGACAGACGAGACGCCTGCTTTAAATCCGAGGAGGCGGCGTAATTACGATCTTTCTGCAAACAGTAATTGAACAAACCGTGCTATCAGAGAGAAATCAGCCTGGACACTAACTTTTATCATCAGCTGCAGATTTACAGTTAGAGGTCAAACTCCTTGTTATTTTCCACTACGGTGGGATTTATGGAGTTTGGGCAGTCCGTTTGGAAGGGCATGACTGGTATAATTACGGCGGTGATTTGCTACGGTGGCCCGCGTGGGGCCAATTAGACTTATAAATCTGTGCAGTGTAATTAATATTGAGGAGAGGGATCCAAGTGGGAAAGAGAGTTCGAACAAGTTTGTTCAGTCGGGGGAAAAGTGGGAATTAAATGGCATCCTGTGCGTCTGTGTGTGTTTTTGGATAATTAAGGACAGACGGTGTCTAGTGTGTGCGGCGACGATAAAAGTTTATATCTCTGTGGTTTTTCAGTGATAAAACAAAAACCCCTCCAGGAAGAAAGACAAATATTAAACTCTCCAAAGACTCGTCAAGGAAAGCTGTGTTTGAAGGGAAATCTGCAAAGTTAGTGTAGAAACAGCTGTTCTGGGGATACGTAAAAATTTCAAGGTTGGGTATACAAAATATATTTACATTACATTACACAAGGAACATACAAACTGTTTTGCATGTGCAGCTCTTAAGCCACGTCCTTGTTTTAAAAGCTAGCATGAGCTAACCTGACATAGCATGTGCATTAAAACATTAAAACGTTACTGTTTAATACTGCGCTCTAGTCCAACAGTACAAACAGGAACACATCTATAAAATGAAATTTTGTTAATTCTGTGTACTTTATCAAATGTCCTTGAGTCCTTCTCTCTGATCCATGTTTATATTTTTTGCTTCCTGAGAGACCTAATCAAAAATCATAAAACCGTTTATTTCTCCTGACAAAGTGAGTGTGCGTCTCACCCTGGCTAAACGCACTAGCTTTGAGTAGAGGGCACTTTGGTATGATCTAACCCTTCAGCCTAATGGCCGGTGTGTCTGAGCGATGTCTTCAGTGATGGTTTTGTTGCACGTCCCTCCTCTTATCGATCCCCGCGTCCTACTGCCAAGGTGAGCCCGATGCAAAAACGTCGGCCGATTGATTTGCGTTTAATTAACAATTTGGAGCGGCCGCACGGAAAACTCTCTTATTTTCCTCCCTCTCCGAGACCCCTGGCACTGTTGCCTTCTGGGTAATTTATGGTTTAATCAATAAGTCCTGGCCTAGCATGCACATTGTGAATTAAAGAGGCAGGGAGGGACGTCAGGAGTCACGGAGGAAGAAGAGGGTGAAGTGAAAGAGGGGGAGAAAAGGAAAACGAGGCTGGAAGTGGGATTGGATAAGCTGAGGATGTGATACAGAGAGTTCAGACACTTCTCTAATCAGGTTGAACCTAAATTCAAAAACTATTTAAATAACCAGTGTATAATGTGAGCTACATTTTAAACCTAGTTGTTTCTTCTATAGACTTTCTTTTGTGGACAAAGTATGCTAATTTAATTTGAACCTGGAAGACATGAAAATCATTCTACAAAATTCTAAATAAATAAATAAATAAATAAATAAATAATTTAAATAATTCTATCATTCTATGAAATTCTTAACACATAATGTGCAATTTGCATGAAACTGAAAGCTTCTGTTCTGTTCAGGAAGTTTGTGAATTAAAATCCCCAACCTATAATAAACAAATCACTATTGGTAAAAATAAAATGAATTAGAATAATTTACAAAAATAAATGATTTTTAAATCTAATAATAATCTGCTGATCTTTAATGTAATGAGTGATATTATTATTATTTCAGGCTGAAGCCCACGTACATGTCTGTGTGTCTTTCCGTACGGCAGAACTCTCTGTCTAACTTATTAATACACAGAAACCACATTCTGTAAGGTTGAGTATCTTACGCCTTGTTTACACTAAGTTGTACTTCTTTCATCGTCAGACAAATACACTCCCTGTTCAGTAATCGGAGAGTGAATCACAGGTGAGAAATGGAAAAAGTAGATCGGTTAAAGATGAAGTTTTCTCTTAAAAAGTCTCCAGCATGTTAAAATTTACTTATACCACTTCAGCGCTGTTATTTCAGTCAAAGTGAAAATATGAACTAATGCCAAAGTTTCATAAGATTTCTGTCCAGCGGTCGATTTAAGACGTGCCCACAGTTTATAATCTGGCACGAAACTGCTCATAACTTTACACCCACACTCAACATTTTGATTTCACTTATGGTGCAGGTTTCACTTCAGGCAAATACCTAAGTACTGGCACATTTTCATTAAATTCTGTCCAGTCAGTTTTGCGTGATGCTGTGACAAAAATCTTGCTGGACAGACAGACAGAATATTCCATTTATATAGATATCACTTCCTTTTTCTGTCCAGAAAAAAAAAATTAACATTATGTTCTTCAAAATGGATATAATGGATATAATTGCCTCTATAACGGATTAAACTGGAAAACAACAAGAGAGCACACATGCACATGTCGAGAGCCTAATAAACATATTTATTAGAACATTTTATTAAAAATTATGCTAAGCTTCTTACATCTTTGTGTTCAACGCATTATGGGATACAATGGAATAAGGACAAAACAAGAACCAGATTTACTGAAAATATTGACCATGTTACAGTTCTGGTTCTCACCAGCAGGTGTCACCAAACTGTCTTGTCTATTCACAGCACATGAGATTTGTACGACTAACTAATTTTAGACATATGATAAACCCATGATAAACATATTGAGCATGTGGAATGCATAATACGCTGAAGCGCAGACTAAGAATAAGATTCGTACATGATTTAGATTTTTAAAATTATTATTAGAACGTTATCATTAGACCGTGCGCACTGATTCATGCTCTGAGACGCTGAAAATTTTATTGACAATGCTGAACGTTTGTCTTCGGTTCACTCTGCAGTTAATAAAGTGTGTAAGTGAAAATAATGACATCGTTCCTGAGAACTCGATCAAGGTCGAGTCAAAGCATGAGTCATAACAAAGCACCAACCCCCAGACCTGCGGGTAGAGACCCATTTACACACACGCCAGGCCTTCAAATGGAGCCCGACACCACTGGCACTGTAGCTAGAACCATGCTAAAACACACACACACACACACACACACACACACACACACACACACACCTTTTACTGCCCGCCCATAAAAGTGTTTTATAACATATCTTGTAATGCAGCGCATTAAGGTTGCCTGTTGTTGTTTTGTTCAAGGTCACATCATCTCTCTCTCTCTCTCTCTCTCTCTCTCTCTCTCTCTCTCTGTTCTCTCTAAGAATGCTTTTAGTTCCCCAACGTTCTCCACCGGTGATGTCCTGGAGATCACATTCATCACCAAGAACTAGAGCACAAGACAACAGTTAACACAATTAAATCAGTCATTCTAATTTTAATTCTAATTTCACACATTCAGCATTTACTCTGTTCATACTCCTACATGGGTTCTTTAAGGGTTCTTCAGATAGTTAAAGGCTCCACTTGACCTTGCATGATAAAGAACCGATCAAATGATCTTTTCTAAGAGTATCGTAAGAGACAGTCCTGTACGTCTCCATTCTTAGAAATATAAAACTTTTACTGTGTAAACAGACATCAGTTCATCTAACCTTAGGGAAAAACTGGCTTTACAGCTCAAGGGCTCTTTGGACAGATTCTAACGCATCCACTCCTATCCCAGGAAATTTAGGGCATGAAGCTGGGTACACCTTGGAGGCACACATACACACACTATGGGCAATTTGGAAACACCAATTAGCCTAAGCTGCATGTCTTTGGACTGTGGGTTGAAACCAGAGTACCCAGAGGAAACCCACCAAGCACTGGGAGAACATGCAAACTCCATGCACACAGACCTGAGATGGGAATCGAACCCGGACCCTGGAAGTGTGAGGCCAAAGTGCTGACCACTAAACCATTTTTTAATTTTTTTTTACATTTCTACAACATCTGGAATATTTTTAGTTTCCAAACATATTTCCTTAGCAAATAATGTTCGAATGAGCTTTAAGAGATTGTCATAGGACATTACAGGAACGTTATCTTTGAGATGTTATGATCTAATGTTTCCAGGTGCTGCTTACAGTATCCTCGTCACTGGCTAAACTGCCTAGCTAATCTTTTCTTGTGCATTTACGTTTACAGATAGCACTAGCTAAGATCAGCTTTACAGTCAAACGCTTCTACCTTTAACTGGAAAGGTTCAAGTACGATCACTACAGTACTGTACATCTTTAGAACATTGCGACAACTTTTAAAATTATGTTAGGTTTGTGAGTCTTGCTAACACATCTATATTCACAGCTTAATTAAAATATGCTGTAAATTTTTGACTATTGAATATTGTTGACTTAAAATCAGCTTTGAGCTGTTTAAATGCGAAACATTTCCAGACATTCAGAGCGAGAAAGGGTGAACGTTAGCAAACGCGCCTTTGGGTCTCATTGCAGCAAATGAATCGTTTGCATCCAAATGAAGCAAAGGCGAAAGTTCATGTGGATTTATAGCTCACGTTGTGTGCCGTGATGAAGCCCTGCAGACGCGCGTCTTCCTCCATGTTTCACGCCGTCCTCATTTCTTTAACATGCCTGAAAATGTAAATCTATGTGCAAACGTGCATCAAGGACAATGTCCACCCTTTATATGAATTTTTATGTAAAATGTCTGCCATAATAAAGGGAGACACACAGAGGAGAATGTATATGCATATGCGGTATATATACTGTTTTATATATATGCTTATATATATATATATATGACTCCGGTAATTTCATTACGTAAAAAGGTTGTGTTTAGTGCTGGGATGAGACACGAGGAAAAGAAGGTGTGTGTGTGTGTGTGTGTGTGTGTGTGTGTAGGTGGTAATGTGTATGTGTGTGTGTGTGTGTGTGTGTTGGTATGGTGTGTCCTGTGTCTTTGACAGAAACATAATGGGGGCATCCTCTGTCAAACACACACACACACACACACACACACACACACACACACACACACACACACACACACACACACACACACATACTTAGCATGTAGCACATTAAATAAACAGGAGAGGCTCTCATGCTAATCCACACGTTCAGCAGCTCGGCTTTAACGCGCATCACTTATGCACAGGGAGACCAAGCAATCTCAATAATTATAATATTTTAAAGAAAAGGTGAAGTCGAGGGGATTTGAGACACTCCTCTGCTCTCTGAGCAAACACGCGTATGCACCCACACACACCCACACACACACACTCTCTCTCTCAATACATACAAATACATATTGTCACTATACAGTATTTAAATGAACGACTTTTTTTTCATCGTTATTTTCAATGCTTTGCTATGTGTTTGAACCCTACAAATACACATGGCGCTCCAAAAATATTAACACCCTACATTGAAACATATGCTTAAATCAATATAAAAAACATATGTGTGCAATGAGTTACACAACAGATATATTAAACATAAAGAATTACAGAATTATATTGTAGGTATAATGATTAGAACGCTATATCAATATTTTCTTATATAGTTTTAATACTTTTGGAACCTCTGTGCTCAGACAGGATGTCAGAAACACTTTAAAGATCTTCAGCCCTGGTACACGCTTTGATTTTTTTTTTTTTGATTCAGATTGTCCATGAACAGATCAGAACCTCACAAGGACATTTAGATTACATTCAGAATTAGTTAGAAAGACATTTATTTCTAGATGTATATTGGACAGTTTGTTAGATGTACAGTAGACAGTAGATGTTGTTTTAATTTCTGACTGCATGTTTTACAAAAGTGTGTTGTGAGGTGCTTCGTGCAAAATGTTAAAAATGTGAATAAAACTATCAAAACAATACATATTTCAATGAAAAATATATGGATATATGAGCAATAATTATGGATATCATAGATGGATATATATATGACTATTTGAAAAAAAAAACTTAATCCTATTTTTTAAAACTGCACTTGAAGCACTTAAATCGTAATTATTAAAGGAAAAATATCAGTTTGACAGCAATAATAATAATAAAAAAACTAAGCGAATAAATAATTAGAATAATAGGAATAATAAATACAGCATAAAAATGTACAGTATTTCTGTAGAGCTGACTTAAAAAAAAAAAACTTTTATTTTGCATTAAAAAATACACCTTTAATTAAAAATGTTTTTTTTAAAAAAATTATTTGTCACTCTGAATCAGAAAATATGTTTCTTAAAAAGAAATAACTAAATGATTTTTTCAATATATTTAAACTATTTTCTTTCACCCGTGGCTAATTTTCTTTCATTTGAAGAGCCTGATTCACCAGATATGAAAGTAAATTACTGTTTTATTATTTTTGCTCATCATTTCCTCTGATGGTGAAGCTCTCTTGTCTTGTCTTCACTAAGCCTCTCCTCCCTCACAGGGGTTTTCTCCCTTTTACCTTTTGGTGTATATGATAGAACAGCATCATGTTTTTTTTTTTTTTGTTGCCTCTATTAAGAAATGAGTCTGCTTTGTGCTCGGAGTCTGTGGATGAACATAAAGCTGATTTCCTCCTCGCTGCTCACTGAGCGAGAGCTTTTCTCCAGCGTGGCCTTTTGAACTTGGACTCGTCCCTCGAGACCAGGCTTTGAACTGCTCGGCTGTGGGGACATCAAAACGCTCTTAGGCGGGATGAGCAAATAATATAAAACAGTGACTAAATAAATAAATAAATACAAACAACAAACAGTAGGCGTTGAGGGTGTAGGGAAAGATTTATTCTGAACAATAAGGCTCGGCTTTGCTGTTGGCTTTGAGAAGGAAAGCGTATTATATGGAGATTAACAGGTAGCGCTTAAGCCTCTTCAAGTCTGAAGTAAAATCAGTGCAGATTTTATAAAGCGGGCTTTTCAACCTACAGCATGCATTGTGTTTTGACCTGATCACGAGGAATAAGATTACTCAGCGAAAACATTTATTATTTATCAAAACAAACAAATAATTAGTTCACAATGTAGTATTTCACACTGTTTTATAATTCTGAATAATTTGTTCTGGAAGCAAATAATTAGATTTAAAGGTTAAAGCATACATTTACATCTTAGTGAAAATATCTTGAATCTAGTGAAATGTATCTAATGCTTCTTATTATAATAAGTAATAAATTAACAATTAACCAAATATAAGATGTTTAAACCTATTTCATTTTGCTAAATTGTTAAGCATAAGTTTGTTCTATTTAAATAAGAAATTGTAGATACATTTGATTAGCTTGCATGATATGCAAAAAGAGACAATTACGAGATTTACTTTATATTTCCACTTACTGTATTCCGCCTTAGAATATCAGCTCGTTAACTTCCGGGTTCTGGGGTCGGATCCCATATAGCGTTTAATGAAAAGCTAGTGCACTTCAGTCTATCCCTTGTACCATACTATGTACTGTACCAAGTAGTGCCCTTGATCAGGGGTTAGAGAGAGATTTGGGATTCAGCCTTGTGTTAAAAGCTAGTTATCTTTGTAGCCATAAATGAAAGGACACGGACGATTCAGATGTGATTCATAACGACTTAGAAGCGATTACTGCAGAGACGGCGTGTTTAAGACGACATGACGTTATCAGATGTGTGTTGTTGCTGAAAGTGCTTATGTGACTGGTTGTGAATGTGGGTTTTGTCAGGCAGCTGTTCTCACCTCAGTACTGCGGACCGTACAGACATGACAGTCAGAGTAATTTACTACTGTACAACACCTGGGATGGTGAGACATACATATAGTTACACGTCCCAGCACTCGGAGAACACCTCTCGTCCAATCTGATTACTCGGTGAGAAATAACTGTTGTGTAACATACACTATACAACTTGCAGTGATGTACTGTATATTGTAAAGTAAATGAATTTTTTAAAAACTGATCAGAAAAAAATTTAAATTGCTTGGTTACATATTAGCCTTTGTATTAGCTGCATTAGCAGATTAGCAGCTAACTCAGCCAGCTCAATATACTCAACACAGCAAGAGAGGAAGCACCACATATATACCACATATATACAGTATACTACTATGTACTGTACTGTACACACACACACACACACAAAAAAAAACCCATTCTATTAATAAGCAGCCTGCCATATTCCATGATGTGGAAATCATGCTAGCCAATATTGATCGACCAGGGTATCTTTGTGTGTGTGTGTGTGTGTGTATGTCGATGAGGGGTATGGTGAGGGCCACACTGCACAGACACTTCAGTCTATTGGATTGAGATTCCCTCGCTATTTAAGGGTCAGAGATCGGGACGCTGAAGCTACACACGCCTCTGTGATCAATATCACTGCTGCACTCATACCCTCTGTGTTTATTCACCATAAATTCAACACACACACACACACACACACACACACACACACACACACACACACACACACACTTACTCCCATCAGATAGCAAGAGCAGAGCATCACATGAGAGCGATGAGACGCTGGAGATCTTCAGTTAAAGGCATTGCTAGCTTGCTAGAACGGCTGCATCAGTGCAAAAAGCTCAAGTTTAATAAACATAATATACTCCTAATAGTTCTGAACAAAAGAAAAGGCATCAAGAAAATTTAAAGAAATATGAGTTGAAACTACAGTATGTGCACCACCAATAGGTCAGGAAACCATGAGTCATTAAAACGTTAATGAAACGTAAAACTATTGAGATGGCATTTTCTGTATGAGAGATCTTTGTGTAATGTTTTTGGAAGGAGTCTCCAGTGTCAGATGTAAAGCTGTAACTTCAGGCCTGAGCATATTACAGTGCTTGTTTGGTTTTTGTTGTCTTAGTACCAACAGCATATTTTTTTTTACTGATCTAACATTTCCTCAGGATTCTACTATATTCAGTTTTATTTGTATACTGCTTTTAACAACAGTCATCGTCCCAAAGCAGCTTTACCGAAGCACATCCTTTATTTTGCAAATCCTGTTTCAATAAATTTGAATATTAAATAATATACTGGTACCTTTGCGTACGATCACGAATTTCCACCTTAAGAACAGAATTTTGCAACAAATTTGCCTTGGCATATGAAGCATTTTCGGCATAAGAGCTACTGAACCGAGCCGAGCCGAGCACCGGCTTGCTCTTACATTGCGCGCATCTGGGAGCCGTTCAAAACTTATTTGCATCAGTTTTCGCGCATGCGTGAAAGCCAAGCAAAGTGATTTGCAATATATAAAAGCTTTTTTTTCCCCATTTTGTGCAAGATTTAGTGAAGACACAAGAATGTTCTCATGAGCAGTATCAAGTAGGAAAAGTTGCTGCTTTCAGTTTAATTTTTAAAGCAGCAATCAAAATTAAGTTAGATTATATTTTACTTCATTTACGTGTATTTAAATGTTTTGAGTGCTTTTAAATGCAAGAATATGATTATAATGTTGGAAATTGGTAATATTGGGTATTATTTCTGGGTGAATGGAACGGATTATCTGCAGTTACCTTACATTCCTCTGGGAAAATGCATTTTACAAAACGAAATTTCACCATAAGAACTCGCCTCTGGAACGGATTAAATTTGTAACCCGTGGTCCCGCTGTAAGTATATAAAATGTTTAAGTATTGAAATTTATAATATATGATATATATTTTGCAAAATAAATATTTTCTGAGATCTCCTGTACCGCTATCCTTCACATAACCTTCACACTTCATTTACATATGGGATCCAAACAACCTGTCCCATCACCACCTCACACACACACACACACACACACACACACACACACACACACACACGCACACACGCACACACACATTCCTACGTGCCCTGATATAGGGGATGAGGTTTCAATGAACACAGAGGTCAGGGACGGGCAAACTCTCCAATCCACTCCGTTATTAGGGAAATAAATAACTCAGATCAGAACTGAACCCTGAACCTCGAACTCTTACCTCTGCTGAAATTTATCTTTTTCCCCTTCATCTAAATCCATGCTTCTTTCTGTGTGTGTGTGTGTGTGTGTGTGTCCATTAGGACAATGAGATAGACGAGACCACTCTGCATATGCAATATACCATTTTATATACATACACACTCACACACCTCCTCCATCAACCTCACCTTCTTACACATGTGTATCAACATATTACTGTTTTACAACTGTATCTGTGTGTGGGTGTGTGTGTGTGTGTGTGTGTGTGTGTGTGTGTGTGTGTGTGTGTGTGTGTGTGTGTGTGTGTGTGTTTGTTGTTCATCACCAGTTCTTTACAAATATTTTTGTAGTGTAGGCAATTTATTAAATTATACACTCAAAACAAAAGAACAAAAAAAATACTTTGAAAAAATAAATCCCACTAAACTGTTTCAAATATATACTGTTCAAAAAAAATATATATATACACATAGTCCCAGTTTGACCTGAATGCCCTTCGTATGTGTTTTTGGGATTCAAGTCCAAGTGTCCCTTTAAATAAATAAAATAAATAATTAATTAATTAATTTATTCATTTTGTGCAGTATATATTTAAACACTGTAGTGGGATTAATTTCCTCAAAGTATTTTTTTTTTGTTTGGAGAATATAGTTTAATAAATTGTATATGCCACAAAAATATTTGAGAACTTAATTAATTGAGTATTATAGTTTATTTATATTCTGTGTACTACAGTACTAATAATCATTAATTGATTTATATAGCGTTTTATCCTGTATACTGGGTGGCAGGGGGCCTGGAGTCTATCCCAGGAGACTTTGAGCACAGGGCAGGGTACACTCTGAATCGGGTGCCAATCCATCCCAGGACACATGCATACACACACACACACACACTACAGGCAATGTGGGAACGCCATTTAACCTATTCTACTGTGGGAGGGAACCAGAGAACCCACCAAGCACGGAGAGAACACCGAGGTGGGAATTGAAGGCGGACCCTGGAGATGCGAGGCGACAGTGCTAACCACTACACCACCGTGCCGCCTCCACTGAAATATAAGAGTAGTTTGTAAAGTACAGCAAGATGATCTTTATTATTTAGATTTCTTTCATTTATCTGCTTGATTAATTAATTCTTCTTAAAATAATTACATATTACAAATAATTACTTTCTTCTTCTTCTTCTTCTTCTTCTTCTTCTTCTTCTTCTTCTTCTTTTTATTACATCGTCACAGAAAGGAAATGTGTTTGTATAATTACGTTTAAACATACATATATTTTTTCCAAAATATTTATATAAATTTGAAGTTTTTAAAAATAAAATTGTCCTCACATTCTTAATGTTTCTGTCTTCATTTTTTTATTTGTTAATCTATCTATCTGTCAGTCTGTCAGTCTGTCTGTCTGTCTATCTATCTATCTATCTAAACAGCACCAAAATATCTCGGATCCCCTGGGGACACATGTATAAAATCCCAGGCTGCATGATGAGATTGCTTTCACTGCTGTTATTAATCTTCAATAAATACACCTTGACCCAGGATTAGTGACACGGCCTCGAGCTTTCACACAAGAATTACAGAGTGGAAAAAAATAAAATAAAAAGAGAACAGCCCCTATCATATTGAAAGGACATTTCTGTAATTCCCAGATAATGAAACATTACAATTATTAGGGTTTTCTTTATTATATTAAGTTTTATACTGTTTTCTTTACTGACACATTATTATAAAATCTGTGCATGGAACAGAATAAAGATGCACCTCATGGTTTAGGATTAAAATATTAACATTTACACAGCGTGATGTATGAGCTAATTATCTATTTGAACTGTAAACATTTCAAACTAGAATGAACAAGTAAGTACTCTAAATTGTGATTTTTAAGCAGTGGAGTGTTTACAACTTTTGTAATTTTATTTTAAGCCTAATCCTTCGGAGGGATGTAGATACCTGCATTAATATGTTCTAATAGGTTACCTACAGGTACATGCATTCATATTCCTTAATGAATTTTATTAGTTAATGCAGACATGTATAATACAGTAGTATAATATTAATAAATGTTATTAATGATTAAATAAATTAGAGGATTTTTTTGGTCACCACTTATTTAAAAAACCTGGTAACTGACCACCTATTAATGTATTAATTACTATTATGATTAAGATTAATGCATGTTAATAATTGTAATGTTATTAAGCAAAATGTTATTCAGATCTTGTTCGTCCAAATGTCAAGGATCAAATTATGGATTCGACAAAGAAGAAGAAGAAGAAGACGAAGACGAAGACGAAGAAGAAGAAAAAGAAGAAGAAGAAGAAGAAGAAGAAGTGTTTGGGAGTAATGAAGGAGAAGAATGTGAGTGAGATGAATGGAGAAGTGAGCGCTGTGCTGGCGTCGGTGCAGAATGTTAACGACGTCCTGCTGTCTGATGAAACCGCTGCGAGACCCCGAGTGCAACCTGCCACCTGATTGATTTGTTGTCAGCCAAAAAGCAACACAGTCACAATTAATACAGAGGAAACGCTTACTGAACAAACACGACACAACAAAATGAAAAGGAAAAAAAATAGAGAGAATGCAAAACAGAAAGACAGGATTAGCATGCAGTGTGCAGTGAGCCATGTGCAGCTGAAGCAACAAGCTGATGAAGTGATGCACAAAAACATGATGCACTTCTTTATTTGTAGCTTAGAAGAACAATAAGACAATTACCTAACAATTACCTAATGTTCATGTTTATTTCTTACAAGTTGTTAAGGTGGTGAGGAATGTGGTCATCCTAATGCATGAACTTCACACTTTATCCTTTAATAATTTACTATTAACCCGTTAATAACCTGAACCTGTGCTAAAAACTTTTACAATTATGTTAATGGTAATTCATGTGATTAGTAATCTCTGAAAAATTCGAAACTTTATTTATTTTCCCCCTAAAATGTAATGTTATTACTATAAAAAATTAATAGTTCATTTTATTTTAATAAAACAAAATAGTTTTATTTTTTTCTGTTTAATGTATGTGTGAAAGGTCAGGGTTCTGTCACTAATCCCAGACTCAGGATGGATTTACTGAAGATTAATAACAAAAGAAAAATAAAAAAATTTAGAGCCTGTAGCCTGCACACTTTTTTTTTGCTTATTTTAAATTCATTACTAAATTAATACAGTGCTTAAATGCAAAACTTATTATAATAAACAAACAAGCAAACAAACAAACAAACACACGCACTCAAATAAATCAATGTTGTATTTATAGATTTTACAAAAAATATCTATCATTACATTCTGTATATTAATAATTCAGCTATTAATAATTCCATTTATTTTTTCTGAACAATATTTTTTACATAATAAACAAACAATAAACAAACAAACAAACAAACAAACAAACAAACAAACAAACTATCTATCTATCTATCTATCTATCTATCTATCTATCTATCTATCTATCTATCTATCTATCTCTTTTCATCTAGTCAAACGACTAAATAAATACTCAGCACTGATACATTATTTATAATTTTTTATTTACTGAAACAAAATAAATGAATGATCCTCTTATAAAACTGTTTATATATATTTTTTTGCTTCAGAATGTATTTTTTTAATTGAAAAAGAAAAAGAGCAACAACAAAAACAATAATTCCAACCATGCAGTTTACAAATTGTACGGTTTAAAGTATGTGTGTGTGTGTGTGTGTGTGTGTGCGTGTGTGTGGCTCTTGACCCACGGGTCATCTTCAGCTGAGAGATCACAGTATGCAAATGAAACGCTAAGTAGCGCGCAGCATGCTGCCTTCTTGGCTCGGCTCGTGTCCCCACAAACACCCCCCACCCTCTCCCGGTCTCGCTCCTGCGTTTCCCGGGATGGGATCGGGGGGGGGGGTGGGGGGGGGGTGGGGGCTGTCAGAGCGCACGCTCTGTAATTTATGACGTGACCCATTTGTGGCACACGGCATGCTGGGAGAAAACAATCACAACATATATATTTAAAATGGACAAGCATAAATTTCATCTGTTAACAATTTTATTTAAGTTGTTAAACATTTATTACACAGTTATTACATTTATAGAAAAAAAAAATCTGAACGAGCAGTGAAAAAAAAAAAATATTAACACACACACACGTTTCTCCAAGACTATCCTTGTTTATTGGATTAACCATATAAAGGAACAAACAAACAAACAAAGACAAATACCAACCAAATGCCCTCACAAATTACAAATTTATCCTTTTGGGGAAATTTGCTCCTCACCAAGCTATCCATCCAAAACACACACACACACACACACACACACACACACACACACACACACACACACACACACACACACACACACAAGTTTGTCTAATACTATCCCTGTTCATTGAATTTATGAACATTACTGCTACCCTTAAATTTAACCATATAAAGGAACAAACAAACAAACAAACAAACAAACACCAACCAAATGTCCCCACAAAGGGAAATTTTCTACTCACCGAGCTATCCAAAGCATGCCCACACGCACACACACATGCACACACACACACACACACACACACACACACACACTATACTGTACAGTAGGATGAGAAATAGCCTCTCTCCACACGCCGGTAATTGAAAAGTGTGGCGGCTGCTGTAGCCATCTGCGGCCTGGATGTGATTTGATTTCCCCCCACAGGGAGCTGTTAACACCTCATAGACACGAGGAGTTCCTCAGGGAGCGTTCAGTGCCGAGAGGAAGCCTAATGAGATCGCTGGTGATTATTGCACCTTCGAAAAATCAACTGGTGCCATTATGAGCCTTAATGACCGAGCACGAGCTTGCGGGACAGCAGCAGCGGGATAGCAAGCTAGAGGACTGAGCAACAAATGCCGTGAAGCAACTGGAAGCTTACTGGTTTCCATCATTTTGAACAGAAAATGGTGAAAAAAAAGAAAAAAATTATTATCAGTTTTTAATTCTGCATAGCTGCTTTGCAACAAAGACCATTTTTGCAATTAAAAATTAATTTAATAGTTTTTTTGTTTGGCAATAACCTGTCCTTAAATAACACACTCACACACACACACACACACACACACACACACACACATACACACACACACACACACACACACACACACACACACACACACACACACACACACACACACACACACACATGCAAGGACCAAACAAACACCTAGGATTTTTGTTGCTGTTATTATTATGATCACTTTTAGTTTCTTTAAAAAAAAAAAAAA
Organism: Clarias magur; assembly: GCA_013621035.1. Taxonomy (NCBI): domain Eukaryota; kingdom Metazoa; phylum Chordata; class Actinopteri; order Siluriformes; family Clariidae; genus Clarias; species Clarias magur. The sequence continues at coordinate 5,681,167 of QNUK01000004.1, read as the reverse complement.
AACTGTACTAGACTTGTACTAAAATGTATTAGTAGATAATTATTACCATCCTAAACAGTTTCATTTCTATGTGTACAATTCATCATAGACAATTGTTTGTTTACAAGAGTCTGTTCCCTTTTGTATTTCAACCTTTCCTGTATCTAACCTGCACATGCGAACTTAAACATATAAAAGCATGAAATGGGTAATGAAACATAAAAAGTGTTTCAAATCTACATATAAATTTCACAGGGCTTTTCTGAGTCACTATATAAAGATGTTAACTTTATAGCCTTATTTAAATGAGATTAAATGGACTTCAGGGAGTTCTATGGTAATTTCTTGTTTGACTCTGTGATGGTTTTTTTCTGTATGGATCAGCCATGTTGCTGTTTTCCTCCATCCTCCTCTGAGGGAATTACAAATAAATTTTATGCTGTTTGTCACCAAACTCAGCTCTCATTTGATCATTTTATTTCTGATACATGTCCATCATTTTTTCTGCAGGTTGCACCTTTGGTCCTTTGGTGTTAAACCGTACCCTGTTACAAAATGAAAACCTTTTTGATATTTCTTTTTACATGTTTTTTGTTGCAATTAGAGCGAAATCATATGACCACATAAAGCAGATGTGTGTGTTCTGTAAGAACCTTGCTCATTCTGCTGTTGTTTTTTTTATTGCCTAAGAAATGTGTAAAATTATAGAACTGATAAATTGATACTCCATTAAATAAATTCAACAAGAACAGCGCTTACTGTCTAAACAAAATAAATTACTAAATAAATTACTAAAGTATAAAGTACTAAATAAATGCAAATTATTGTTTTTAGCTAGAAGCAGCAAAGTTGGTTGTTTACAACCCTCCCAACCACAAGGGGGTGCATCTATTCAAAAAGCACATTTTACTATCATTTCATAAAAAGGTATATGTATCAGACATAGCGTGTGTAAAAAGAACAGGACAAACACCCTATTTGTTTTCTGACAACTGGTTTTGAAGCTCAAATGTGACAGCTTTGTTTGTTGCCATCTTGGCAGGAGCTGACTCCACCTAAACCTACAGTTAATCCAAAAATGGGCAAATGGGCGGAGCAAATAGCACCTGGATGTAGATTCAAACAAACCTACTTACCTTAGTTACCACAAACTAGCTAGCTTAGCTTTAGCTTAGCTAAATGTTAAGGCCGCTAATGTTAATTTATATCCTAATGTTACTTTGCATTTGATTGAACTCCATCATACCCTACATGTCGTCCCGTGCACATATTATACCCAATTTTATGGCTTTTTAATGGATGAGTTACATAAAAATTTACCCCCTGCACAGATGCCATGAGTAGGAAATCTAGCTATGGAGACCAAACCTTTTTTTCTCTAAATGTGCCTCAATGGGGACTGACTCGAGGTTGGACATTCATGGTTTTGACACTTTTCAACCAGAGGTTGCCGCTTAGTATCAGGTTACTGCAGTGCACCCCCTTGTGGTGATAGACAAAAAAAAAAAAAAAAACGTGTTTTTGCATTATGTAAATAACATTAGAAGATTAAATAGATTAGTGAGGCATCACAGGAATTGTTAATGTATTAGATGGGGTCAACTTGTGTGATCGTGTCAAAGTGTTGAGCTAACACAATGTCGGGAGCTTTTAGCCAGTTGACATTTTCTACGCAGGTGGTTAAAACTTCAGTCACATACGACTCAATGTTCGCAACCATTGAATAGCTGAAAACAAACAAACAAACAAACAAACAAACAAACAAACAAACAAACAAACAAACAGATTTTCCAACAAGATAACTAGCCTTATGGTGTAATGGGCATTTTTAAGATTCTGTAAGTAGATATTTTGAAGTGAAGTGAAATGAATGAAATATGGATCACATTTATTAAGCAGATTTCAATTGCACGCTCATAAGCGCATATTAAAAAACCTACGTCTATCTGTTTTTTTATGATATAAGGGTGTTTTTCCATTTAAATTTCAAAGTAGCATTTCTTCTCTTTTTTTACATGATGACAGGCAGACAAAAAAAAAAAAACATCCTGATGTGTTTGATTACTCATCTTACTTCCCCACAAATTATTTTTCCGCAAATTTCTTCAATGTACAGACAAGCCACATTTACAGCTTTATTACATGTTTAGATTATTAAAATGACATGAAGTAATTAACATTAATGTTAGGAATTTAGATTCCCAGCACATCTCCTGCAGGCCTGTTTAGCTACTGAATATTTCTGCTCACATTTATAATTTGTTTCCTTATTATACATATAATATTTCCTGCACTAGCTCATTATAATAAAGTAGCTTACTGTTTGAAGTTCAGGTATGAAGCTAAGTTAAACATACAGCTACATATTTAGCATGGTGTAGACGGCATGCTTCATTATCATCGGGACAAATCTAATGGAAGGGCATTAGGAGTCCCAGAGGGGCACAAAGACTGACATTTAACAAATGAGTCAGTGAAGTGAACACCATACACTAATGCGACTCCATATGTCTGTAGACACGCTGTCATTCTCGCTCAGACAGCTAACGGCGGCATCTCTACGAGTCCTCGTCTTCCAGCGCCGTCGCCACCAATAGAATCTTACTGGAACCACCAGCGGTGGAGCGGAAATGTAAAATTTATATAAATTATAAATATTACAAACTGAAACAACAATGATCTATCTATCTATCTATCTATCTATCTATCTATCTATCTATCTATCTATCTATCTATCTATCTATCTATCTATCTATCGATCTATCTATCTATCTTCCCTTGTCTCAGGCTTATATCATTCCAAAATGGCCACGTGCCTGAGCCCATACATTACCCTGCCTTCCTAAGCAGCGTTCAGCTCATTAATCTCCCTCACATCTCGCTTGTTATCAGTACTTTAAAAGAGGTCTAGATTAAGCAGGAGTGTGTGTCGCTGCCATCAGGAGATGGAGATTTTATTCCTTTGTTGTTGCTCTGTTCGGCGATGTTACACTAAATCACACGCCGCCATCGCTTGCCTGTTCGCTGCTCGTAATATAACTGTAACGCCTAAAAGCTACAGTGACGTCTGTCACAACATTTGCATATTTATTTACACTCAGGTCTAATTGAAATTTTACATCTTAGCCATCAGCACTCACCCCACTCTCAAACACACACACACACACACACACACACACACACACACACACACACACACACACACACACACACACACACACACACACACACACACACACACACATACTTTTATCGTTTTTATTCCTAATGATCTCCTTTCCCCATCCTCCCTCTGTCTCTCTCTCTCTCTCACACACACACACACACACACACACACACACACACACACACACACACACACACACACACACACACACACACACACACACACACACACATACACACACACACACACACACACACACACACACACACACACACACACACACACACACACACACACACACACACACACACACACACACACACACACACACACACACTCCTTTAGGGCTCCATTAGGTCAGACTGGTGGCCATGACGTGTGGGACCCTGGGGATGTGTTAACGCCAGGCCTGATTTACTCACACCATCTGACACTCTACCCCCACCCCTCAGACACACACACACACACACGCACACACACACACACACACACACACACACACACACACACACACACACACACACACACACACACACACACACACACACACACACACACACACACACAGAGGCAACCAGTGGTAATCTGCTTAACTTTGTCCTTCACAAACAGCCATACACACACGCACACACGCACACACACTACATCATTACAATGTTAAAATTAATATTAGCATCAATTTATTGCAATAATAAAACCATATTATTATTATTACTTCCTTCATTCTTTCATTCTCTATAGCACTTATCTTGTGTACCGGGTCACAGGGGGCCTAGGGTCTATCCCAGGAGACTTCTTGCATGAGGCGACAGACAGACAGACAGACAGACAGACAGACACACACACACACACACACACACACACACACACACACACACACACACACACACACACACACACACACACACACATTATTCACACACTACGAGCAATTTGGGAACACAGTTAGCCTAATCTGCATGTCTTTGAACTGTAGGAGGAAACCTGAATACCAGAAAGAAACCCACCAAGCACAGCGAGAACATGTAAACTTTGGGTTAAACCACAGGGCTAACCATTACACCACTGCACTGCCCTATTATTATTATCATTATTATCATTATTATTATTATTATTATTATTATTATTATTACTTTTACAATCTGACCACTGTAACTACTCACATTCTTACTCCTACTGTATTCCTTTTTTAAATCCACTCCTCCTATTACTTCTAATACAATTTCTCCTACTTCTATTATACTTTTACTATTATTACTATTACCACTCCTGATACTACTCCTTCTCCTAATATGACTACGAGTGTTACTACACATACCGCTAATTTTATTACTGTTACTGGTGTTAATATTATTTCGGCCATTTTTAACACCTAACATTAATACTATCATTGTTAGTGACTTCTATTACTACTAGTCCTAGTAAGATTGATTCTCAGCTCAGCCAGGTTGCCATTGTTGGGCCCTTGGGCAAGGCCCTTAACCCTAACTGCTCCAGGGGCGCTGTACCATGACTGACCCTGCGCTCTGACCAGTTACACTGGGATATGCGAAGAAGGAATTTCACTGTAATGTATATGTGACAAAATAAAGGCTTTACTTTACTCTAGTCCTTATACTATAGTCTCACTCCTACTCCTTTTCTTACTACTCATAATCCTTATATTTCTATTAATACTTATACTCTTGCTTTTACTATTGATGCCACTAATATTTCTACTCCTAGTCTTACTCCTATGCCAATCATTACTTCTACTTCAACTATTACTAGTAATCCAACTAATACAGTATACACTAATTACTCATAAGTAATATTGCTCTTTTTTGTTTTATAACTTCCACTCATACTATTCCTGCTGTCTTTTACTCTTACTTTTAATATTATTCTTGTTTCTTCGTCTAATCCTACTGCTATTATTACTTTTACTTTACCACACCTAATATTGCTTCCATTACCCTTATAGTCACTTCTATTACTACTAATACTAATAATAATCATACTCCTACAGTACTTCTATTACTATTAATACTATGACCACTTCTGATCTCACTCCTACTCCTATTATTACTTCTAATCTTATGACTACTACTCATAATATTAGGAGTTGTAATATAGCAGTAATATTGTATCATTATTACTGCTGTCTATTATTATCACACTTAATATTACAATTATAAATAAGTAATGTAATTGTCAGTACTACTACAACTAATCCTACTACTGTAACGGTACCACAGCCCTACTTGTACTAATACTTGTAAGTGTGTTCTTACTTTTAATACTATTAAAATTACTGCTTCTAATCTTATTATTGCTCCTATTCTTATTTTTTACTACTACTACTATTATTACTTTTCCAATTTTACCCCTACTAAATCTACCCAATTTTCTCAGTATTACTGCTGTTCTTACTTCTAATGTTACACCTAATATTTTGTTTTAAAAAGTGATTATGCATTTTTATGTAGTTTTTACATACTGATTTAATGTCTATGTAAATATAACAATTAAAGTTTGTCAATGTAAATATTCCAATTTCACAAATTTGATAGAAACTTATCACTTATTTAACTATTTACTTTTTACACTGCTTACATATATTTTCTTAACTTTAAATTCTGTCCTTATTTTTATGTTGATCTGTGAATTATTTTAATCAGGATACTATTACTACTCCTAATCATACTTCTTCTACTACTGCTATGACTATAAACTACTACGAAAAATGTACTACTCAGAGTATTGCTCCTACTCCAATAACTATGAAAACTACTAAAGTTACTCCTCCTTATATAACTCCTACAGCTCTAACTACTGCTACAGTATTACAACAACAATCTTAACTACTGTTAATACTGTTATTATTAATTCTACTATCAGTGAATAAATGTTGCTGTTATAGCACTACTGTGACTACTGCTATTACTGCTGCTACAATCCTACCGTGACTTTTGTACATGACTCTTGCACAAACAGACAGGCAAACAAACAAACAAAAAAACATGATTTGTTCTTGATGTGTTCTATTACTCATCTTACTTCCCCCAAATAATAATAAAAAAAAATCTTCAGTGTACAGACACGCCAACTTTACAGTTTTATTATACAGTACAGAAGTTTGGACACAGCTTCTCATTCAAAGAGGTTGAATTTGTATTATGGCAAGAAAAAAGCAGCTAAGTGAAGAAAAAATGAGTGGCCATCATTACCTTAAGAAATGAAGGTCAGTCAGTCCGAAAAATTGGGAAAACTTTGAAAGTGTCCCCAAGTGCAGTCACAAAAACCATCAAGCGCTACAAAGAAACGCTCACAGCCTCAGAAATCGCAGGTTAACAGCAGCTCAGATCAGAGAGCAGGTCAATGCCACACAGAGTTCTAGCAGCAGACACATCTCCAGAACAACTGTTAAGAGGAGACTGTGTGAATCAGGCCTTCATGGTAGAATATCTGCTAGGAAACCACTGCTAAGGACAGGCAACAAGCAGAAGAGACTTGTTTGTGCTAAAGAACACAATAAATAACACAATAAAGAACACAATAAAGAAAACTCTTTGAAAGAGAAGGTGTGGCCAAACTTTTGGTCTGTACTGTATATATAGATAGATTTTATGCCATTTCATCTTATTGTTGTTAGAATAAACATCAGCGCCATTGCAATCATTTGCTTACGTCAGAATGCATGAATGAAGCCACCTATGCATATCCAGGTACATCTAGTACAATGTAATCTACCTTGTTTTTCCCTTGGCAAGTTCACCAAGAGGTTATTCAGGGGGCGGAATCCAGCTCGGCTTTGCCTGCGTGGCTTATTCACACCTGTCAGGCAGAGAAAGATGAGGAGCAACATCAGGTTAGGAGCTGCTGTGTGTAAACCGGACACTCAGTGACAAATCCACCATGATCTTACACACACACACACGCACACACGCACACACACACACACACACACACACACACACACACACACACACACACACACACACACACACTCACACACACACACACACACACACACACACACGCACACACACACACACACACACACGCACACACACACACACACACAAGAGACACAGCTCAGATCAGACCTCCTTTCACTCGTCACTCACCTCCGGTTCTCTGCTGTTGACTTTCCCAGGCTTTGAATGACAAACACGCCGGATGGTTCCCTCCACGCTACACCATGTTAAGCCTTGTCCTGTTGTTTGAGAGTTTTGAAAAGAAGGAACGAGGAATCTGAGATCAGCACCTAAGACAGTTCAGGAGGGATAATTTAGTTACACAGAAGGATTTTAACCTCGTTAGTGTAATTACATCTGTAAAATGATCTCCTGTTGAGTGAAAGTTTGATTATGTTGCCAAATATAATTAAACCCAAACATTTATGTTACAAAATTCTCTCATGTTTATATCTGCTGCGCAGAGTTTCATTCTGAACTTAATGTTTTACCCAAAAACAAAAAACAAACAAAAAAGAAATTAACATTTTATTAACAGTATAGTTTATTTAGCAACTTCTAGTCTTAACTAACTAGTCTTACTTCTAGGTTCTAGTTTTACTGACACTAATTGTACTCTTACTGTACTGATGGTGTTATGATAAACTAATTAATAATTGTTATTTAATATTATTTATATTAATATCATAATGATCAAAATTGTTCTCCTTATCATAGCTATCTCACTTATATTATTTGTTCTAAAATTATTACAGTGTATCCTACAGCTACTATTTTAACCACACCTAATATTACTCATCACACCTACTCCTATTACTAGTACCATCACTACCACTACTACCACTACTACCCCAATTATTACTGCTGCTGCTATATCACTAGTTATAATATGACTTTTGTCATGACTACCACAAGTAATATAACATTAGTTGTATTATTATTATTATTATTATTATTATTATTATTATTATTATTATTATTACTTTTAGTTCTGATAATGCTGCTATTACTACTACTTCTACTGTCATTTCTACTTTTATGAAAATGACTATGATGAAATTTTCTTCAGGATCAATTAAATATCTATCTATCTATCTATCTATCTATCTATCTATCTATCTATCTATCTATCTATCTATCTATCTATCTATCTATCTATCTATCCATCCATCCATCCATCCATCCATCCATCCATCCATCCATCCAATCATTACTACTAATGCAGTGATTATTACTACCAACACTGTTGTGATTACTACAAGGACTTCTGTGATTATTATTACTACTGCTGCAATTAATGCTACTGTAATTACTACTACAAAGACAACAACAACAACAACAACAACAACAACAACAACAAAACAACGAGTACTACTGGAACTTTTTTGTGATTACTACTACAACAATGACTAATACTACGACTTTTAGCTCTACTGTTGCACTATTGCAATTACAACTCCTACTAGTATCATGTTTCCTATTACAACTATTTTAATTTCTAACTTCATAATTCTAATATTTATATTTATAAAATATAAATACTAATAGTGATCTTAATACAATCATTACTTCTACTCATACAGCTATAACAGTGTCCATTACTACTCCTTATATTACTCACACATTGACTATTACATTTACTCTTACTAGAAACCTTTATTACTTTATCTCCCATTATTACGTCTATGTCTGTAATTACTACATTTTACTACTCCTAATATAATTCTTTTATTACATTCTCTTCCGCTATTACCATTAGTAGCATGACTACTATTAATGTATGTCTAAAACTATTACTATGTCTAATCTCCTTCTGGACTGCTGGTACTTATGCAATTCAGTACATGGTATGAGATCTGAATTATACACATTAATATCCATTATGTACTGTATTTATTTTAAATTAAATATATTAGTGGTCTGTTTCATATTAAGGTAGTATTTTTTTTTCTCTACACAAGGGAAAGTTGGGACAGTTAGTTAGCTTCCTTAGACCATATACTCACTATATTATGGAAAAATATACATTTTAATTCATATTTCAGAATAATAACATAAAAGCTAGGCTGATGTATCACCTGTCATCAGAATACCGAAATATTTGCTATGCAATCCTGTAATTAAATCTATTTTGTTTTTATGGTCAACTGTGTGAAACTGTAAACTACTTAATAAAAAGGGTTTCAAATATTCAATGACGTAATTGTATATGCAAACACACACACACACACACACACACACACACACACACACACACACACACACACACACACTAACTGTTTAATCTATTTAATTGAACCTGACTTTGAATAAGTAAACAAATGAGGAAATTCACCGGAGGGCACCTGATCCCCGCCATGCTAATGGATTGGAGATTTCTTTCCCGTCGGGGCGTTTGAGTAAACACTGGCCACTTATCTCCGAATCGGCATGTCGCAGCGTCGTCTCTCTGCATCGAGTTTCTGCACTAAAGAGGGTCTGAACTCTTGATACGGTCTTGGTGAGTCGCCAGAGCTGTGGCGAATCGCAGACTCAGCCAGATCTTTGTAATTGCTCCAGTTCCATTATCTGTGACCTGGTATAAGATCAATGTGATTAATCTCGGAAAATAAGAAATAAACATCCACGAATGACTTGTGTGCCAAAGTGGGAATCGGAGAAACCTGGCAGGATCGAGTGGCCGCTGTAACAAACAATGACCTGCATCCTTTTAGCGAATGAAGGAATGAAACCCCTGCCTCAGGTCTCTGCTGAAAATCAGCAACATCACCATCAGCATTGCTACGACTTGCTCAGTTCGCTAGCCATATCTTTATGGAAGCCGCTGATTAGCATTGGGCTTCTAAATTGAGCTAACATCATCTTTGTTGAATGTGTGGCTGAACTAACATTGTTTGCTACTTTACTTTATCATGCAGGTTGAATTTTTGTGTTTTAGCTTTATGCCTTTAGCTAACTTCATAGCCAGCCTCTGCCAATCACCATTAATGTAAATGTTGTACAGTTGATAAATAATGAGAGAAATGACACTGGGTAAATCGGCCTGTTTCAAATATTATCTGCCTTAGCTGATGAACAAAATAATTAAGTTATGTATGTTAATAGTTTTGAGCATTTTGAAAATGAGCTAGCTTGCTAAATGGTTGGATGAATAATGATTCAGTCAAATACAAATAAGATTTTTGATGTTATCACTATCTCACTAGGATTTTAACATATGCTAACTAGCAAAACAAATTTAGCCATCTGGTTAGCTATTTATTCACAGTCAATTAGCTAAAGCAACATCTAAAGTGTAGGTAAAGGTATATAAATCCTCTTGAGCATTTTGTGACTAACTTTATCTAACAAGCCAAAAGACTGAAAAAAAAAAATCAATTGATATTAGGCTGTTTCGAGCATTAGCTGGTTGTCTTTAGCTATCTAAACTTTTGCTAATTAGCTAAATGGTTGGATAGATAAATGATTGGTATAAATTAAGCTGTTTTAAGCAGTAGTTATGTATCTTTAGCTGAATAGGCAAATGGTTGATAGATAAATACTTGCCATAAATGAAGGGTATTTTGAACATTAGTGTTTGACATACTAGTCATAGACCTGAGAGACTGAAGCAACCGCAGATCATAACACTGTCCCCAGAGGCTTGTACAGTGGACACTATGCATGATGGGTGCATTGCTTCATGAGCTTCCGTTCTCACCCTGACACGCCCATCACTCTGGAATAGGTTAAATCTGGACTCATCAGGTCACATGATCTATTTCTATTGCTCTAAAGTAGTCATTAGTTCTACTGTTTTATTTTTTTATGATTTGATTTTACTAAGCATTTAGGTGATCAGGATGGTTTTCCGATCACATTTCTTCCTCGAAGATGATGCTTCACCACCGTCCTTTCAGATTTTAATGTGTTTTACAGTTCTTTAACCAATTTTAGCATTTTTAGCAATCTCATTAGTTGTTTTCTGTGCTTGATTCAGGACAATAATTCGTCCCTTCTGAAACAGAGAAACATCTTTGCCACGTCTACAGGATGTCATCTGCCATGGTTGAGTAAGAAATGAGTCAGTGCATCAGTTAGGGTTAAATAACTTATTGCACCTGAACCATATTGAGAACTGCAATAATTATCCAGTGGAAGCCCCTTAACTTTTTGCTTAGATAAATCCAGGATGTGATTTTTTTTGCCCGGGTGGTGTGTATGGTTTATTTGCAATGATTATAATGTATTCTCAGCTGTAAGTTACTTTAAAGTAACTTTTAAATTAATAAGGGTGCTTTAAAACTAGGCACAACAGCTTTGCACCATACTCAGGAACGATTACTTCTCCCTTCCCACTCCCTGAAAGCCAGCGTTCACTTTATCACATTATAATTTTCTGTGTCAGAGTACCCTTGCGTGTTCTCCAATACAGCAGGTGTCAGTATGCAACTAGTTGGTTTGCAGGCGCCATTAAACACAATGAAAAATAGAATAAGAAAGTCAATCTTTGTGCTACACCTAATATTATTGATAAATCTGAAAAAATATCAAAACCAACACTCTCATGTGCCTTCCTACTTTATCAGCTATGACAGTGTAGGTCAAAGAATGAGATTGGCACATGGTTGATGGAATGTGCGATGGAATTGTTGATGTGGCATCCTAAACAGTGGTCTACTTCTGTGTTCATGTACAATTGCCTTTTGTATCTGATTTGATCCGTGCCCGAATACTGTTCCTTGAGAACAACTTTTCAAGTGGACTCAGGCACTGAGTTAGGGTTAGACTCCTCAGCTTCCTTCCCGCCACACATGATAAGTGTTTTTACTATTCCAGTTTAGAGACTGCGCAAAGTCACGAAACGTGTCGATGGTTTTCAAAACTGTAATATGAATTCTGTTAAAAGTTGTTTTCATGGCACTATACTCTCTATTACTCTGTACATTTCAAGTGATTTTTCAAGTGGACTCAGGCACAGTTCTCAAACCTGGAATGCTTTTGTTCTGGCCGATCAAAATTAATCAAGTCAGGTGTAAGATCTCAGAACGATTCTGGGCCCTTAATTCTGGGTAATGTGAAAACCCCCTTAGACTACATTTCATTTTAACTTGTTTTGTACTTAAAAATTATCCCTGTTTAAAAACTTGCTCACTGTAGTCAACTTTTACTACTTACTTTTTAAAGTAACAATAGTTTTGGGGTTATGATCTGAGGTTTTTTCAGTTGGCTATGTCTAGGTTCAGCAATATGATGTTTCCAAAAAATGAGGTCAGCTGAATGATTAAATTGTTAATTAAGTAATGTGCTTAGAAATGATTTTTATTACTAGTATAGATGATGTGTGAATAAGATCAAGATCTATGTCAGGATTTCATTGACAAATTTATTAAAGATCTGTATCGCTTCATCATGATCAGAGAGAATAAATAAGACATAAAACATCTTTCACATAAACACTTAGAGGAGCCTTGGAACTGCAAGCTGAGGCTGAGGAAAAATGAACGAGATACATCCAAAAACACACAAATGCATAGAAGTATCCTATAGAATCATGAGAGTCAACAACTACAGCTCGTCTACTTCTTTTCAGAAAATGCACTAAATGTTTTTCGCGACTTCCAAGTAGACTGTATATAAAAATAAAGGATCCACAATGCTGAGTGGTGAAATACCGGATAGAGACATTTGGCAACACCTGGACACAAAAAAACTGGTGATGTTTACACATAGATACTGGGAGGAGAAATTAAGGATTTATGAACTTTATCAAAGTTCCATCTGACATCTATAGCACATTAATGGAGCAATGTCTTCATACAAATGTCTCTTTTCACTTTACTGCACCAACAAAGTGCACAGGATGCCACACGCTGGAGCTCACATGGTTATCTCAGACATCTTAATAAATAGTTTTTTTTGTTTCTTTTTTTTTTTTAGTCTGGCTCAAAATGGTTGATCTTTATGTCATCAAAACAGATCCATTCTCTTAGAAGTAAAAACTGTCCATAAAATAATAAAGAGAGCAAAATTTTCTGGATCATGTGTGTTTTTTTTTTCAGTATCCATCCATGAGTCCTAAACTGCTATGAGTCAGTCCATGCAGATGTCTAAATAATAATGAGTTTGACTTTCCTTCCATCCCTCCCCTGAAGCTGCTCCAAGTCATTCCTGTTTTAGTCCCTCAGAACTGGCTGTGATCAACCTCGTCCAGCCAGGAGGCGGGGCTGGCCGGGAATTCTGGGTAACCGCCGCTGCTTCCCGTCGACAGGTCCGAGTTGGGGCCGTTCGGCCCTGCTTGCACCATGCCGTGCCCGCTCTGTCCCACCATGGGCAAGCCAGAGTCAGGGTATACCAGGCTGGAGATGATGGGCTGCTGCCGGGGCAGAGGCTGAAGGGAAGCAGGCGACTGCGCTAGGCTGTACGGACTGCTCGGGCGGATGTCGTGATATTGATCCTGAGAGGGCAGGACAGATCCGTGATCCAGGGTGAAGGGAGCGTGGGCTCCGCTCTGACGGCTCAGAGCCGGAGAACTCTCACTCAGACTGCTGTACAGGCTGTTCGAGTGACTCAGCTCAGACATGGGGGGCTCGTCTGCACACAAAGAATGAACAAAAGGAGAATTTTTTGTTTGGTCGCATTGGAAAATATTCGAATAAAATAGTGTCAGTTAACAAAGTGTGAAAGGCGTTCAGGATGTGGTTAAGATTTTCTAAACAACTACAGAAAAAAATGCCTGGCAAAAGTATTCATACCCCTTGAACTTTTCCACATTTTGTCACGTTATTTTGTCACAAACATAAATGGATTTTATTGGGATTAGTAAATAGAGTCCACCTGTGTGTAATTTAATCTCAGTAACTGCCCCAATACAGCTGTTCTGTGAAGCCCTCAGAGGTTTGTTAGAGAACATACCAATGAACACACCGGACAGGTTAAGGATAAAGTTGTGGAGAAGTTTAAAGCAGGGTTAGGTTATAAACAAATACCCCAAGCTTTGAATATCTCACGGAGCACTCTTCAATCAATCATACTAAAATGGAAATGACACAACTGCAAACCTACAAAGACATGGCCGTCCACCTAACCTGACACGCCAGAGACCGGACTGGAGAGCACTAATCAGAGAAGCAGCCAGGTGAGATGTGGGAAAGTTAAGGGGTATGAATACTTTTGCAAGACACTGTACTAATTAAAAAATTTATGCACTTCAAAATGCAATTATTAATTTTTCTATGCAACTTATCAGAAGTTGTGAATTGCCATAAAGGGTGTTTGAGTAACTCTTCTTCTATCACACCTGTGAAGGAGACCTCAGCGTCACTGTCCATGCCTTCCTCCTGAATGCTGTCCTTGTCCGATTTCGAGTTTCCTCTGGATCTCTTCATGCTGCGGAAGTACTGTCCCCACCGCTGTCTTCCCGCGTCCTTCTTTAGCCTCTTTTCTTTTGCTCTTCTGTTTTGAAACCACACCTGGTAAAAAATAACAGATTTATTTCACGGACTTCACAAATCGAAACCTTAATCCAAGCATTACTGAGACACATCGATGTCTCAAGGTCTGGTGCCCTGCATGAGGCTCTGTCTATGTTACCTACACACGTGGACAAAATTGTTGGTACCCTTCGGTCAATGAAAGAAAAACTCTCAATGGTCACAGAAATAACTTTAATCTGACAAAAGTAATAATAAATAAGAATTCTATGAATGTTAACCAATGAAAGTCAGACATTGCTTTTCAACCATGCTTCAATGGAATTATAACAAAAATGAACAGGCCTGGACAAAAATGATGGTACCCCTAACTTAAGAGTTTGTTGCACAACCTTTTGAGGCAATCACTGCAATCAAACGATTCCTGTAACTGTCAATGAGACTTCTGCACCTCTCTGCAGGTATTTTGGCCCACTCCTCATGAGCAAGCTGTTCCAGTTGTTTCCGGTTTGAAGGGTGCCTTTTCCAGACAGCATGTTTCAGCTCCTTCCAAAGATGCTCAATAGGATTGAGGTCAGGGCTCATAAAAGGCCACTTTAGAATACTCCAATGTTTTCCTCTTAGCCATTCTTGGGTGTTTTTAGCTGTGTGTTTTGGGTCATTGTCCTGTTGCAAGACCCATGACCTGCGACTGAGACCCAGCTTTCTGACACTGGCCAGCACATTTCTCTCTAGAATCCCTTGATAGTCTTGAGATTTCATTGTACTGTGCACAGACTGCAGCAAAGCAGCCCCAGAACATAACAGAGCCTCCTCCATGTTTCACAGTAGAGACAGTGTTCTTTTCTTGATATGCTTCATTTTTCCATCTGTGAACATAGAGCTGATGTGCCTTCACAAAAAGTTCCATTTTTGTCTCATCTGTCCATTCCAGTCTGGCTTTTTTGTGATTTGTTTTCAACAATGGTGTCCTCCTTGGTCGTCTCCTATGTAGTTCACTTTGGCTCAAACAACAACGGATGGTGCGATCTGACACTGATGTTCCTTGAGCATGAAGTTGACCTTGGATCTCTTTAGAAGTCTTTCTGGGCTCTTTTGTTACCATTCGGATTATCCGTCTCTTTGATTTGTCATGAATTTTCCTCGTGCGGCCACGTCCAGGGAGGTTGGCTACAATCCCATGGATCTTAAATTTCTGAATAATATGTGTCACTGTAGTCACAGGAACATCTATCTGCTTGGAAATGGTCTTATAGCCTTTACCTTTAACATGCTTGTCTATAATTTTCTTTCGAATCTCCTGAGACAACTCTTTCCTTTGCTTCCTCTGGTCCATGTTGAGTGTGGTACATACCATGTCACCAAACAACACTATATATAGGCCCATTGACTGATTACAAGATTGTAGACATGAGTGTGATGCTAATTAGTGGACACACCTTGAATTAACATGTCCCTTTGGTCACATTATTTTCAGTATTTTCTAGAGGTACCATCATTTTTGTCCAGGCCTGTTCCATGAGTTTATTTTTTTAAATAATTCTGTTGAAGCATGGTTGAAAAGCAATGTCTGACTTTCATTGGTTAACATTCATAGAATTTTTTATTTTTTTTAAACTTTTGTCAGATTAAAGTTATTTCTGTGACCATTGTGAGTTTTTCTTTCATTGACCGAAGGGTACCAACAATTTTGTGTACATTTCTAATTTGTGGAGTGAATTAGTACAAATGAATAGTACAAATGTGATATGTATATAAAGAAGATATATCAATCCACCCATAGAATCAGCCATTTTATACCATGCAGGACCGGCTTTTAAGACATTATTATCAGATGGTAAATGAATTCCTGTCGCCTTCTGTCTGGATTTTATTTTTAAACCTAGTGGTTTTAAGGTGAAGCAATGAGAAGCCCATAACAGTGTGATGTCTGTGGCCCTGGAAAGATTTATTGAGGACATAATTAACTTCCAGACAGCTACAAGTTGTCCTTAACCTCAGGAGCAGCCAGGGTTAGACTCCTCAGCTTCCTTCCCGCCACACATGATAAGTGTTTTTACTATTCCAGTTTAGAGACTGCGCAAAGTCACGAAACGTGTCGATGGTTTTCAAAACTGTAATATGAATTCTGTTAAACTTTGTTTTCATGGCACTATACTCTCTATTACTCTGTACGTTTCAAGTGATTTTTCTGCTGTTTCATGATAACATGAATCTCACCTTAACCTTAATGTAACTTTAGTGTGAATAATGGACACTAGAAGTAATTCCACTTTAGGTCTGAGTGTCCTTGTGAAACATAAAATAATATATATGGCCACCGCAGGCCTTTCCCTTGGACAATATGCAAGACTCCCTTTTAGCATTGTTTAACGAGCTCCTCCATTCTTCACTCTCCGAGGTTCACTCGACTCCATTTACTCGTAAATTAAAGCAGCCCGACTGTAACACCCCTTTAAATTCAAGTTTCGGTTTATAGCTGTCTTTCTGCATGTCTTTTTCCTTTGGCATTTAAAACTAAATCCCTAATAATGTAACATGGATAACTTAATGAAATTAAATTAATTATGTTAATTATATTGATACATATTAACTAAATTAAAAATGTATACATTTGCATTTCTTCAAGTTAATAATAATTCAATAATTTCACATATGATTGCATATGATTACTCAAACCAGTATGAAAAATAATAATTTTGTCAATGTATTATTCCAAAATGATTCATTAAAAACTTTGTTACATTTGGTTGCACTTTGTTACAATGTTACATATGTTTTTCTAAAGTGAACACAGGTCTCCAAACTAACGATCGTCCTGAAATACTCCCAGTTTCTGTCTCACTGCCTTTATTTCGCTCCTCCTCTAAAGGCACTGTTTCAGTGTTTATGTAAATGATCTACCATTGAGCCACGCCCCTCCAACCAATAGCAGAGCTGGGCAACACAATGGGGGAGGAGTATCATCTTATGTGAGGTCACAATTGGGTAAAACTCTAATAGGCTCATTGAAGCTGAACCCATGCCATGCTGGAGCTGAACCCTTCTGAATGTCTAAACATGAAATTATGCAGAATGGAAGCCCTTTAAGGAATAATAGATATACAGTAGTTAAGTAAGGGTTTCATTATTTATTTGCTTTAAAAAACAGCATTATAATACTTACAATATAATAAAATATGTATATATTATTTTGTTTACCTCATATTACGGTTATGTTTTGTTTTGTATATGATTTATAATTTGTTTGAAAATTAGTGAGCATTAGCAAAGACTAACAAAGTGTAAAAAAAAGTACAATGTAAAAAAACTTTTGAACATATTAACTATTCACTGTACTGTATATACCTGTAGTAAAGGATATCACCTATATGCAATAGTACAAACCTTTATGCATTTTATATCTTAATATCAAGATAATGATGTCGATTTACTAATTAATTGAGAGTTAGTGAGTAAGCACTAGTGTATGATTTGTCTCATGATCTAAAAAAAATAATAAAATAATATATAACTAATGAGTAAGCTGAGTCCACTGCATCATGTGGTACAGAAACTAAAGGTGTCCAGGGAAATAAAAGACAAGTCATAGGAAGCATTACCATAAGGACAAAAAGAGATGTAAAAGATAGAAACATGGGAAAGTTCACAAACCCTAACACATGAATAGTGGCAATAAACAGTCCAGGTTATGACATACAGAATGCATAGAAATGCTTGTTAGCCACCATCCACCAATATACCCAGCTACCCTGCTATATCATATTCAAGTAGTTTGTATTGATCCTCTCATAATGCTAACATACAGTATATATTTTGCTTTTTAGACGATTAATAATTTTTCTTGTATAATTGATGAAAAGTGTTACATAAATGTATTCAATGTAGAAATGTAATTAAAAGGCATTTAATCTAACAAGGAATTTATTATGATTTATCAGTTAAAGAGTTGAACCTGGCTGATCTAATCTTATTTTATGTTTGCAAATTGATAAATAATGTTTAAATACTTGACTGACCTGGACCACTCGCATGTCGAGGCCGGTCTCTGAGGACAGCTGCTCGCGGACATGGCGCGCTGGTTTGGGCGAGTTGTTGTAAGCATTCTTCAGCGTCTCCAGCTGCTTGGCTGTGATGGTCGTGCGTGGCCTTTTCGCTGTCGAGTCGGCCTCTGTGGTAAAAAGCAAACAAGAGTGATATTTCTACATCAATTAATGATGCAAATGCTAATGATAAATGATATTATGTATTATATGATTCATTTGAAAAAATAAGTTTGAAGGTTTGAAGTGTGATCTAAATTTGCAAAAATGTCACCATATAAACAAACATGCAAAAACTGATAAAACTTATAACAAAAATAACAGAATATTAGGCAAATGATAACTTAAATCAAATGGGATTAATATTTTACATTTTATAGCAGGTGAAAATATAAGCTATGAAACTGATTTCGTTGTGCACTGTTTATTAAGACTCATGTTTTTCTGAAGAAGGTTGTTGCCAGATTGGATTGAATTCCATTTCACTCAGAGTTTATACCTCTCCTGCTTCATAAACTAGCCAAAACTGTAAACATAATAACAACAAAAGCAGTCCAAATGAGCTCCACCAGCACAAGGTCATTTTATTTCCAGAACAATAATAAGAAAAATAGACCAAGTGGGAGGGAAACTTGTGTGTACTGCTTTGGCGGTTATTGATCCTTGATGCAATTAGCTCAGGTGGGTCAGATGTTTATAGGTGACCTCATGGACCTAGAAGATGAAGTCCACAGTTAAAAGCAGCCGATCCATACGAGGTCACCGAATGTAAAGAAGTAGCTGAAACAATTAAGTGTCTTCAAGTTGGAACCATTCCAGATGTCAAACAAAGTACACCCAGGGCGCATGACATCATCGGGGACAAGGGGCATGTCTTAAATGATTGTCTTAATTTTGGGGGTTTAAGCAGGAAAGCTGGTTTCTTTTTTTAACAAAAGCTTAAAGAAATGCCTGGAAATAACTGGATTGATGCATCATCTTTAACCCTCACCTCTCTGCTTGGCTGTCTCGTAGTCGACCTTACACACTAGTCGACTGTCCTCCATCAGGTAGTACTCGTCCCCTGTGGCTAGCTGCCTCTTGCACACGATACAAGCGAAGCAGTGAAGGTGATAGACAAAATCCTGCGCTCTTCTCACTACCTGACTCGGCGGGATGCCCTGCTGACACGCCGCACACTTTGTCCCGAACCTCCTGCAGAAGCACAAAGGGTCTATGGTTAGATGTACTAGGAGTACCGAATTTCATCCAAGGTACGAGAAGATGCATCACAATTAAAACTCTTGCATGAGGAATAAACCACAGGCATGTCTTACATCTCCTCCTATGACCTAATAATTAAAGGGAGACTCACAAATCAAAACAAACAAAGCAAACCCCAAAACATTAATTCAATTCAATTCAAATGTATTTGTATAGCGCTTTTAAT
The DNA here is from genome assembly GCA_013621035.1 of Clarias magur. Classification (NCBI taxonomy): domain Eukaryota; kingdom Metazoa; phylum Chordata; class Actinopteri; order Siluriformes; family Clariidae; genus Clarias; species Clarias magur. The sequence goes on along the minus strand of QNUK01000004.1, from coordinate 5,661,179 downwards.
TTGCGACATTGTTGCAAAGCAGCTTTACACAATCAAAAGAATTATTTAAGTTTGAATTTGAGTGTGTTTGAATCAAAGTGATAAGATCGTCAGCATTATACTGCTGACTAAAACCCCGAGCTTCCACACTTCTACTTTCTGTTCTTAATCAAACATTAAACAAGACACTTTCTAAACAAATATAACGAGACTGATGGAGGAAAACAAAAAAACGTCTTTACCCAATAATTAAAGCGCAGAATTCTTAGTAGAGTAGTATGATTTCTTTATAGAATACTTAATTATCTAGCAAACCTTAAAAAAATTATTAAACGTGAACAATAATTAGTAATAAAGTGTGTGTTTTATTTGTCTAATATTATTTCATTATTATACTATAATGCATTTATTGTTAGTAACATAATAATAATAATAATAATAATAATAATAATAATAATCTGATACATCATCATTAGTACAGCTCAGACTCACTTGAAGAAGTCCTCTTTGCAGTAGACGCCGTCTCCACGGGTAAAGCACTTCTCTGCCAGCTGTGATTGACAGTCGCTGCATTTCAAACACTTGCTGTGCCAGTGACGGTCTAACACCTTCAGGATGAAGCGGTCAACGATGTGCTGACTGCAGCCTGCACACACTGGAATATCTGAGGAATAAAAGAACCAAATGCAAACAGAAATTAGGTCAAGAATCTACCTAACTGTATCTAAACCCACCCAACCATTTCCATCATTTCAGACTATTAAAACCACATTTTAAACAGGCAGAGAGAAGAGAAAAGGAAGAGAAATTCAGGAAATATTATTTTTGTACACATGCATGCAAATGTGAAAATAAAAAAAAACATAACTAAAAAAACAGACTCCTCAAATTAAAACAACAAAACAAACAAACAAGGAAAAACACTCAAATGTACATCTGGATATTTAGACACTATGAATAAACAGTTAATAATATCACTCTAATGATTATATAGTAGGTTCAAATCCGTAAAACAAATAATGTATCTGTAGGTTATTGAATTACATGTTGCCCTTTATTGTGGTTTATTATTTATTTATTTATTTATTTATTTATTTATTTATTTGTGTTGACTTACATATTCACTTGTTTAAATACAATTATTTAAATGTTTAATCTACCACCATGATCTCACCAGTAAACAGAATCAAGACCATAATACAACATAATATAAAAATGTCATTAAAAAACAATAAATATAAACATATGTTCTTGATAATAAGAATCAACATTAAATAATGAAACTCTTTGTTGTCTAAATTTTCAAAGGAATGAAGGCATGAAGAATGTTAAAAATGACAAAACTTGGTATAGTCATTGATAATAATAATAATAATAATAATCATCATCATCATCATCATCATCATCATCATAATAAATTTTAATAACATTGTTGTTGTTCTTTTTCTTCTTCTTCTTATGTTTTTGTTAAAATCATTTTTCCAAAGTGCCTGTCATTGCTAATTGCTTTATTGTAAGCATAATAATTGTAAGCATTTTAATGAGTTATTATTCTTATTATGCTTTATTTTAATTAATAAAATAAGTAATATGAAGTAAGTAAAAATGAGTAAGCTGAATCTCATAAGTGTTCAATAGTATTAAATTCATATTTTGCTATAATGAAAACTCTGGGGCTTTCATGAGAGGTATTTTTTGCTTATTATTGCTCATATTCCAATTCTGAATAATAATAATAATAATAATAATAATAATAATAATAATAATAATAATAATATAATATATACTGTATCTATGAAAAGCATGTCTAAGGTCATTTATACTATATTAATTAAATATATAGATATTTATTGTAATTTTCATTGATCCAAAAATATTAATATTGATTTAATAACTGGAGATCAGGCGTTGCCATGGTAACAGCAATAATCACTTCAATGACAGCAACAACAAAAATAAAACACTCAAAATGACACTAACATCGCGCAGTGAACTTCCCCTCACACTTCAGGCACAGTTTTATACAGTTAGTCACCAGGTGTGGAACTGATCCGTTAATGTTTGAAAAAAAAAAACTGTTTCACTGCACAGCAGCTGAACTGCAGTTTGATCAGCTTATTATTATTGATTATTATTACTGTTGTTGTTGCTATATAACAACAAGAACAACAACAAGTTCGCAAACCCGACTGGAGCTTAGACAACACACACACACACGCACGCACGCACACGCACGCACGCACACACACACCATAAACAACAAAGAACAGGTGCACAAAATGGTTCTGAATGATTTATCAGAGCGAGGAGGCCTGAGAGAGAGAGAGAGAGAGAGAGAACAGAAATCCTTGCTACACACTGCCAATCCTCTGAAACTTAACTCCTAATGAGAGCTCAAACTACAACAGCAAAGACAAAGAGGATGTAATACACTGAAACAAACGCATTCACGCAACAAACATTCTGTATGAAGCATTTTCGATTTGTGAACAAAGTGCAAGCCGACCTGCAGTGCCCTGCTTTCAGCAGTGAAGGACATACGATAGAAAACTAATCAGCTTTAAAAACACAAAATACGCAAAACAGCGAAATAATCTCGGGGTTTAACCGTGTCACCTCCTGTCTGGTGCAGGTCTGATTTTACTCCGAAAATCCGAAAATATTTTATTCTCCAGACAAAAAGTATATATGATTTTTCAAATCTCATTCTTTCTTTCTTGACCTGTAGTTGCAATTACATATCATCAATCATAAATAGTATAGTAAAAATAACTACACCAGAAATGAAGAGAAAATAATAGTTATAAGAATAATAAGTATATAAATGTATGTATAAATATTTAAAGAGAATGAAATTAACGATGAATGATCCTATAAACCTCATGCTTTACACGCACTTTAATCTCAACTCCTTCTAAAAGTGTTCAAAAAATTTGCACGCTAAAATCTGAGTGGAATAACTACAGGAATAAGATTTTTAAAAAATCATTCATAATCAAACAAATGTATGCATGCAGCGCTTATTTGCCGGAACATTTCTCGGAGAGCGGTGCTGCGTAAAGCTTCCTACCTCTGCGTAACCCGTCCCTGTGCGTCAGGAGAGCGAGCAGCATCTCCGCCTCTCTGCCTCTCTCCTGAGCCATGCTTTCATTATTAAATCCAATAAACGCAAAAAAAGGGAAAAGAATAACCTCAATCCTCCTGCTTGTGCTTTGAAACTGGAGGCTACTCTCGTGTACCGAAACAGCAACAGCACGAGCCGCAATTATTTGTGACGCGTGCTCAACTCTGCTGCATACCAGATTACGCCTCCCCGCGTTGCCCTGGCAACCGTTTAGCATCAACTATGGCAACTTGCATCACCTTCCACTAACTAAACTTATGGGTTGTATATGCAAAGACTATTTTTAAACCAGTTATACAATGAAGTTCAGGGATTTCTTTTCCTTGTTTCTTTTTTTACTTCAAAACAACACATTAAAGCTTTAAAACCATACTGTAACTACTGATCTAATGCACTGAAGTCTAACATGCATTACATGTTCATACTTTCTCTTTACTTCAAGGCTTACATGCATATTTTACATATTTGGACTTTTACAGCACAATGTCGGCATGAGTGTGATGCAGGAGCGTGGCAACATCAGGTTACAGCTTTAGTCAAGGTTACAGCTTTAGTACAGCATTAAAACAGAAATTATCTATGCTACATAAAAGCTCTAAATCTGTACTTTTCACGTAATTTTCTTAAATTTATAATTTTCTTGCCACCTTTATACCTACAGTCTGAAAAATTTACTATACCTTTCCTTGTTGCTTTACACCTAAAAAAAAAGTACCCAACAGCTCAAAATGTTAATCTAACATCATCTATAAAATCAAAATCTAAGAAATCTAAAGTTTACTTGCTACACTTTTAAACCCATGCCTTTAAAACAAAGGTACCAAATAGTGCTTTTCATTACAGCTGAACTGGTAATACTGGTGAACTGGACATAGCTATATATTTTGTTCCTTAATGCACCTTCAGGAACACTGATGCACCTTTAAAAAAGTTAAACTTACAACTAATCAAAGCTACACCACATGTATCTTCTAGGATAAAAGCTACCATTTGGGAAGTTTATAGCAAGGATATTACCTTGAACAATATTTCTATATATTCTATATATTTTATCACATAACGCTTTACTACATGAACCAGGTACAAGATTATAAAGCTACAATTAGGTGTACGCTTAGGGGTATTGCTTCAGAAATAGAAATAAATCCTGAATACATAAGGGTGTGCATGAAATCCATTAATTCTGTATTGTAAAATAATACACACAACGTTTGTAGCTTTAGCATTTTTTTTTGCATCGTTCGCCTGGAAAAAGTGGATAAATATATTTTATCTAAAGTGTATATGTAATCTACATTTTAGAGCAAAGAATTACTACATCCACCTTCTAGGTAAAAGATACACATTAAAAATCTAAAAGATTAAAGGGACCACTCCAGTGATAACTTTGATGTTTGTTTTTTGAGAGTGTACAGTATGTAGCACAGGGTTGTTTATTGTGCACCAAGTTAGTGCAAGATCCTTCAAGATAATGTCAAAGTTTATTTTTATTTCTGACACACCTTCAACCTCATTCCTGATTTTAACATATTCCGCATGTAAGCCATATTTCCTCAATTTTCTACTGCACTAGAAGCACAAACACAAGAATATATGACCTTCATACACACCACAAAAAAATAAAATAAATAAAATAAAATAAATTAATCATTTCAGTAATAATGGGTCTGATGTCTTTTCATTGTTCCTAATGATGTTCTGCAATTTTCACAAAAAAAATAAATAAAAATAATCCACTTAATCCAATTCTTAAGGAATGTTATGGAAGGAGTCTCCAGTGACAGTTCTTTGTGGCTATTCTGGAAAACTTTTCAGGACAGAGACATTATTGCTTTGCCATTACTACACCCAAATTCCACATTTTACTAGAGAAAATAGGAGTAAATATCCTCAATTCAAGATGGTTTCATTTAATTAGCAATTTTTGCAATGATTGTAATGTTTTGGAAAACAATATGCGACAGATCATATCAGAGATTCTGCTTTATCTAAGATTCTATAGCTAGCCATATACGACATACGCTTAAAAAAGTAGTATCATCAGATCAATATGAAATAATTTTTTAGCATTTTTATAGGCTACATAAATAAAAAATGGAGGGGAAAATTGCAACAAAAAAAGCAAATAAAACAAACAAAACAAACAAGACAAAACAAACAAATGTATATACAATATACAAATTAAATAAAAGAAAAACTACTGTATTATCTGGATTTTGTGTTCAATTTAACAATTATTATAAACCTTTCTGAACTACTAATTTAATTCTTCCAGTTTAAAAGTATATTTTAAAATTGTTTATGCTTTTAAAAGTTATCTTAATAAAAAAAATCATTTCAGCTTTTATTTTGATATGCTTATCTGTTGATTCCATTTGTCATTTTCTTTACACTCATTTTGATCTTCAAACGCCCGAAGTGTCTTTGGTCAGTGCAAATTGAATCACAGGCGACGATTTTCTGCTCTAACATGAACAAATTCTCGTGTGTTCCGGATTGCGCTCAGTCGAACTATATTAATCAAACAATTAGCACGTGTGCAAAAGATAGGCAAAGTAAATAATGTGCAATATTATACAGAAAACTTAAGTTGTTATAAAAATGTAAGTTAGATATTTAATAACGCGTTTGAAGGTTAAAAGTCACATTGCTGAGGAATGCTTGGATGAATTTTGTGCAGGACACGAACACACACACACACAATCACACACACACACACACACACACACACACACACACACACACACACACACACACACACACACACACACACACAGTATTGACACTGATCTGACATAGAAAAGAGCGCCTTGGGAAATCAGGCTTAGTGCCACTGCTGGTGATGAATTTAAAATCAATGCTTCATTTTCGCGCATTTCAACACTTTATGAAAGGCGTTTTTTTTTGTCGTTTTGGATTTTTGTTGTTTTCACTAAAGGGGTTTAGTGTGCGATTCTTTAGCTTTATTTATTTCCGATAATAATTTTTTCTTTCTTTCTTTCTTTCACTTCCACCGGCCGCAAAACGTACCAACAGAAAAATGTGTTATATTCTTATCTTATATGACAGAATAAATATATTTTTACATGTATAATATATGCATTTTATTTCATAACAAATATTCATACTGTGTTTCTTTAATCAAGGCTTAACTTTGTAAAGATCAAAATTAAGTATTGTGTGTATAGTGGTTGCAATAAATGGAAATAAAGTGTAAAATAAATAAATAAATAAATAAATAATAAGTTAGACCTGAGGCATCAAAATGACTATTTTAATTAAAGAAAGTATTTTTGGTCTTTCCACACAAAACAATCCTCGGATCCTCACCATTCTTACTTTGTTACGTTTATAACAAAGCACACGCAGGGTAACACAATTCCCTAATATAATAAACAAAACTACATGGATTAAGTTTTAATCTGTAATTTTTATGACTCTCCTAAATTTATTACCAATATAATCTAGACATTAAAATAATCATAGCACGTCATTGAAACGTGGATTTTAAAAATCATTTTAAATAATAATGCCAATCTTTACAATGATCAGCAATTGCAGACTATTATTATGTTTTACATATCTAAATTAAGATTCATTTAATGTATTTCTTTTAAAAATAATAAATCCAGTTGCTAGGTTACATGTCATGACAAAGTGGCAACAGATCTGTGAAGGATTCATTTCCGACTCCTTGTCACAGTTAAATTATTAACCTACAACTAAAGCCGCGAGTTATTAAAGCTTTCACACAGTAGATTTCGAAAATTAGAAAATGTGAGCATGAAAAATATAACGATATTATTAAACAATATAAAAAAATATATTATTAAACAACCTATGAAATAGCGACCAAAACAAAACAGTATCGAGTCAAAATCTAAACGTTTACGCAAAACATCAGTACTGAGTGTATTCATGTTTTTAACATGAATTTGTAGTAAAATGTGACGCATTTTCGAAAGAGCGTTAAGACAAGGCTGTATATCGAAAGAGCCTTGCGACGTATGATATACATTTAAGTATAGTACAGATAACTATTATGATAAATAAAGTACAAAATAAGAAAACTAAATAATATACAAATTATGTATTTGAAAAAAAAAACTTAGATTTTTAAAAATGGTTAAAGGTAAAAGGTCTGGTTTTATTTTTAACCATATTTTTTATTTACGATATTCACATTTATGTATTTATTTATTTTTTAAATTCCCGTTCTTTGATAAGATGATGTTTTTTTTTTTTTTTTTTTCAGGAAACATAAACCAAAACTAGACAATACATTACACACACTGTGCTGTGTCGAGGATTTTAACACCACTGTATGATTTGTTTCGTTTTCTTTCTTAAAAAAATCTTGGTTTGAATAATTTTCAAAAACGCATCAGTTTCTCACATGAACTAGTAAAAGAAAGCTTGAATAATTTAACCGGTTTAAAGAGCATTTCGGTTAAAGGTTTGTGTTTAGTGCCGGTTGGAGCGGCAGGTGCAGTACCTGCTCACAGCAACCCGATACCTGCCCCATACCTGAGAGCCGGGCTGTGGTGAGGGCGCACGTGGCCTCCCGGTCCCGGTGTGAAATGACAGCGCGCGCGGTTAACAGCTGCTCACAATGCCGCTCATTACGTATTAATAACGCGAACGGAACAGATAAAGACTTAAACTGTGCGAGAGACAGCATTTGTCATCTCAGTGTTTTTTCTCTCTAAATATTACTGTTTGCCTTACTTAGTTTAGATTTTTTGTTTTACTTATATTGAACGTTTTGAGCGCAGTGGCGGCCAGTAAGGGCATTTTCTTGCATTGTTTGCATTAATTATTTTTTCGAATTTCCATTTTGCAAAATTTTGCATCTGTTGCTTTTGGTTTTAGTTTATTATGCTAATAATAGGCTACGTTTAATACAAAAAACGTACACATTTTAAAATGTTTGCACTAGAATTTGAGAACGCAAATTACCATAAAGATAAAAAATGCAAAAAAAAAAAAAAAAAGAAAAAGAAAATTATAATATAATAGTGATGAATCCAAACCTAAACCCATGCTACATAATGTGCGTGGATCTATAGGTTCAAAAATACCACAATGACCACCAACAACCACCACCACCACCAATAATAATAATAATAATTATTATTATTATTTAAAAAGTAAAAAAATTGACAGTATAAAAACCTTGCGAGCTATAAGTAAACAGAAGATGATGAAGGTCCAGTCTAAAAAATAAGGAGCACTAAACTGTACCTTTCTTTGTCGCTGGGGTGGCAGCTTCAGGTTTCACTGTGAGATGTAGATGGAGTGTAGCTTTAAAAATAATTTAAAGCACATGAATAGGTAAAGATACACTACATGCACATGTCTAAACAACAACACACACAGGACACTAAAGGCACAAGAGCGACAAGGAATGGTACAGCATAGCATCTGAGAGGGATGGCAGTAGAAGAGTTTTGCGTTTCTGTAGTAATGATGCGCGACAAACAAAGAAGCAAACATAACGACCAAACAACTAAAAAAAATAATAAAATAGATGCTATGAGTTTATTATTCGTACTATCATTATATATTTGTCTTGAAAGGAAAAACGCATAACTTTTTGGTCACTGATGTTTTTGCTTTCCGATGTAAACCCTGATATCATCAGCTGTTTTTGACAATAAACCATTTGACAATTATGCAATTAGGCAACTAACAATTAGACAAACAAAGTGATCCAAAACGCAGATAATTAAAAAATGAAATGAAAGTGATGCATGCTCACCTTGCCCCGCACTGTATCTGGAGAAATTTGTCGGATTCTGACAGCTCGATCCAGGATGTTCGAGCAGCATTGCGGCAGAGAAAGAAAAAACAAACCAAACAGAAACGTTCTCAAATCAACACTAAACCCAATTAATGGACGAATGAATCTGATTAATACGATGCGTGTTATGTAGAGGAACACGTGTGCAAAAGATAGGAAGATCCAAATCCAAATAAACCGGCTACACGTTTGCTATCTAACGGAAAGGAACCCGGTGGTAACCGGTGCTCACGCTGCGTTAAAAGTTTACAAATGCGACGAGGGTTCACGCGCGTCTTCACGACTATTCACGCGATCTCCGTTTGCTGGTGGTGTCCTGCTTTTGCATAACAAAGTGTGTGTTTGAGTGTGTGTGTGTGTGTGTGTGTGTGTGTGCGGTGGTGATAGTGGTGATGGGGGTGTGTGCGCGCTCTGTCCACGGTGCTGAAGGGGTGGGGCACAAGAGCCGCGAGCCCTCCCTGCCTCTCCTGTAGGTATATAAATTCCACTGGCTTTAATAAGATCTATCTAGAAAATCACAGTATATAAAAATAAATCAAAATAAACTCAATGAAATGTTGTAGTGTTTAACATTTTGTGTGCATCTTATAAAAAGGAGCACTTACACGTTTCTAAAAGGCTTGATTCCGAGAGTGTAGGAAATTGTAGGGAGATCGTCATAGTTCTGTGCGGTTCTTGTCGTGTCATGCATGAAAATTCCAAAAATTGTTACCGACTAATAAAACGTTGTATTCAGTTGTAAGTTATTCAAATTTGGATTGCAGCAGTTTGTAGGTCGTTCATTGACTCTGTATGTAGTTTGTGTCTCTTCATAGGCATCACAGAGTCCAAATATACGCAGAATTCCTTGTTTCAGGTTCACGTAAACAGCTTGAAGCTGTCACTACTTTAGCTGATAATAACCTCTTATACAGGGGTGGAGCAAATGTGCTAAAATGGCTAAATCCCACCCTGTGCACCAACCTAATAAATAGTGTGCTCTAATAAACGCTAATTCCACAGCTATGTCCAACCAAGTGCACTAAACTACTAAGTAGTATGCTCTAATAGATACTAAATAGACAGCTAAATCTCACCCTGTGTACTAAACAACTAATTGTATTCGTAAATACTAAATCTTAACTTGGGTGCTAAACTACTGAACAGTGCACTATAATAGATGCTAAAATAATGGCTGTCTAACCCAGTGCACTAAACTACTAAATAGTATTATTCAGTAGATATTTACTCCACAACTAAATCCTAACCAGTGCACAAAACTACAAAATAGTATAGATACTAAACCCAGGGCATTTTTACGTCATTCAGGCTGCTGAAGAATACCAACTTGCATAATCACAAACCTTTTCAAAGTGAACTTGAGGTAATATGGAGTTATTGCTTTTCAATTCTTTAGTATTTACATGTTTTCATCTCTGCCAAAAGGATTTGCACCTGCAGTGTCAGTTTGCTCCACCTCATTGTTGGATTTTAGAGCATCTTAGCAGTTCTCACTCTCACCTTTTTTTTGAGATGTTTTTGGTTGCAGTGTAAACAAATTGAATGGCAATGAATACATCACATTATGCGTTATAAGACTAATAAGCTCAACTCATGACCAAACAGTTCTTTTATGATGTACAACAACAAAATTGGGACTACAATGCTACAATGTATGAAATAACAAAATCACCCAGTAATTCCACTTAGTATTAAATTAAAGAGAGGCATCAACAGTGAAACCCATATCCTACGTATCCATCCATCTCTAAACGATTGGCCACAGTGACCTTTGTCTTTCAAGCCATTGGTCTTTGTCGTAGGAGAAATTACATTGTTGAGGACCCCAGCCTATGGAAATTTATAGGCATACTCACACACTATAATCACATAGATAGTCACATTCACAGTCAAAACTTGATTAATGCATGTCTAAACTAAGCTCAGTGCTGGACTACTGTGACAATATCTGGCACCAGGGGCGCAAAAATGGAGTATGCAGTATATGCAGTGCATGGGGGTCCATGTGAAAAAAAAAATAGTTGAAAATTGTCTTTAGTAAAGCTTTTAAAATATTTGAAAAATTATATTTATTAAGAGACGATTTTTGTTTAGCATTTTAAACGAGTAAAAAAAATATATAAATTGAGCCCCACCCCCCTATAATTGCCAGTCATGTATGCAAAATGGACAGAAGAAAGAAAAAAAGAAAATAAAAAACAGTGTCTTAAAATGAGGACAGCAATGTCAAAGTGGATAAAAAGAGATTGGTAAGCTTGACCTCTCATTTTGTATTACTGTAAGTCTTTAAGTTCATGAATATTTAACGTTATTGCCAGCGAGGCTGGGCATAGTTACCGTCCGTTAATATCAAATCATTATTCCTGAAAAAATAGGCGTTTGGTTTAAATTTCTTTTTACTTATTGTTAAAAATGTTAACTGAGGTTCTCGCCACCAAGCACAACCAAGTTATTGGGCTCTTGCCTTATCCTCTCAGTTCGTAATGTTCAGTCCAGGAGCGCAATAAAAGCCCTGCTTTGTAAACAGAACGAGACTAGCGTATGGATCCCTCTACACCTTCATTCATACAGTATTCCAGACCCTATTGTAAGCTTTTTGTAAACAGGATTCTCAAAACAGCTTGAAAAACCACAAAGTTTAAAAAAAATTATGCAGTTTAAATGTATTAATGCATGAGCTTTTTTTTCTGTTTCTGTTCTAATAACAGTGCTAATTAAACTACATCACTGTTTAGAAAATACAATAATTTTAATGCGTTGTACATGAGTGCTCATAAAAAAGACGAAAAAGATGAAGAATAGAGAGAGAAAGCAAATAAGTCAAGAGCAGATGAAGAGAACAGATATGAGCTACCACACAGGATACTATGACTTAAAGACATACATTTACCGTTTACCATGTGTTTTCTGATGTACACTTACAGTAAGTTATATTTTTTTGTGCACCAGAATTACAAAATGTTTTTTGTAGTGCAGTGACCTCTTATTTGTCAAAAAATCAAGTACAATTGAATTCATCTTGTCATGACCACTTTAAACAGTATAAAAAAATAAATAAATTTGGGATTGATGATTTAAGGTATATATTTTGTGAAATATCTGGTTCATTTACTTAGTCATGAAGATGAGGAGGACAATGAAGCAATGATAGAAATTGAGTTCAGAGCAGGTGAAGAAAACAGGTAGGTAAAGGCCATACAGGATTTTATGACTTACACAGTATAAAGAAACATGCAGAATAAACCCATGATCTTGCATACACCTCAGCAAATGTGCAGTTTCGCCCCTGTCTGGCACTAGATAGAATTCTGCCTCACATGCACAGTGCATCTCATAAAATGATTAACATAAATGTAAATGCAATGCTCTTTGTATTGCTATTATGCTATTAGCTTAATTATTTGCTATCATAACTATTAGGCATATATCTACATCAACAGCAAATCAGATCATGAACTTTGACCAGATGATGGATCCAGCCAATTTAAGTGATCTGTCCTGTCTGATCCTACATCTCTCTTCGTCCAGTCATCTCCACTTCGGCAGATTGCTGAAGTGTTAAAGCACCTGGGGTCCCACTCCAGTGCACCATCTCAATCAGGTCCTAAAGCTCCTCCACAAAGGCCAGCGGCATTTAGACCTCACAACACACGCATGTCAGAGGCAACACGCTTTCTCACAGCCTGAGAGACACTTTATACTTCCTGCTTTTGTCTGAAGTGGACTGCAGATCAAACCACTGCATTATTCTCAAGTAGGATTTTTCTTTTTTAAAATGATTGTGCATTTGGGGGTCTATGAATATTAATGACTGAGTGTGTTTTTTCCATATTAGAAGGCCTTTGCAAGAGTGGGGGTGGTTTGTGGATGGTGGATGGTGTCTGGAAGCGAAGGGTCATCTGTCTGTTTTGGAAAGCGGCATGACGTTTTTATTTTCTGCTCTCCTAAGACGTGCAATCACAGTTTTATGCTCATGTATCCCCTGAGCCAGAGCGTGTTTATGAGAACCATAAACAATAAAAAATGGTAGCCATTTGCATAAAGCTGGCAAAACAGTTTCAGAGACATTAAATAAGAGAGGCATTAAGAAACGGTGCATTCCTTACATTTTTTTCTCGCTCCCTTTATATCATTTTCACCAACAGCAATGAGGTGAATTTTGGTGTAATGTTTGTTCTTTTAAACTACAAAAACGCAATTTATACACTTTATATCACTGAAGATCACTGAACTATGAACAAAATATATTTTTTCATATTAGGCTTTATTAGATTTGGTATTAAACAGTAGAAGCATATTAAAAGTAGGAACAATTTGACAGCAAAAACAGTTTGACAGATAACTCCATTTTTGGAGTTTTGAGGAAAACAAGTGTTTTTTTAATGAAGCAAGATGTGTAAAACCCTGATTTTTCAAAAACACAATAATTTCACCTCTCACATTTGTGTCACAATGAATGTTTGTGGTTATTTATGTAAAGAATTTCGCTTCAATAATACTGTATTTGTGGTTGAGTTAAGAAAATATACATAGCAAACTCATGCTTTGATAGAGATCTTCTAGCAAGTCAAACAGAAATTAGTGACAAATTACATCAAGGAAAAAAGTGTTGAGTTTTGTTGCACACAAAACTTAGATATATTGTTGAGGAACAATCAAAACAATGCAAAAAGAGCAGTTTACACAACCATCAGCCTCGTCCTCTACCAATTTTAGATTCACTTCAGTACATGGCGACAGCTCGCTACCATAGTACATGTATGCACTGCATAACGTCCGTTTCTGCATCAACACACCACATGTCCATCAATTGTCCCCCAAGAACCAGGTAAAGCAAATGGCTTCAAACACAGCATGTGCATTCTACAACAGTTTTTTAACATTATGTGTCTGCTTCACCACAATGCTTACACTACAGTCCCCCACATAGCTTTGTCAAGTATATAATATGTCTAAACAACATCCAAATTACATAATGTCCTATTCCACTGGATTGAAAGATCGTAAGTGATGGATACCTGTCATGTGTTACTGCTAGAGTGTAAACATCCTTTTTTGGCTTCAAAATTCTCCAAAATCTTCTTGAACACATTCTAAGCACTCACAGCAGCCGCTGTGTAGCACAGGAAATATCTTCGCTTCACTGATCATGATACGTGTCAGCTTGCTGCTATATGCCATGCTTTGCTCAAAACATGGGCTTGTACAGTTTTTAAAATAGGGTTATATAGTGTTTTTTAAATAAAAAATATGTTATAGACAACCGTGTGTGTCAGAAAACAATAATTTGTTCAAATATGCTATATATGCTATATCAAATATGCTGTTCATAATAATGTTTTACTATAAATAGGTTTAACAATCTGCAACTTCTACAATCTTTAAAATATTACATAATTTGATTTCTGTTTGCTAATTCTACTTGATAGTTTATTTGTTGCAAAGATGGGAAAAAATTGTCCGTCAAGATAAAATTTCAAAAAGACCTGCACAGAGTTCCTAACGGGTTCTTTCAAAGGTTAATTGATCTTGGTTTCTACTCTCTCTATAGACTTAGGATTTATATCAGTTATTTTCCTGCAAGTGATGGAGAAAGGTATGAGATATGAAAACAGCTTTATTGCTTTGTCCTGTAATATCTAGTTAGTTAATTATAATTAAAAGACAAAATGCAGTATTAAAATAAAATGTTTATTGGATAATTAGGAGTTTTTTTTTTTAGCCTTTTAAAAAGGTTCCTTCTGATAGACAAACCACTGGGATGCTTTCACATATACACCAATTTTTTCTGCTTAAATGCGCCCCAGGGTGTTCCTTACCTCGGGACGATTTTTTTGGTAGGTGATCTCAACCTATTTCTAAGTGAACGCTAGTCAGATTAAGATTGCAGTGCAGGAGGTGAATGAGACATGTCTGGTGTTTTTGGTTGTGTGTTCTGCATGTGTTCTAAAGTATGAACTTTGAGTCAGGACCCTTTTTTCAAGGTAGGGAAGTTGGCAGCTCTTTCCAAAATGTGCACCCCCAACCACACACACACAGTGGGGCGTCATGGTATGACTGTCATGATCAATCATCGGGTTGAATGGGCCGCCTTGTGTCAGGAAGGAGGGCACCAATCACACGCCTCATTAAGCACGCTTGGTTACACCATGTAACAGTGCAGAGAGGACACACCGCCTGTTGCTCTCAGCTGTGTGTAAACACACATCCATTTTTACTAGATTTAAAAGCAACCAGTTTGGGAAGAAAACACCAAATACTGAATGAAATAATAAAAGTAATTTCCCCCCATGCTCCATTTTTATCCTATCCCAGTACTCTTTGACTTCATGTAGTCTTTGTGTTACCTTTTACGTTTTATGTCGGCTTAGTGTTTGATTCAGTTTTTTTTACAAAATCATAAATTGTCTCTGCTCTACTTTCTCCATCCAGATACACTTTGCTGTAGTGAAAAGTAACTGATCATCATTTTTGCACTTTCCTAGCATTAGCCTAGCCGCCAACTCTCATTATTCTGGTGGAACGGCTCCATCTGCCAGCCTTTTTACTTGCCAGCGACGGCTTCCTCAGCAGCTGGTGAAACTGTCCAACTGCTCGGCTCGGCTGCTCCCTCGGCATTAACGGTCTCGCCGGGTTCGTAAGCCATTCATGAGGAGAACAGGACGGAGCTCCTCGAACCAGTGACACCATTGGGCCTTTTGTTTGTCTCTGGAGGGAGGACGGTGGTGTATTGTAACTGCCTGAACATCTCATTAGGCAAGGCAGCGGAGGAAGTGCCAATTACAGGACGATATCGACATTAGTTGAAATAAACCTGTCAGACGAAATAAAGGTCTAGGACTAAAACTGAACTGTTTGGGAATGTTCATAGGTTTTTAGTGAAATATTACATTATTAAGAAATGACCGTACATTTAGGCTTATGGTTTTTACACCATCTCTTGGCTACCTTTGGAACAAGTTTGCAGGTTGAATAAGCAGGACCTTGGAGGAGTTGAAGTAGGGTTGTGTGTATGTGTCTGTTTGTGTGTGGGGCGCGGGGGTGGGGTGGGGTAGTAGTTAAAATTAGTGTTAGATCTTGTTGTAATACAAAAACAATTAATGAAATCAACTTTTGCAAAAGGAAAGTATAAGTGCACACCAAGTGTCTCTGCTGCACAGAAACATTAGCTAGCCGTCTGATTGTGATGATATGCTAATGTGTGAATTAGCTTAAAGAGAGATACTCTTTGTGTC
Source organism: Clarias magur (assembly GCA_013621035.1). Classification (NCBI taxonomy): domain Eukaryota; kingdom Metazoa; phylum Chordata; class Actinopteri; order Siluriformes; family Clariidae; genus Clarias; species Clarias magur. Next base: position 5,645,038 of record QNUK01000004.1, on the reverse strand, counting down.
AAAATGTTACAAATTTGCAATAATAATGGGAAACATTTTCCAAATATGGCACCAGGATCATCATGCTAGCCTTTGGTTATGTTATGTTATGTTATGTTATTTATTTATTTATTTTTGATTGGACAAGATTGTGATACAGGTTGTGATTTGTCAAGGTTAAGTAGGTTAAGTAGATGGTTAATTCGGACACACTTGTTAATGCTTTTCTTAAACAGGTCTGTATGGAGCATTTGGTTCAACAGCAGGTCCCAATGGAACAGAACTCTGGAGAGAAAGAGAGAAAGTGCGCTTCGGTTCAAAGGGCCACGCCACATCCAGCGAGCATCAGCCTCTGAATATTGACATGCTAATGATGTGCAACTCAGGCAACAAAAGCGCCGGTGCTCTGACTGCACGCAGCCACAATGGCCCTTAGCCCGAGCCCTGACAGTTTTATGACCCGACATGTGTCGCTTGTTTCACGTTCACACAATGAGAAGATCCCTCGTGGAATCTGCGCACTCCCCAAGCCTAGTGTTGCTTTTTTTCTTCGTCTGTCACAGCGCAGTATTTCACCCGGTCTCTAGTGACCTCGAGGGCCGAGGCTTCACTTGGAGTGTTTTGTTAGGCTTTGTTTCTAAAAAAGTGCCATGCTGGCACAACATCTCAGACACAGTGAGGGGTGGGGGGGCGAGGGGGGGGGTCAGAGGTCAAATCACTTAGGAGGAGATAACCCTCGGCTGCTGGAGGCCGACGCAGGAGATGTTGAACTGTCCGTGGACAAGTCTGACTTCTAGGTGGTCTCTGGACAGAAGACAAAACAACATTAATATTCAGAATCTGACTAAACAGTTAGTAAAAAAAAAAGTAAAAAAAAAAAAAAATCCTTTCATTTTATATCAGTTATTTTTATTTAAAAGGGAAAAATTCTTACTAAAATGTAGAGTCTTATGACTATCATATACAGTATATGTAATTCATAGAATTATTATAAAGCATTTATTTCTATTTTCTTACAATCACATTTTGCATAAAATATTGTGTAAAACTGATATAATATTTTTAAAAAACAAATTTTCAATGGTTAATTATTATTAAATATGAATTTTCCTCAAGTGAAGACAAAAAGTCTGAGAAAGTAAAAATAAATTGTTAACTCATATTTGTATATTTAAAAAAAATTAAGAAATGTTATACAAACCCCTGTTCTATTAAATAATAATAATAAAAAACAATCTTTTTACTCAGTTTGTTCTGAATGGACATATTCACATACATCAGCTGATACAGGCACAAAAACAAAAGAAAATTAAAATACATGGATATTAAAAAAAAACCTACATGCCATTAATGTAAAAAAAAAGTGTAATGTGTCTAAAATCAAGGTGTAAAACAAAGACTCGTCTGCACATTTACAGTGTCCTTTTCTGTTGAATATAATATTGGACTAAAACATTTTTTAGGACACTCTTGCACTCTAGAGTGTTTCTAATTCTCAGGCAAAACCTTTTAATTTTCTGTAGCCTGAATTCCACCTTTCCAGATGATTTTCTAATTCTCACATTTCACCATGGCTCATAACCTTCATCTTTTCTTTTCCCTTCTCTTCCATGAGATCATTCGGGGCGCTTTTGCAGCTTAGCTCAGCCTCCTCTTATGATGGATGTAATGACTCGGTTGCAAAATTAATGTATTTATTATTTGTAATTTATCCGCGTATTAATCACGCGCTGTGTCGGCATGCCTGGGACAAATGGGCTGTCAGGAAGAGCATGGAGGTCAGGTGTTTAAAAGCGTGCATTTATCATCGTGTCATGATTACACGTCATTACTGCTGAGCTGGTCTTGATTAGAAAACAATTCATTGAGCTTTCTGCAAATCCTACAGGTTGTAAGTATAACTCGCCAACGCTGAGCTGATATTTGTCTTTTTTTTTTCTTGTTTAGCTGGAATTGTTTTCATCAGCGAGTTATGGCCATTATCCTTTCAGAGGCTTTAGAGGACCTTCGCTGAGTCAAGTCAAGACAGCGGGAGATGAATGACTCCTGATGTGTGTGCGTGTGTGTGTGTGTGTGTATGTGTGTGTACGCTGGGACACTATGCGTTGCTGGTGTTTTTTATTTCTGTTCCTATATCTGTTCCTTTCTTTCCAGAAGCAGCAGGATTAATAAAAGAAACTGTGCATGACCTCCGGCCTGTAATCCCACAGTCGCAGACTCATGACCCACTTTCTTGGGCGAACAGGAGGGCACTTGTGGGTTAACTGATGGGGGTTTATTGGGAGAATAAGGGCTTAGAGGGTAAGTGAGAGGAGAAACACAGAGCAATTGGGGTGTAGGAGGTCAAGGCGTATGGGACAAAAGATCTGGGTGGACTCTTATTCACAAGAGAGACTGGACCAACCAAGAAAAATGGCAGAGGTCATGTCTGGGTTCATCCCTGAATCTCTTTCATAGTGGAAAGTTGGGATAGACAGCTGCATTTTCGAACTTTTGCCTCTGAAACATTTACACCTCGGTCATACTGGATATGTTCTGTATGCAGAAAGTTTTGATTAGGGTTATATTAATGTCCAATGTCATAATTAGTTAACGTTTCTATAGTAACAGCTCACTCACAAGGATGTGTATGACCTGTAAAAAGATCTCTGTTTAACATTCATGGAAGGAGTCTCCAGTGTCGACAAACAAAGAGTAATCAGAAATAATTAACTTTGGGGCAAAAACAGTAACTCCGCTTCCACACAGGATTTTATTACTTAACTCTTGGAATTGCTGTCTTTTGGAAGTGGTGGAAGTGTAAAGATAGTTTAAAATGTTAATGTTATATGTCTAGATTTTGGCCTAAAGTGACATATTTAATTAATCTTTTTTTAAGAGTGAGAAAGCTTTGCAATAAATTAAATAGAAATAGATTTTTCTCAATAATTATCACACTTGCTAATAAGTAGCTAAGTAATAAACAATACAGAACGATTGAGCAGTTTAAGTTTAAAACGTTTGTTGTAATAATAAACTCTTTGCTCCTCTCTGAGATTAGGGATCCATGTGTACAGTAGCAGTCACAATTACTTTCTTAAAACCCGGCATTAATCCACATGATCCAGCGGGATAAAAGGCCGTCCGTCCACTTCCTTATACAGTATAGCTTTATAAGAGCATTAGTTCTTATTGCTATGTTTTTTTTTCTTTCCCTACTGCTCATGCTGTTTTTTTTCCCTAGAGATGTGTGCGGTCTTCCTTCACTCTTTAACCTAATCTGAGGCAGACTTTAAGTGTCTGCTGTTAGGGGGGGGGGGGGGGGGGGGGGGGGGGGGGGGAGAAGGGAACAGGGATGTTCCCGTAATCCCCTAACCCGTAGATTTAGTGCAAAGTAGGCCAAGAAACAAGAGGGACAAGTTATTATTTTATTTACTGCCACCATCTGGTGTTTAAGGTCTTTTACTGAACGTGGTAACAGAAAAAAAAAATAATTATGGTGTCCTCATAAGTTACCATAAGTCCTCCTGCTTTCATTTGAACACCACTTAGGGTTGGAACAGGTATCAATTGGATAATTATGGTTGTTTGGGTTGGATGGGTTTGATGGATCTGGTACAGTGCTGGTTTGTACCGGTATGTGGTCAATTTGGACTGGCATGGTGTTGGTTTGGACCAGTCTGTGGTCAGTTTGTGCTTGGATTGCTTTTTCTTTGTGCTGGCATGTGGTCAGTTTGGACTGGCATGTTGTTGATTTGGATTTGTATGGTGTTGATTTGGATGGGTTTCTTGTTGGTGTGGACATGTACAGTATAGTGTTGGTTTGAACAGGTGCAAAATGGGAATGGACAGGTAAAGGGCAGGGGTGAATGACAATGGGTCAGTTTGTATGGGTATATTGTTGGTTGGATTGGTATGTGATTGGGTTGGACAGGTATGTGCACAGGTCCAGAGACCAGGTCTGGGCTCATTTTGATTTAAGCACTTATGTATATATGGCCATTGTGGACAGGTATGTAGTTGGTTAGGACTGGTCTAGGTATGGTTTGGAAAGGTACTGGTCTTGGGGACAGGTATGTAGTTGATTAGGACAGGTATGGGGTTGGTTTGGTAGGATATGTGGACAGTTTTGAATGAGTATGCCACTGATTTTTATAGAGATGGACTTGGTCTTTAAAATACAGTCTAGATTTGGCCAGGAAACATGTTTGTGCGCATGGGTACCAGTTTGGACAGGTAAGGGTTTGGATATGAACAGTGATGGTAGGACGTCCATCTGTTGAAACCTGAGTGTGTGGAAACCGCGGACAGCCACCCAGGTAACGGCAGTAACATGATCCAGGTGAGCTCTTGCTGGCATCTGCTCCCTGATCACAACACTAAAACACTCGCACGGCCATGCACGACCAGCTGGACATGCAGGAGAACACACACACACACACACACACACAGCTGCAGGTCAATGGTTTAAACAGAATGTCATCAGGTGTTGAAAGGAATTATGAACTGGGTTGATTTGTCAATTTAGGATAATGTTTAGATTTTTACACTAAAACATGGCAGGTGCCGTTTATAGTGGGAAAGAATAAAGGATGAAGTGACAAACAAAATCATTTTTAAAAGTTACCAAAACTGTTTCATGTAGGCAGGTATGAGATGGTCTGAAACACCAAATTTGATTTTAATGCAAAAAAATAAAAATGGATAGAGAGCAATAACAAAAAACCTAAAAGCAGTATGGATTGGATGGCATTATTATAATATGAGTGGATTTTATTTTATCTTCCTGTCCACTGAGTACTGAAATCTCTTCAATCCAAACTGTTCTATCCGGCTTACCAGAGCGGGAGGAAACACAGCAGCAGGCTTTAGGTCGTGCCTAAGACACACAACAACCCTTACAGCTAAAGAGATCTGACCATTGTCCTGAGATTTAAGAGCTTCTATGAGAGCGTCGGCAGATCTCATACTTCCGGATAAAGCCCTGAGCAAGTGGGAGGACGGAAGGATGACGATTATGGCGGATTTGTAGCTTGCTACTCTCTCTCTCTTGGTTTTTCTTCTTGCTCCTAAAACTTTTAAAGAGTTTGTAGTCAGGTAGATTCCTAGGTGTGTTTCAATGTGGTTTACCAGTGGAGTGTAATTTCTTTTGTTCTCATGTTATGTATAAAAAAAGATTTTAGCAGGTGAAGATATCTTAAATAGATGGATGAATATGTCTAAAATGTTTTATGATGAATGACGAACAATGATTTAAACATCTTTACTCATCTTTAATCCTGAAAATATCAGGTTATATAATCCCTGATCATTTCATATACTTCCCGAAATGTCAGATTATTAGCAAATACTTATAAGTTATTGGTGAATCTTTGTTTAAATATTTTTTATATTTTGAAATACGAGGTATATACACCTTTATCTGTAATTTTAAATAAAAAAATATTCATGTAAATTTTTTAAAAACCATTTTTGTTTAGTTTCAGTTTGTCCTGATATTAGAGAGCTAACGTACAGTAAGATACATTAATAGTACAGTATAATACACATAAAAAATATATTAATAAATAAATGTATGTATTTCTTTATTTATTTAGGTCAGAAGGTGCAATAATATCACGCATGATAAAAACATTCATATTAAATCTGCATTAACAGTAACACAAACAGATGGTGGTTGTTTTCTAATCGTACAGACGGTTTAAAAAATAATAATAAAATAAATAAATTCAGTTGTCCATTTGTAAATCTCCATGCAGATTACTGAAATCTGATTTTGTCTTGGCTCTTTCTTCATAATAAGCCGCCGAGCTCCCGCCTGAGGATTAAAACTGCACAACATTTAAAGGAACAGTTAAAAAAATAACACAGAGCATGTACAAAGTCCTTCTTACCCTAAATTTAGCTGATCACATTTGACATGTCTGGTGTCTGTATAAAAACAAATTAAACACTTAGATCATCCATCGCCTCTAATACAGAGCTCCACCTTCAACTATGCTGTTAGCTATAGGCGTCCATTGTTTGTTAGCAAAATTAATACTGTAGTTGTAAAGGAGATAATCATGTGTGTCTTGTTTGAGTGATTACTATTTGATAGAAAATACACGACCTCACCAAAAAATTGAAATTTCAGAAGGGTCAAATTATTGAGCCACATCAAGCAAAAAAAAAAAAAAAAAAACCAACTAAGGAGATTTGAAATGACTGGAATTGGGTTAAGAACCTTCAACACATTATCCACACCTGGAAGGATAGAGGATCCAGAGTGATGGGCGTGTCAGGGTAAGAAAGGAAGCGTATGAAGCGATGCACCCATCATGCATAGTGTCCACTGTACAAGCCTCTGGAGACAGTGTTATGATCTGGGGTTACTTCAGTCACTCAGGTCTAGACGCAGCAACGTTATGTGGCAATAAAATGAAGTCAGCTGACCACCTGAATGTACTGAATTACCAGGACATCACATCTATGGAGGGTTTCTTCCCTGATGTCACGCACCATATTTCAGGACACTCATGCTCACAGAATCACTGAGTGTCAAACAGTGATTCTGTGAGCATGAGGAATCACACATGAACTGGACGCTTCAGTGTGTGCTGCAACCAAAGATAAACGAGACTGAATAAGGTAAAATAAAATAAAATAATAAAAATTTCCAGGCAATGTGTATTAAACGGTTACAAGAATGTTTCAGTCATTTCTGTTCCTGTAGAACAAATGCATGTTATTATTATTATTATTATTATTATTATTATTGCTTGAAGATTTACATTTCATCTATCACAACCATGTTTAAGCCTTCCTGATCCTCTCAGTCACTTCAATAAAGAGATTAAAGGGAAAACATACAATCATCATATCTTTATGACCAGGTCAAAGGTTTTTTTTAAGAACATGGAGGAGGTAGACTTCAGGTCAAAAGGTCACCAAACAGCAGACGTCTCATGTTCCTGAGATGAAAAACAATGTGTGTAATGTTCCTGTTACTGTAACGCTCCTGTGTTCAGAGTCTGGCAGATTTTGGTTTTTAATAAAAACACATAAGGAGACAGTGGTCCTACTGTAAGAATCCAAAATTCTCATCCCTGCAGGATGGTGAGTCTAAGTCAGTTGTGTCATGTTTTACATGTAAGACACATTTAAGTAAGTGTGTCAAGATTAATGTAGTACATTTGGGATAAAGAAGAATTATTTTTATAATTTCTATAATCTATACATTCTGCATATACTGTAATAAGGGAAGATGATAAAAAGTTATATTTGATAGACATTTGGTCTGAGCTGAATGACTTTAATATCAGACTCAGGTTACAGCCATATTTAAGACTTTCTGCATGAAGGGAAACTATTATTTTAACATAATTTTAATAAAATCTTGTGCAAAAGTTTTTGCCCCCCGCCCACATTTGTTACATACACACACACACACACGCTTACTGGTTAGCGCTATTGCCTTGCACGTCCAGGGTTCGGTTCCCGCCTCAGGGTCTGTGTGCCTGGAGTTTCATGCTCTCCTCAAAGTGGACTGCAGGTTATACCACAGGCGTAAAAATGGGAACAAATACAATAACCATTGGCCTCTACTGTCCCTAGTTGGACTACAGATGTTCATATACGGATGGATGGACTACAGTACATCAATATTTTTCTCCTCGTGATGTCGCCGTTGAGATTTTTCCGTCTCCAGTTAAAGCGATTTGAAGTCTTAGTGCGCCATCTGGCGGTCTCATAGAAATCACAGTCTTTTCAACACAATCTCGTAAAATGACAGCAAATTACAAAACATTTTTATAAAAAAATGCGAAAATAAACAATGTAAATTTAAAATATTTACAATTAAGCGTTTTTATTTCTAATTGTTTGTCTTTTAAATTCTGTACTTCATTTCCTGACCTTTTGTGTGACACTTTAATTATTTAAGTGTCCTGTATCAAGCTGTTAAGTTTCGATGAGAACAACGCTATTATTAGCTTACAGTACTTTAGCATCGTAAAGCAAGTGTGTACATGTAAACTTTTATATATACCATTAAAAAAAACATTAAAAAATAGCGATAGAATACGACCTGCATTTGGCAAAAAGTATTAGTCATTTTCAGATGTTACGTTACGACGCATGCGCAGAAAAGCTTTGTAGCAAGTTTGGGTAACAGCATCAGGAACAAAGCGATATCTTACACATTTCCTTCAAATTTAAAATACTGTGTTCAAACATTTTTAAATTCTTAAGAAATACAACCACAAGATGTACGCAATATGTATTATTGTATTATTTACTCTGAAGTGCCATTAAAGCTCATTGAAGCTGATCTCTCAGAAACGATTTATAGTAAGGGACCGTCTAACAAGTGCCTGACTTTGGCAACTGTGTAACCTAACAAGATTTAAAATAAATAAATAAATAAAATATATAAAAATTTCATATAAAACACGGTAAGCTAATATCCTTTGGTTTTGCATGTTTTATTCCAACAAATTAACAACATAAATGAACAAAACTAGCTTTTATTTATTTATTTTTTAGCTAGTTTTGTTAATTTATGGTGTTACTTTGTTGTCTTTGCTACGTAGGTAATTAGGTGTCGTAGCTAGTTTTGTTCTTTTAAGTTGTTTGTAGCACCTTGGTCCTGGAGGAACGTTGTTTCGTTTCACTGTGTACTGAACTGTATAGGGTTGAAATGACAATAAAAGCTTACTTAATTTGACTTCTACAGTCAAAAAGTTATTGAATATTCAATTAATTAAATTTTATTTCAGCACTAATGATTAAACTTCTTCTTAAGAAACAAAATGAATTTGTAGATGTTTAAAAGCATCAGAAAGTCCAGAGGACCAAACCTTTCCTACAATGTTGTTGTTTTGAAAACATTAAGAAACTCTAAAATGTGTCAAAGTGCTGGTTGAATAATTGTTAACGAATTATTAGTTCAGGCAGACCATATTCAAAGGGCAAATCAGACTTATGGTCAAAAGACAAGAAACATTCCACAAACCATGTAAACACTAAGAAAGATTTGAAAACTGGGACAAGCACATGATCAATACTGGATTTAACACATGCGTACACACAAATTAGGCTTTAAAATGACTGGAAAGGAAAACACAAAGCATTACAGTACTTCACGTTTGGGTGCCGATCTGATGTGGGTGCAGTTTGAGTAATAATGTTCAGGTGGTGCTAATCAGCCTGAAGCAGGTGAGTTGGGATGTGTAGTTGATGGTGGACCTGCTTGTTGGCACCTGTTGTGTCTATTACTTACACTTTTAATCAGTCAATCAGTGTATTAAAATAAAAATGGACATGATATACGTATCTTGTCTACCACTTGAGCACTAAACTAAATGAACACATTTACCAGTTTAACATTAACACTAGGTTACATTACTTTTTTTTTTTTTTCAAATAATTTTAATTGCATGGTTTAGCTTCACTTTTTGTCATGTCACTCAACATCAGCCAGGTCTCAGGTTAGAACAATAGCACACTTTGACTTCAATACATTGTTTTGCCTACTTTATGATCACCTGTATACAGATTGTATAAAAGGGATCAACAATTTCTTGAATATATTTGTTCTGTGTCTTTTCCCAGATCACCAGAAGACTCTTCTTATGATTAATACAAAGTGGTTGTCACCCAAATCAAAGAAGCAATGAAACAAGCCATCATTAACATCCATCCATACATTCATCCATCCAAATATCTAATAACCTCTATAGTCCAATTAGGTACCACGGAGGCCAATGATTAACGTTGTATTTATTCATGTTTTTTTATGATTGTGGTAGGACCTCTTGTCAACATTCAGACATGCAATTTGGGAATTCCAATAAGCCAAATCTGCATGTCTTTGGACTGTGGAAGGAAACCTGAGTACCTAGATGCGAAAATCGTACCCAGACCCTGGAGGTGGGAGGTGACCTAAGCCAACGTGCCATATAATGAAGATTAGCTCTGTTAAAACACCAGCTAAAAGTCAAAGAGTAATTCTGAGCAAGAAACTGACCTATAAAAGACAAAGAACCTGACCAGCCTTTACGCTTTCAACAAAACCCAGGGAGTATCATGAAGGAAAGGGAACACAGTGAGAGTGTTCATGGACTTCCTTCTAAGAGTGATGTATGGGAGAAAGCAACGATAAGCAAGTATGGCCCCGTAGATGAGATGACATCAGTAAGTGTGCAAACACCTTAAAAAACCACAAAGATGTTATTGGAGGCTTTAAAAATCCAGGCATTGTTCGATCAGACAAATTTACAACTTTACCAGAAAAAGAGCCACACAAAACCTTCATCAGAACATTTCAATCCATCCATGATGAATGTTCTGAATGGCAGCAGAATCAAGATCCCCCCCCCCCTCCCCCCCGGGATTCGAGAATCAAGATTTTTATGACAAGGAACAGACCTGTCTCGACATAAACACACATGAAGTCATCAGTACAATTTTGGTCATGTCTAGGAAGTAAGCAATCAAAGCGCAAAAGCTTCATTAAGGAAAAAAAACCTAGCAAAATCGTGAGTTATCATACGTCAGATGCGTGCCTCGGAAGACAATCACATGCCCTGATTCAATATCTGGACTCTGCAGTGTTTAGAGTCTAAGAACGAAACCCAAACAGGACTCTCATGTGCTGTAGATTACTCAAACCTGTGTTTTTAGAAATGTGAGAAATCTGATTAAGAATGTTTTATCCACAGTAAACAAAGCCAGACAATCAAACATAAGCGTCAGAACAATGTCTGGCAATACCGAAACAAGCTTTTATTTGATCATGGAAATCTTGATCAGACACGTTGGCACTGTTGTTATGAAAGCTTCCGCTGATTATAAAGGTTTCTCCTGATTCTTTGCCCAACATCAGACTCAGAGTGTGAGCTGGCCATGAACCAGCTGAAAATCGTGATGTCCTGTACCTCACCATGCAGCAACTAGACATCACTACTGCGATCTCAACCCCTCTGAGCAATACGATTGGGGCGTTAAAGAGTGTAAGGGCGCCCTCCCAGTCACGGAAGCAGGTTCGCACAGTACCGTGTTCGGTCTGTGTGTGTTATGTCTCCGCTAGTTCACAGCTTTGTACCAGACTTTATGAATCATTTATTCCATTACTTAGCAAACACAGAACTGACATTTTCCAGATGTTTCTTCAGACTGAACAGCTAACTTTCTGTGAAGGATTAAAACAAACACTGAGCAAGCTATTACTGTCACATTGAGTGGCTTAACACAGAGTCTCACATACATGGTGGAATCACTAACACATCGGCCAGGCCCACAGAAACGTTCTCATAGTTAGGAGGACCAAGCTAGTGCCTTGGATAATGAGCGTTCCACATTCTGATCATACAAAGAAGAAGAAAAATCATCATCACCTTCAGTTTTTTGGGGGAAAAAATCCCAGAACACTGATCCTAAGAAGGCATGGCACTTTACACACTGATCACTTTACCACATACATAATATTTTATAAGCATTCTGTAAGATGACAGAACCTACTGTTTGAGACAAACTGTCAGTGAAGTCGATCATTTTACTGGAACATGCCGCAAAAACTTTTATTCTATTTAACTTAAGTGAAATACCTGAGTTTCTGGTTTCACTTACTTTATAGCAGTTATAAAAAAGATTCAGATATTTCAGAGCTAAAATAGTCATTACATAATGTTAATCTTTATCATTAAATATTCTTGTACATGATTGATTCATTTAATATTTTTTAACTTTCAGTCTGTTTCATCTGGAGAAATCATCAGGAGTTCCTGACAGGAAACGGGGTTGCCCTCTAGTGGACCACTACTGCAGTTGCAGCTTATTGGACTTTTTTTTTTTTTTTTTGGCACTTTGCATTTGGAGCTTGAGATTTTTATGAAGTGTTCATTGTTTCTTGCTTCAGTTTCCGTTCCATATGTCATCATTATTCATTGTTCCATGAATAGTGTGACTATTTATGCTCCGTGTCTTTGTGCTGCTTCCCTTGGTTTGTTTGCTGTTCCTGTTCTAGTTCTGATTCTGGTTCTTATAGTTCTAGGTTTTGTTTATATTTCAGTTATGTATATGTCTCATGTTTGTTTATATTAAAGTCATCATCTGCATGTACATGTACCATATTTGACAACAAATATACACGTGTTCTGTATATACAGTATATACAGTACAATATTTAAATGAATAAACTAGTTTAAGAGTTGATGTTTTTATCCTCCATCATTGGCAGCATTGTGCAAAGTGACAATCTCAAAGTCAGATCATGATGCCACCATATCTCTTTTCTAGCATTCTTCTCTCTCTCTCTCTCTCTCTCTCTCTCTTTCACTCTTTCTCTCTCTCTCTCTCAATACATTTGACATCACACAAATCGGAGCTCAGCATGATCTTGAACAAGCTCTTCATTATCAGAGAAATGCTGTAAGTATATGGTCATACACACTCAGCTACCCATACACCCACCCACACACACCAACGCTCTTCTTGAGTTAGAACTCCTTCTAAAGTTTTCTGAGCTCCATGTAATCATGGTTCAAGGGTTTTAGGAATGGTTCCACATGGCCAACACAATGTTCTTCAACACAATCCTGCTTAAAAACAACCACAAAAATGAACAGTAAAAAAAAAATACACACTGCATTCAATGATCATGAAGTCGGCAGAGAAAAAAAAAGGAGCGGAATATTTTTGCAGACTCATCACCAAGTGCACTCAACATGGCTATCAACAAACCACAGCGCTGTGTGTGTGTGTGTGTGTATGTGTGTGTGTGTACTAAGCCTGAGCGCTGAAGAGTGCTGAAATAAAAACAATGTGGGTCTGTTAACCATAAAATCTCCATGCTTACGCACAGCCCACACACAACCCCAGTGAACTACAGTAAAATCCAAACTGAAGCACAATGAATCACTTTGTCTTTTTTACACAAGAACACATTATTACGTAGAGACATTCAGTATTCATAATGTTTATATTTAAAGTATTAGTGTATATTTAATATTTTAGCAAAAGCACAGTGACTATGGTGACTATAATTGATAATTAACTATACTTTAACTTAACTAACTGACTGACATACATGTGTACACTGAATATATGAACATATTCAGTACTGTTCAAATGTGTTGACCCCCTTCATTTCTTCCAAAGAACCAGATTTGTATTTTTAATATAGTCATAAGCCTAATTGGCAGTTCCAAATTGCCTGTAGTGTGTGAGTGGGTGAATGAGTGAGTGTGTATCCTGCCTCGTGCCCCCGGGATAACACCAGGCCTCATGAGACCCTGAACAGGATGAGCGCTAGAGAGAGATCGAGAGAGAGAGAGAGAGAGAGAGAGAGAGAGAGAGAAATACAATATATCATCCCATATGTTCAGAGAGTTTATGATGAAGGTTTGTATTTTGTGTTTTTTTTTTTTTTGTGTCAAAAATATTTTGCAACGTCTTAATGCTTTACATAGCTTCTGCTGTCTATGACAAGTAATTAAATGAAGAAGCATTGCGCCACATGGAAACCATGTGCTAACTGTGCAGGTTTGCATCCTCTACAAAGAGCTTAAGACACAAAATAATATTGCTCTGAAACTATTTCAAAAGAAACTATGTCGGACGCTTCAATAGTGGAAGAAAAACACATAAACTTGGGTGTACGGATGTGACACTGAGACAAAGCAAAAGTCTTCACAGTGGAAGAGCCCCTCATCTCCATGACTAAAAAAAGGGAGGCAGGTCCGCAGCTCAACCATTTATCCCCAGGGGCCAGACCATCAACAGCGCATTCTACTGCCAAGTTTTAAGGCGTCTGAGCGAGGATGTATGGGGAAATCGGCTTCATCTGTGGCATGCGAATCTCGAAACTTTTTGTTACCACCTCGTATGGCTCTGATAGCTATTCCCCATCCCCGCTTTTTTTTGCCTACAAGATGGCTTGCATTTATTTTATAGACAGCTCTCTGATCTTCAGGTTGGTTTGGGCTATCAACAATTTAAGAGCAGAATTCCAGAGCTATTCATTGCTAACAGGGCACACCTGCACAACAAGCAACACCTGCCAGTCACATGTTCTAATATATTTGGTCACTTTAGCACACCTAGATGTAAACATCGGGAACTTATAGGTGAAATTCCAATTCCATCATTTGATCTTAAACCCAGATGAAGAAGCTCAGGGTTCGAGTGAGCCGGTCACTTCCTGTCTATTAAATATAAAATCTCTTAAAAAAAAAAAAAAAACAAGAAGTAAACAAGCATACCTGTGTATTTGTTTTAGACGTGATGCTTATTTTAGCAGTAAATATCTTACAAGAATCTTAGTAGAATAATTAGAGAAATTAATTGCTTTTATAAATTTCACAATTATACATTTGGTATTAGGATCTTGATACTGAAACAAATAATTTATTATAATGAACATAACTTAATATCCGAAAATAATATTGAAAAAAAAACGTTATATAAATGTTTATAAGCACTTTAAATATATAATTAAATATAAAAATAAAATTATAATTTGGTGCTGAATGTATATAACTTGCAGTAACGATTAGTAACCGCTAGGTGGCAATCGGTGCGACGGTTTCTGTCGCACAAGGCGGGCGCGTGCTGATGGCGTCACTGCACGCCAATTTATTATTATTTTTAATTAAAACTTTTTTTTTAAATTTCTTACTTTCTTTCTAGTTTTTTTTATTTTTATTTTTTAGAAAATTAATAAAATAATCAATAAGGCACTGGAAAATGTGAACATAAATGAATTGCCTAGGAAACATGAAAGGCTCATAATACAATAAGGGTAAAAGAGAGACAGGATAGAATAAATAAATAAATGACATATCAACAATACATTGTAAATAAATACAATTATAAACTGAAGATGTTTATCCAGGGTTTATCCAGTATGATAAGGTCAGTAACGCAAGCAAAAAAGTTTAAGGTGTTTTTCTTCTGCATGTAGTTTCAACCAACTGAACAGTGATACCTCGGCATACGAACGCCACACCTCACAACGTTTTGCAAAAAAATTGCTTTGACATGCTCCGTTAGTGAAAAGCCAGGCGAAGGGAGGTTACATATTTGTTGTGTTATTTTCTTTCTGCTTTTTGTGTAATATTTAGCAAAGACATAGCGCCATAGCTCCCAAGAGTGTTAGCAAGGACGGTAGCAAGAATAAAAGGTAGCCGCTTTCAGTTTGGTTGTTAAGGCAGCCGGTGCCAAGAGGAATCATAAATTAAGGTTAAGTGAGGTTTAATGTCTATTTATTTCATATTTTACTTCACATTTTACTTTTCATGTCTTTTCTAAATGTTCTGATTGTTATATATGCAAAAATATGATTATAGTGTTGGAAATTGGTTATATTGGTAATATTTGTAAGTATTTGCATTTACATTATTTCCTATGGGAAACAATACAAAATTTCGTCTCCGGAACGTATCAAATTCATATGCAGAGGTACCACTGTAGTTTCAAAGTTAATTGTGAAATGATGTGTGTGTGTGTTAATAATGTTCATAGCTATTTCAAGCAAACAAACAAACAAACAAACAAAAAACACATTTAATAATTTATTTTTGGGAATAACTACTAATGGATTTCTTTCCAAAAAATCTTACTATGTTTACAACCAAAGAATAAATGATCTGCTGTTTATACACCATGCTCACAAAAGGTCTAGTGTTACAGTCTAGACCAAAGTGTAATCTGAATCTGAGAAATTCTCTGGAGAGATAAGCTGTGCAACATACAGTGAATGTTGTTATGAGCAATGTCTTACAGGATAGCATGAACACACAACAATTGTGAAAGAACATAAAAAAGTTTTCCATTGTCAGGAGATAAGTGGAAAGAATATTTTACAAAGTTTGTATCTGATTAATATCATAAGTTGATGTTAACAAAGATTATATAAATATATATGGTCATGATGCGGATCTTTTAAATGAGGTTACATTTTGGATTTTGATATTTCATCGATTATCTCATAACAGTGTCACCTGTCAGGAGGTGAGGTGTATTACGCAGCAAGGGGGCAGTCAGTTCTTAAAGGTGATGTGTTGGGCAGTGGGAAAAATGGGAAATTGTAAGGATCTGAAAGACTTTGGCAGTGTCCAAATTGGGATGTCTAGACGACTGGGTCAGAGCTTCTCCAAAACAGCGGATAATACCTACCAAAAAAAAAAACAAAGAGCTCAACGTGTTGAAATTCCACCTTAAGAATTCCCCTTATGAAATAGATTAAATTCGTATGCAGAGGTACCGCTGTACTAATAGTGAAACTATGATGTGTGAGCATTTAGAAATAGAATTCAACACCTGTCTTTAAACGTGTGGATGTTTTTTTTTTTTTTTAGTATTATTTTTTATTAATGATGTTTTTCTTTCATCAGTAGAAACAAATGCCATTTTTTTGGTCTGTACTAATCACACATGCTGAGAAATGAAATAGGAGGAAACTCACTAGAGTATCCCTGTAATAGCTGTCACACTTGATCCGAGGGTGTAACCACATCGTTTTACACTTCCGACACTTTCCCCCCATCTCTGTGTGAAACTGATACAGGACACTAATGTGACTGACAGCTGCTTAGATTAATAAGCAAACAAGAGAGCGAGAGAGAGAGAGAGAGAGAGGTAGAGGACGAGGAAAGAATGTTCAGAGCTAGCATTACCCATTGTGAAGAGAGAAACCAATATGCATGTTCATACATATCTCAGAATACACCTGTGTGTCAGAGTGTTTGACAAGAATTTTGACCAGAGGAAGTGTGTTGACATGGACTGGCTGTAAACGTAATGCAGTTCCTGTTTAGTGATGTCACTGACCAGGCGGAGCTTTTCTTTTTATGGTTTATTTGCTCAGCAGCTCACTTCCTCAGTAGCTGCCGTTGCAAGGAGGAGGGCACTTGTGTGTGTGTGTGTGTGTGTGTGTGTGTATATGTAAAGAGAGAGAGAGAGCCAGAGAGAGAGTGTGCACTTAAAGAAACATACACACACACTAGTGCCAGGTTGAAGCTGCTGGATACCAGTGGACGGGCTCCACAAGCCCACAAGCTCACCAGCATGGACCAGGATCTGGCGAGCAAAAGGCTCCACTCGAGGTAGGACATGAAGTGCCGGGGGATGGGTGGGTGGACGGAGCGGGTAAAGAACGACAGGGTCTAAAGAACCGAGAGAAACAGATGGAGGGGGTTGATGAAGAATGGTCTGGGTGTGGAAGAGAAGCTTGCTGAGGAGATCGAGCATTTCACAATCCTACAGCTGTGCAGAGAAAAGCAAAGTCACAGTTAAAGGACACATGGTTCCTTGAATTTCTCTAACCAGTGTCGATTTTTGTTCCTCCTGCTTTATCTTTTTGAATACGTGTCGTTCAGCAGAGCTGCTTCAACACTGCCTGACTGTCTTGTGTCCTCGTGTAGCTATTTCCTCATTGCCTCTTGTCTTCTTCCTCCCAGCCAGGTGCGGTGAAAGAATTTCAGCTACGAAAGCTTTTGCTTTTCTCTCTGAAAGATAAAAATTCTTTCTAAAAGCTTCTTCCTTTGTTTGATTTAAAAAAAAATCCTTCACTTTTAAGTTGTCAGAATTTTGTTAACTGCAACATGATTTGCAGAATTCATTCTACAACCGCAGTTCAGTTTCTATATAAAGTTACGAAGACAAAGGTTAGGGTTTAAGTGTGGAAATTTGTTTACTTGTTGAATGTTGAAAGTTCTCAAGTTGTTGGGAAATAAGGTTTGTTTTCACACTAAAAGAAGTTTCAGAACATTTTAGAACGTTTCATAGTTAAGCTTTTGTGTTATGTTTTGTTATAGCGGGAAACTTTGAATCTTGTTCCTAGTTCCTTGTTGATGTTTGACCTTGAGTTGATTTTACAGCTAAACAGTAAGTTGTACTGGGTTTAATAATTACCGATAAACACTTCTTTTTATAGTATAGGGTACCAGTTCATGAAAGAAAATGAAATTAGGTTGTCTTAATGTTTTGCTGATACTCAAGTTGTTTCTTGTTGGTTTGTTGCTTTTGCTTTCCTCTTAATCAGCCTTGTTTCTTATGGATGTGATATTTAAGGAGTTTTATTTAGTAAACATGTACTTGTTACTTAGCTGACTATGTTGTAAAGAAATCCATTTAAGTGTAAATTGTAACATAAACTGATATGAGTGAAACTAACATTGCACAAAATGAAAACAACTGTATAAAACATGTAAATTTGTGTAAACAATTTATTTGCATATGTTTCACACCTAATAATATGCTATGTTTTAAAAAGTCCAGAACAAAACTGTAAACTACCTCCTGGTTATTAGCTGCACTGGCGATTTAGCAAAAGTTTCAGAAACATTTGACAAGCTGTACGAGATGTTTGCTTTACAATGGGCAGTGTTACAAAACTGTATGTTACAATGAAAACAACTATGGAAAATTTGTAGTAGCAAATTTGTAGAAATGTCTACAAATGTTATATAAAATGTTTTCAGAACACACAGAGAACATGGCTGATTAAAAAAGGGAATGATCAGAAGATTATTATCAAACTTAAAAATTGTTAGCTAGAGTTTTACTTTCTAGCATAAATTCTAGCATAAACCTTTAATGCAACAGGTGAGGTTCGATGAACTGTTCCTAGCTGAACTTTCATGTAATGTATTGGATTCTAATATATATTTTTTATTTTCTGCCCCAATACCACAGTAATGTATTACTAAAATATGACTAAATAATCATATCTACTAAACATAAAGCAACCCAAGACTTGGCTGTGTGATTATGGCGACTATATTGTGTCACTAAAAAAAAGAAAAGTTGTTGGTGTTTATCGCATTTCATCATGTCCACATCATGCAGTGCACAGTATACCAGCAGCTCTTATTATTTGTGCGTTTGGTGTTCCCTTTCGGGTCCTATAGGAGCTTTACTGATCCACATGAACAGGCCCTTTGTCTCATGTGTGTTTGGCTTTTATCTCAGGCCTTCACCATTTACATTTAGATTTATTCATCTGGCTGGCGTTTTTATCCACGTGGAAGAATTAAAGCAGAATTCAAACGACAGAGCTGATTGAGCAGTTTAGGGGAAATTTTTCAGGTTTGAGGGGAAAACAGCAGTTTCTGGCTGCTCTGGGATTAAAACTCGCTTGTATAATTAATTACACAACAATGGCAGAACTATTCAACTATTTAAATAAATTAAAAAAAAATATCTATTAGATAAGATATTGTGGTTATGATGTCACCTCAGAATATTATTGTTTAGTAATTTTACAAATAACTACTGTACATATCGTTTTTGTTTGTTTGTTTTGTCCAGTTTGTCCAGTTAAGCATAACTACAGTAACAATTACTTTAATTTTTTTCTCATTATATGAGAAGTGCCCCTAAGTAATAACGACACGTAATCATATTAATTATGCAACATAAGATACATCTACTGTTAACCTGGCTACCTTAGTTTTTGCCAAATGTTAATTATATTGGTAAGTTCATATAGGTAAAACTTGCATCTTTTAAAATAAAGCTGTTAATGGTTATGTGTGAAATTTAATAGATTCATGACTTTAGGTTATTATTCTTTTTTATATTAGTGCTACAGAAAAACAGGACCTAAATCATAATTATATCATAAAATTATATTGTCAAATTTATTTACCCACAATTTTATTTCTGTTAATGCAAATAAAACTCACAAAAACATGAAGTACAGTTTCTACAGTATAATGAAAGACTGCACCATAGAGATGTTACTGTCTGGGTGGCCTAAAAAAAAAGGGTGTTAAAATATTTTACCAGTTTTCATTACAAAGCAAGTCTTACTTGAAGGTAACCGTTTAGTAAATGATGTGATCATGCACTGAAAATGATAAATGATAAATGGTTATGATATAAAACCAGAATGAAAAGCAAAGGAGTGGGAAGTGCCATTAGGTTGCTAAGGAGAAAAAAGAATGGGTGGGTGGGGGGGTGTTAAAGGAGGGGATTTTTATTTTTTTTTTAGTTTCTCTCTGGTTTCCTTGACAACTGGACTTCACTGGCTTCATTTAGGTTTGGATTAAAGCTTTGAACGCTTCGCTGTAACTCGACACAGCAGAAAGCAGAGACTAAATTACACTGATTCAGGGTCAGACAGCCTTTATGCATGATTTATATAAAAGCTGTTGATGAAAGCTGATATGAAAAGAAGACATGCGGGAACGTCTACATGACATCAATTTATAATATTAAAAAGGTCTGTGATTAGTTTTCTTCCTGTTACAGCTTTCTGATTTAGTTGTAATAAAAATAAAATTTCAATAAAAGCTTTAAAAATGCTAGAAATACTATACCTACTTGTGTCTAAATTACATACATGCAGGGCCTCAATGGCCCCTAATTCTCTCTCTCTCTCTCTCTCTCACACACACACACACACACACACGCACACACAACGAGAACTTGTGGCTCTTCATGATATCTGCCTGATATCTATATAAACACCGGCATGTATCTGCTGGTCATGATATTTGTAGGGAAAAGAAAACGCCTCCTCTCACTCTTATTACCTTACTTTTCATTTTGCATAATGGTAATGTTCACTCAACATTCTCATATTTAGTTGCCATTGTTGCCATTAGTCCCCAAGTTGACACTGTCGAGCCCCTGAGCAAGGCTCTAAACCATATCTGCTCCATGTGCATCTTATATAATGGCTTATAATGGCTGACCCTGTGCTCTGACCCCAGCTAGAGTACTAGCTAGCTTAGCAACTTGTTAGCCTACTAACAAAAAGCTGGGCTGTGAATAAATAATTTCACTGTGCAGTAATGTATACTGTATGTGATGAATAAAGCCTGAACTTAATTTTTAATGTAACTACACACAGCATTAGCATTTCAGTTCAATTCAATGTACTGTTGGCCAGAAATGTATGGTTGAGCTGTTGAAACAAGCAATCCATTTTCTCTGCTCTCTAATATAATCAGCCTGTCAGCAAACTTGCTAATTGTGTTAATTATAATCCCAAAGGCAAATTATATTGTTGCAGCTGCCAGTCCACAGTTATAAAAGCAAATTAAAAACAAACTAGGTGTGCAAGGATATCACAATGATAAGGGTCAAATTTATAATTGCTCAGAAAGAAACATAATTTACACAGGAGAAGACCTCCATACCTACTTATATACAGTACTGTGCAAAAGTCTTGAGCCCCCCCCATTTCTTCATATTAAAATGAAATTCAATGAAATGATGAAGAATAAATTGAAGAAATGAGAACAATTGTTTTACTGCGACAGGCTGCAAAATGCCTAAAGACGTTTATCCAACAACCTCGTTTCCCCTCTCGTCTGTTCCTCATCAGGTCTCATGTATTGAGATGAACATTAATAACATACATTAATGCATCCAGGAGAAAAATTAATAAATGTTAAATAAAGTGCTTTCATGAGATACCGAGTTTGCATATTAACAAATAATATACTGATCCTATGGACATGCTATCCTATCATTTTACACCACTGATTTTGGTCTGGATTATGGTTCATTAATCCAAAGAGAATACTCCCTGGCTCAGATATGATGTTTGCTACCCATATAACATGGAGCATTAATTAATTAATTTTTATGAAGTTTGTGACTTCATAAAAAATTAAAGTTATATTCACCCTTTGTCTTTGAGTTTTATTATCCATCGAGCCTTGAAACCTGAAGCTGTTTTCAAACAAAACAGCATTTTTCAAAATCCACAATGATGCGTTTGGCTCGGTGAGACCACAGGCCTGTTATTATGCTGTAATTGTTTCTGTCTTCGCTAATTACCCATGTGTACTGTGCTCTCCGTGGTGGGATGACCACAGGCACGTCTCTTCTCCTGCCAGTGAGGCCATCAGAGCGGTCGAATCTCAATGCCAGCCCTGGACTCTGGAGTTCAGCCCAGTTTTTGTGGTTTGTTTCGTATCACAGTCTGAGCCTGGAATTTACTGCTGTGTGGAATGAAGGGTCTTTGGGCAGGAAAGTCATTGAACTGTGCCAGACTTTGAACTTGCAAAAACTCTCATGCAAAACCCTCTAAAAATGGTGAAAAAGTCCTGATTTGATTAATATTTAAACCAGCGTATTTTTACTGACTTTTATAGCACAACACAGTTGTTTAAGGTGATTCTTCAATCTTACAGAGGTGCAGCTACAGGAACAGCAATTATTTGCCATCCCAAATAAAATTTTATTACATTTTTAAATTCACATACTGCTCATAAAACATTTCTAAAGATGTTATCATGTGTATAGCATTTAACTGAAGGGGGTGTGCTTATCAGGAAACTAAAAGACCAAAAAGAACTCAGAGAGAAACGCATGGAGCAGCTGTGTAGTGCATAAAACCATTAGACCTAACCAAATTGGACAGTTAATAACTGGAAAAAGACCAGGCAATTCTTGAAAATCTAATCTTCAGACATCCCACACTGCACTAACTCATTTTCAAGGAGATCCCCCTGAACACCACTGCCATTATTGTCATTGCTGTTATATTGCACAGAAGTACACTTTATTGCACTTTGGGGTGAAGGATGTTTTGTAGTTTTGCTTTTTTTTTTTGATGAAATTTTGCTAGCATGGGGGAGACGGCCAGAACCTCTGGGAGTAGTGGGATTTCTTGATTTTCTTCTGTTCAATTTTTTGCAAGCCTGTGCTCATGGTTCGGTTCTGAGGACTCATTCATAAGTCCAGTCTGTTTTCACTTTTGTCTTCATCATTATTGCTTGGCACTTCCTAGCAGTACCAGCTTCATTGCTGCTGCTTTTACGTTTGTTTTTGGACATCATGGGCTTGTTCGGCGTTAGCAGAGGACGCAGTGGAAGTGGAAGTACAATGTCGTCCGGAATATGATCTAACTTCCACCATTGAACTAGCGTGAATGCATGTTTGTATCTTTGAAAGTTTGTAATTCAAAATGTTAGTATATAGGGGACTTATTTGGCCAAAATACAGCGTTGGTGCTGATTTAAAAAATGAAATAAATAAATGTTCTACATACAAAACAGAAAATGTGTGTGCCAAAGAAGCTACTTCTGAAGTTTAGGCAACATAGAAGTAAGCAATATTACTTCCCTAAAAATTTCAAGTTGCTAACTTATAATAATTGAAAATGAAAATTATTTATATTTTTTAAATATTGATAATAAAATAAAAAATGTTTTGCCTAAATTAAAGCATTCCATGCAAAATTAGGAATTCTAATATAAAAATATGAAATCCCAGGAGATCAAGTGTTACTGAAATACTTTTTGAACAAAAATAGACTGTTTGCCATTCTGAAGTTTGACGTGAAGCCTCTGGTCTGTATCTGCCTGAATCTTTTTTTCTATTTTGCAGCTCCACAGTAACTGGCCAGTTAGATAACTGCATGAATGTGCAGGATTACAAGTGTTGGTAATAAAGTGGACAGTGAGTGTACATGTTACTATAGAAACTATAATTTTGTAGCAAGACAATTTGAAGGAAATAAAAACAGATTGTATAGAAAGCATAAAATGTTAGCCTTCATTTCCCACACTTACACAAGTTCCTCTAGCTGTCTTCTTTCTAAAAATAAACCTGACAGTCTGCACAATGCACTCGAATGACCTTAGTGGCCGATTTGCTTTTAATTCCTACAGATTCCTGCCATTTTATCATTTGATTGATTAGTGCTGCGCTGAGATGTTTGGAAGAGTTACCCTAGTCGTACATAATCCTGATTTACGAGGTCAAAGTTCGTTCAGTTAATCAGCCTTGTGACTGAAATCTTTAAACTCGAGTTATGCCGGATGAATTATTGCAAGAAATATACTCTTTGGAAAACGAGACCTGGTTTTCATCCATGCTTCTCCTCCAGTCTCCACTGGCTTTCTGCTGTGTGAACAGATTTATTGTATTTGGCCGCTCTGCTTGTATTCTTGGCTTTGACTTGCGTCTAGACCGAGCTACATTTATCCAGCGATATTTTGTGGCGCTTCAGTTAGATCGTTTGTTATATTTACCTGACTGAATCTGTGAGATTAAAAACTCAGTTTGAAACGAGTTTATGTTTTAACTCCAGACTGAGTTATGATATCTTTTGCACTTCACATCTGGAAAATTACATCTTCCTTCAGGGGAAACTATTAAGGGATCTTTGCAGAGGCAGAAAAGGTTGCAGTTACGATTCTTCAGATAACATTTTTTTTTACAATGGGATGAAATCAGAAAACAAACAAATGGCTGAAAAAAAGGAGCCCTGAGCTGTCTATGTTATCATTTTGGCAATCTCAGCTACTCTGTAATCCTGCTGCTTCCCAGATCTCATTAGTGATAATTCTGGATGACTCAAGTCACGTAGAGCAGCTGTGGCTATTCACATGGGTAATGATCGGCTCTCCTCAAAACACCTCCTGGACGAAGACGCCGTTGATTTACACCTTACACTTTGTTAAAGATTCATTGAGGTCTTGACCTTGTGCTGATTGAAGCACTAAAGGTTTCTGACCTGCTGTGAGGAAACTCATCATCACAGCGAGTCGCTAAGATGCCTCACATTTGCTTCTAATGCTCAGATCAAACGGTGCGAATGTCAGGAAAAGCACTTCCTTTCTATGATCTGTAGACGGTGGTTAAAAACCAGAGTGTGTGTTAGGATGGCCTGTGATCTGCCAATCATCTTGCAGGATGTGACATGTGTACCAGGAAAGAAAATGAGCTAGTGTGCTGCGCTGCACTACGTCTTATCTGTCAGTGCCTGGGAAATGGATTACTAAAAAGTCATTTTAACTTTGATTAGATGGTTAAAGAGGGGATATCTGATCCTGAGGAACTGATAGAAGCTGAAAGCACATAAACTGTTGGGGAAGAGGAAAAACTTTTATGTTTATATGTGTGCGCTTATTAATTTTGCAAACTCATCTACAAAGATCCAAATATCAAAAGTTAATACATCACAAACCTATGTCACTATGTCAAATATCATAAAGAGTAAAACTGAAATTGCTAGACATGTGTACATGTCAACGTTTACAACAATAAAAAGGTGCTGAGATGTGTCAAGAACTTAAACACACAAGACATTTATGCAAAGTAAGTGTACACATGGGTGTGTGACATGCTCTAAATTTATTATGGCAATGTTAATTCATATTCTTTTTATGTAGAAATGCTAAGACATCATTTCAATTAAAATAAAAATATTTTTATATATAAAAAAATTACTAAATAAAAATAAAAACAGGTTTATGCAGATTCCATACCTGCTGCTTGGTCGTACTAATCTATGCATAACTTTGTTATTGCTGATGAGACACTTTTCAATTAGTTTATCAATAAACTTCCAACATGCATCCTCATTAAAGCATCAGGATGTCCGTTTGAAATTCTGCCTTCTTTGGTAGAAAAAGTGAACTGCAAGCTACTTCCACTAGAAAAACATACTAGCCAAATGAAAGACCATGAACTGGCATAATAAAAACATACATAACAAATAAAACCTGCTGAGAGTTGCTAGGTAGCTATAGCTAGTCCATTTGTCTCAGTAATCATGTGGAATCTTGTAATAATGTCTTGGTAATCTTCTGAAAATTACATTCATTTGTACCACTACTGAGGCGTTATTGAAGACCAGTTTCTTTGATAGCAGCTTTCAGCTCGACTGTATTGTTGGTTCATGTGTTTCTCATCTTCTTTTTGACAATACTCAATAAAGAATCAGGCCAGGTGAGTTGGCTGGCCAATCAAGGACTGTTTTGGCACTATGGCCAAGTGGCCAAATGTCCTGCTTGAAAAGGAAATTAGCATCTCCATAAAGCTTGTCAGCAGACAGAAGCATCAAGTGCTCTAAAATCTCCTGGTAGAGCTTTAGCCTCAGTTGACTTTGGACTTGATAAAACACATTGGACCAAAACCAGCAGATGACATGGCACCTCAAATGATCAACAACTGTGTAAACATCCCACTGGACTTTAAGCAACTTGGATTATCGGACTACTACAGTCCGATAATCTACAGACTACAGACAGACTCTACAGACTCTGGGAGCTTGATTTCCAAATTAAATGCACAATTTACTTGCATCTGAAAAGAGGACTTTGGACCACTGATCAACATCCAATTCCTTTTCTTTTTAGCTCAGTTAAGAGGCTTCTGAAGTTGTCTTTGGTTCAGGAGTGGATTGGTACTAGGAAAGCAACAATGGCAGCCCATTTTCTGAAGACGTCTGTGCGTGGTGGCTCTCTGCACTGAGTACAGTCTCATTCCACTGCTTTGTGAAGCTCTCTCATGCCCTTGAATTGGCTTTGCTTGACAATTTTCTTATGTCTGCGGTCATTTCTATTGCTGCCACATGTACTGAGCTAGATTGAGAGATACTGTATAAATAAAAGTCAAAATGAAATATCCGAGCATTCTAAGACAACAGATTTAAAAAATATTAATTATCAAAAAAAAAAAAAAACCCACCGTTATATAAATCACATTTCCACAATATTCTCCTTTTTTGAGATGCATTGTATGATGCCCCTATAATAACAAACAAACATACTTTATGAAAATAGAATATGACCTGGTAATTCGCAGTTTCTGTGAACGTTGCAACATTTTTTAGTTGGGATCTGAGAATTCATTAGATTTCTTCTGATCTAACGTCAGTGAACCTCCAGGGCTCCCCTGATGAACAAATCAAATGGAGAACACTCTCTGCAGTGAACCATTAAATCTCCAATATGATCTCCCCTGAGTCTCCACCTTCATTAATGATTAATTGTCTTAAGTAACCTTCTATAGGAACCAAGCAATCAGTAGCATACCCTGTCAGCATGTCACTGTATTCAACTACAAGGTGGAAGTGGAGGTACATGCATCAAGGACAAATTATGCCTCATTGATTCGTGTTGTTTTCACAGCCGGACAGGTTTCCTTCAGGGCTCAGGACTGATGTATAATGATGAAAGGAATCTAGAAAGTCTTGATCATTAGCATGCTTTATGAAGATCACTTGCTCATTTGCTGCTGTATGGAATAGAAATGAATGACAGTTGGGTGACTGTGTGGGTGCACCATCATGCCCTTCCCTTAGGACCTAGGAGTCCTCAACTGCATATCTGTCAGGATCAGCAGGTGACGGATTAGCCGAGTATCTAAAGCTCTGGGTGTCCTTAAAGTAGCGCCAGTGCACTGGAGAATTAGTGCAGATTGTGGCTCTGGCTCTAGCAGGAGGAATGATTGGGTCTTTTGCCTTTAGACCGATCAGTTGGTTTCCACAGAGGCTGATATTTAACTTCATCAGCCACGAATAAGCTTACATGGATTCTAAACCAGTTCATTTCAAGGAGATTTGCGTCTTTGAAACCTAAGAACAAATGGATCTTGCACTGGATTAGATAGAGTGGATGTTAAAACAAGCCTGCAAAGGGGTTAGACTCACTCCATGCTCTCAAACCAGATTTGTAATGTGTTTTTATGCTTTGCTTAATTTTTTTTTTTTTTTATCAACATGACGCCTGAGAATGCCATTGTGGATTGACTCCTGAACCCTAAAACTCTTGTTTCATGGAACACTGTTGCAGAAAATATCTCCAAGACTTGGTTCTTTAGCTCTTCAGAGTTTGCTGCAAAACCC